>OZ004706.1:140110562-140575562 GCA_963924515.1 Vespertilio murinus | reverse complement strand
TCGGTTTTTTAAACACATCCATTAACACATGAGGCTGGAAATCCTAAATGTTTGCTAGTCTGGCCCCTGGCCCACTCCCTCACCTGGATAGAGCCCCCCACCCGCCCCCCGTCAGCATGCACAGTGGTATAAGTTAGGAAGCACCTGTGCTGAGTTGCGAGGGAAATAAAAGTAGAAGCAACTTCTTCAAATCAGCACTCCTAGTTTCACTTTAATAAACTTTTTTTTAATCGTTGATTTTTTTTTTTTTACACCCTCTGCTGAGCCTGAAAGCATCAGAGGTACTGAGAGATGTGTCTGGGGCGCTCTGGTGAGGCCGGCTGAGCGCCCCTGGAAAGTAGAGCAGGGGCTGCAAGTCATTCAGAGACTTAAGAATTAAGTGAGAGATTTAAATAAGATCCCTGAGATCTGTGGGGCATGCAGGGTTTGGAGTGGTGAGAGATGGTAAAATGGAATACTTTTAGGGGAACTCAAGGAGGAGAAAGAAATTCCCAGCCAAGGGTACCAGGCGTTCCTGCTGCAATTAACACTTTAAAAGCCATATTTAATCATTTTTAAATTTTGCATAACAGGAGATTTAACCAGTTGGTATGCCTTCCTCTTCATGCTTGCTATGTAAAAGCAGAGGAATTCTACTGATGTTATGATGGGGTTTCTTCTTGATTTTTTTATGTGTTTTTTTCAGTTTTGAAGAGAGGTCAGATTTTAATTAGCAAAAGAAAAACGTAACTTCCCTAGGTATGCAAATGTGTGTCTATACATTATTGGTATTGCTACATAACTTTTTTGTATGTACATAGTATATCCTGTTTGTATCAGGATTTTTAATTTTTTTTTTTTTGTATAGTAAAAAGTAAGTCTGCCTTGAAGATTCAGATGACCATTGCATCCTTTAAAACCCATAGTTTTTAGTTCCTTTTTACTTTCTCTAAATTTCTTTCTTTCAGACCTTACGTTTCTAGTGCCTTATCTTAATTGGGGGCTGAATTTTGTTGAAAACTTGGAGGAAAATCTCTTCCACCCCTTTAAGAGTACCCAAAAGGGAAGGGAGAACTATTTTTCGTTCAACAAAAAATTTTAGAAGCCTTTTTTCCCCCAGCGGAAAACTCCAAAACAGCTTTGTCTCAGAATGTTAAACTTGGCATGGATCAGAAATGTGAGTTTTGCTTTGTTTGAGGAAATTTGTTTTTGAAACAACAATGTTATAAATATTTTTAAATTGCCTGCGGAGCATGCGCTGTCTCTGACTTTATTCATAGTTTTAAACACACACCGAAGTGCAGTCTTCTGAATGGCCACAGGTAAGGCTGTTGATTTGTATGATCTTGCTCAGAACCACCTTCAGTGAGTCTTCTCAGTTTTCCAGAAGGGAAAAGGGCGAAAGCTGAGTGTAGACCTGGACTCCCTCCTAAAAATCATAGAGCAAGAGTAGATTCCCTCATTAAGGCTTGCACTTTATTTTTAGGGTAAGTACTAATCAACTTTCCTTCCTTATAGGAGTCGTCTGTCTTAACTTTTCGGCTTAATACTAACAGAGAACGCTTTTTTTAAAAAAATAACTCAAGGAGGTATTTGAGTGAGGTAGAAAATTTGCAGATTTTTAAGGGCATCTATTGTGCATAAATTTGGGGATATGAGAATTTGCCAGTGACATGATAGCAGTGCTGTACTTACAGAGCAAAGATGTGCTAGTCTGAACATGCCTGATCTCATCTAGAATCGAAAGCTAAATCTAGGTGGGCCCGTAATAATACCAGAAAAGAAACACATGTATCTTTTGTGCAACTTTTTTTCTTTTCTTTTTTAAGCCAAGCTTCGGAAGGGAATGACAAAGAAGTAGATTCTCTCTTGCTTAACAAGTAGTCAGACTTTGCTTCTGGAGCTAAGATATTTCTAGTTGTTTTGTTTTGTTGTTGTCATCACTGTTGAAGTATATTTTTTCTTGTCAGTGATTATTAACACTTTCCATTTTTCAGAATGCTTTATCTTCATTAACTCTATTTGATGTTTCTTCACTTGGTTACCTTTCTCAGGTCTACGATGGCTCTCCCAAGCTTTGCAATTCTCATTGCTTCTTGCCAGAATATATTTGTTCATTAGCTGTTTATTATAGTTATGGTGGAGCTATCATTTTTCAGGCCTTTAAAACTATCCAAGAATATTTTCATTTTGAGATGAAATTTTTCAGTGATTTTTGATTCAGTACTGAACTTGTCTCGCAAAAGCTTGAAGAAAATCCAATTAGCCATTTTTCAAAAACTAAATATTCTAGTAAATGCAAATTATTTTTTGCAGAGTACATATTGATATGCAATGCTTTTCTAATTTGTTTTTCTCATGCTTTAAAACAGAACCTGAAAATTAAATGTATTTTTTTATTAAATGAAAGAAATCTGCCAAGTTAATGCTGATATTTTAAGTGCCCAGTTTAAAATAATTCAGTTTTTGTCTCTATGCAACATACCATCTTTTGGAGTAATTCATTAATACTTGGTACAGATATATATACATACCCACAGAGGACCAAATCCACTTTACATTTATATTAATTGTATTATTGCATAAAAGAGGATTGATTAGCATTAATGCAAATTTTTATTAATGTACTGTATTTTTATTTTCATAATATAAAAATCCAACTGTTGCCTCCATCTGATTATTTAACATATGCATATACTTATTAATAGCTATTTGTTTTCTAATAATTTATCTTAATTTATAAAATGTTTGTATAAGTCTTATACACTCCTGAATATTATGCAGCTATATTAACATCCAAGTTTATTCAGAACAGTTTGCTTTGTTCCACATCTGTTACTGTGTTAAAAAGTCTTTTACTTTTCCAATCTAGAATGATTATGACCATTTTTTTCTTGTATGTGATCTCTATATGTCTTCAGTATTCTGAAGAAAAACTTCCTAACCTCATAATCTGGAAAGCTTTCAAACAAGTGGGAAAAGTAATTCTTACCTTGCTACTCTCTGGTCTGACTGTTTACCCTCACTCACTGTACCATCCTCACCACCAGCAACCCTGAAAAAACAACAGTAATACACATGATATGATCATTTTTCTGATCACAGAGTCAGGAAATACCGAAGAAAACTGTGGCATATGAAGGAAAATGCCAAGAGCTTCTCCAATAAGATCAGCTGTTTTCCTGCTTTTTTTCTTTTTCTGAATTTTGTTTGTGACCTTTTTTTGGCTTGCTAAAGTATACCCCCATAATCTTACGAAGCCACAGCAAATTCGCAATGCCACAACTAGACTATGCAGCGAGGGAGAGCCCAGGAGCGCTGTTCCTGGGTGGCTTCAGACATCCGCAGCGGTGATGCGAGGCAGGCAGAGTAAGTGGGCTGGCTACTCTTTGCTTCTTACCTGGGCTGCTCAACTGGGCAGGTGGAGTGATTTTCTTCCTGTCACTTTCCCTTCAGCTATCGAGGGTTTTTCCTTCAATAACCAATGGCTTTCTACCTCTTTCCAAGGATGGTTTACATAGCAAAGCATCCCATTTTTCTTTTTTTATTGAGACATGGAAAACTTTGGAGACTGGGAAGGGCAAAGGAAAGGGGCTCAGGCTATCTGGGAAAATATCCAGTGGCATCAGACTCAAAGCCGGTGGTTTTGGTCTGTAACTTTTCTGTTCTCTCCAAAAACCTCTGAGAGGCCAAAGTAGTGAATGGGATAACTATAGGGTGCAAACAATGATCTAACTGATTCAGTAGATGGAGCTCTTAGCCCTAAGTCTGTATTTAAATTATCGTCCCACTCTGGTTTGTGGGGCTCTCTGCTTTAAGGTGTGTTCAGCTACACAAATAAAATCAAGGCAGCTGAGGAAGAGATTTCCTGGCACTTTTCAAACGATATGAAACATTTGTTCTAAGACACAAAAGAGGGCAGGGGAGAAGTAAAGACAGGGTGGAAAATGAAGTTTATAAACCGAAATTTCTCCCTGTTTGTTGATATATTCTTAAGCATGAAGTTAAATCCTTGCACATATTATAAAAGTGATTATTACTGGAAATGTAAAAAATGTACAGAACATATAATAGTTTGGTTCTGTTCACTGAAAATCTTTCAGGCCCTCTGATCCTGCAGAGGAATCTTAATCCTGCAATGCAATTGTTTCATCCAATTAGTCTGCAGACCTGGCTGAAATGTTACGGGTTCTGAATTGTGACAGTGCAGAAGAGGGCATAGCAGCTGTGTTAGTAAGGTGCCTTTAGGAAGCCAAAATATTTTCAGCAGTAAGTGAAAATAGATCTGCAGTATCTGGTTCAATATGGAAAGAAGTGCTCGTTTCTTTTTTTTAATTAATTGAAAAGAATAACTGCCATGAAATTTGTGTCAGCATTATATTATTCTCAATACCAAGATAATACGTTTGATTGGGTCTCTCCCTTGTTTCAGAAGGGAAAAATATATGTATACTGTATGTAATAAATGATCTTCCTTGATTCTGTGTCTCCTCACAGATTGGAGATATTACTGAATATCTCTTATTAAATCTTGATAAGATCATTTGGCCAAAGTAGAAGTGGGTTGGCTTTAGTACCAAAAGAAATAGCATTTTTAAAGGACTTGGATTTCCTTTGCATACCACGTGTCTGAGTCTGATACGGTCCAGGAAAATAGAGAGGATGAGACAAAATTATTCCTAAGCAGCCGCCGTAGGCCAAACACTGAAACAGTGCCAACCTGGACCAATCAGGCCGGCTTCTCAGAAGATACAGGCCTTTGTCAAACACTTACATGAAGAAAAAGAGGGAGGAAGCCTCTTGACATTGCATTGCATTCGTATGGGTGACTCTTCCCTAATTTCAATAAAGTCGATGGTAATAAATTCAATGATTTTTTTTTCATTCTTTTGTAAAGCAGAAAATGCGAATTTTCTTGTCCAGCTGAGGATCTCTAACTGTTGCATTCTGACATATTTTAAACAAAACTATCCTTTCGAATTTAACCTACTGAAAAACTTCTCTCAGAGAGCATAGAGTAAAATTGATGGAAACTCAAAATCAATTCCAAACCCATTTCTGGCATGATGAGAATAACATTTGTGCTGTGTTTAAAGCAGTTTAAAACAAGAAAATGATAACATGATCAATATACTTGCAGCCAAAAATAACCAGGAAAGAATGATCTGCAATCCATTCCCAGACCTGAGACCCTACACTTCTGACTGAACATGAAAATAAACGAATATATCTTTTATAAGGTGGCATGATAAGCCTTATAATATAAAGCACTGCCGAGATGCCAAGCTTTCAACTCTATTTAAACTATGTTTTCAGAGTGTAGTCAAACAAAAATTCCTAGACTTAAACTATTGTGGATTTATTTATTTATGCATAACCTGACCATAGAGACAGCAAAAGCTAAGGAACATAGACACTGTCACAGTGAATGAACTACATTACCATTCACAGTCTACGTACTCTGCGTACTGTATTTTCTTTTCTTTTTTTAAGTTTAGGCTACAAGCAAAAATAATATTTTAAGCTATAGATGAAAGAGAATTAGTCAATGTAGAACAGACTGAACATTTCTTTAATATACCTTTACTTTTGACTAATTTATTAAGTTCAGTACACACATAAATATAAACCATACATATTTTATGCTTATTGCTACAATAGATTGAAAGACTAGGTTAACTAATAAATTTTGAAACTGTGGATTCAAAGTCAGTGAAATGCCACTGTCCAAGCTTATCTAAAACCTCTCTAGACTTAAGATTTTGCCCCCGTGAACTATATTCTACCAATTTTTGCAGAGTAATGGGCTATCTATTGATTAGACAAAATAAAGTTATCCTTGGAATGAAGTAATCCTACCCGAAAAATTAAAATGACAACAAATTGCATAAACACATTTAATTTGGTTGACCGAAGGTACAGTAGGAATGATGATAATTCTAATAAGCACTGTAACA
Organism: Vespertilio murinus; assembly: GCA_963924515.1. Lineage (NCBI taxonomy): Eukaryota > Metazoa > Chordata > Mammalia > Chiroptera > Vespertilionidae > Vespertilio > Vespertilio murinus. The sequence goes on along the minus strand of OZ004706.1, from coordinate 140,569,626 downwards.
AATGTAACTACAAAAAGCGTGTGTGATTACATCAGTAAGAGTAAACTCAGTGGGCAAGGTCAGAAGGGTGAGACACAGGAGCCATGACAGAGTGGAGGCTAATGATGAGAGTTACTGGAGATGTTAAAGTTTGTGGCTGGCTGCAAAATTCACAGACACCCAAAAGAAGAGCCAACCAATTTTAAAAGTAGATAGATAACACAATACTTGTCCCTATAGGATGTAATCAACTATAGAATTCAGTTTTACAGAGATCATTTAGCCAACCTCACAAGCTTTGAATGTCCGGTGTGAAAATAATTGTAAAGGGCTATTATGTCCATCACTTATCCTAGTGCAATTGTTATAGAAACCTGTTCATTATTGTTTGAAGTCAAAAAGCTTTGCTTTAAGTATCAATAAAGCAAATGTCAGCATCCTACAATCATAATCATTGCATTTTAGAGCTTGAGGAGCCTAAGATATTTCAATATGTGTGTTTAGGGGTGAGCAAACCTGCCAGAAAGAAATATTGGGATATCTGATGTAGGACTATGAAGAGTTGAATATTTTACAATGATTTGTATTTGGAAACACAATCTAAAGAAAAGCTTAAAAATCACAGAGAGGAAAGCTCTACAAATTCATTCTGACTGGTGGTGCTATACATTGATTTCTATAAACCAGGGGTTCTACACAGGAAGAGTGGTAGAATTTGTAGAAAAGCACAAGGTTTTATTTTCATCAAAAGGAGCAGGGAGTTTAGCAGGGTTAGAAATGCTATTAGGGCTTAAAACATTCACTTTGCCATAAGAAAACTGAAACTGAGAAGTGGCAAAACTTTCTCAAGACATGAAAGGCAAATTGCACTTCAATTTATGTTTTCTAGCTATTACACCACAAGCCTGACCTCTAAAACAGATTTATAAAAATAAAAAGTAGATGATACTTTAGGAGTAATTGAAGAACAAAGCAAAGGAACCAAATCCTTGGGGTTTCTATTTCTGTACCAATGACCCCACATTAGATAGGGTAAGAGCAAATCTGTGTGGTAAGGATGGGCATTCTGAAATATAAAAAGAAATGCACCCAGATCATGTACTCCCTGAACACCCTCTGCTGCTAGCAGTGCTCCCCAACCCCCATACTCCCTCCAAGGTAGCCTTGTATCTCATTTCTATTCTTCCCTTTACCCCCAACCCCTAAAACAAAGAAAATACAGAAAAAAAATAAAGAAAATTTTAAAAAACTACTTTTGAAAAATTATAGTGAGACAATCTTTTAGAAAGAACTTCTTAGAATTCATCCTATTCAGATCACTGTATCATTTTATCTTTTCAATGTATGTGTTCTAATCAGACAGTGCTGATTCAACAAGTTCAATTTCATCAGGCTTCCCTTCCCTCATCTGTAAATAGGAAAATTATAACTACCTTGCTGGGATACTGTAAGAATTCACAAAAAGGGAGTATATAAAGTGCTTTGTACAATGACCAGCACATGGTCATCACTCAGTATCATTGTTGGTTTTGCTACATATTGATGTTATTAATATTCCCTTGTCCCGAGTTCTTTCCCAACAATATTCTTGAGGTCATAGATTGATCGTATTGAGGACAGTATCTCCTCAAACAACAAACACAATGTCTTTTTACAAAGGAGGCACTGAATGAAAATGTCTTCAGTCATTTCATGCAAATCTATTACTTCCTACAAAAAAATCCTTAAATCCTTTCCTGGAAGTTGAGAACAGTGGATGGTCGTGCCCAGTGCTAACCTGTGTACACCATGACAGATACCAGCATTGCCCACTGTCGACTGTCAGTACCACCCTCTCCTCTCTTGCAGGTACCCTCCAACCACTTAGGACCGTTCTATGCAGCATCCCCAGAAGTGTCAGCTTATAGTTCTGGCTCATGTGATTAATGAGCTTGTTATATCTCTTGTCTGTAGCCTGAACTAGAAACTTTCACTTTGGAGAGCAGGTCAAGATATTGAATTTAATTTTAGTTGCATCTGTTATAAGCCAATTGTGTATTCATTACATTTATAGATCCCCTCTCCGGCCATATATTTTCATGGCTGTTGAGAGCACCTGAATCTGTGTTGAATGTCCTTAGATTTTACTTTGGGGACCTGAAAATGAAGCAATGAGACATTTTTGATAGCGGGCTGTCATCTTTGGCATTTCTTCCCTTTAACGTCTAATCTGGTCTGTTTGAAGAAGGGGGCAAGTATAGAATTTTTATCTGGCTTGAGTATGCATGGTAATTCTGTATTAATGAGGTCTGTCGTCGCAGCAGTCCACCTGCACCTTTCTGTTTTTCCTGTCACGCAACCACATTCAGTGGAAATGGGAAACTTCTGAAAAGTGAAGATGATAAGATATCTTGAGGCATGTCGGGTAGAGATGTAGCTTTAAATGCACAGGTTTCGCTGTAGGCAAGAAGGGCTACAAAATGGACTCGGTGTGCATGTGGACCTTGCCGGTCTTTTGAGGTTAACAGTGAATGGTGAGAAAATTAAAAAGGGCCAGATCACATAGCCACGGCCAAGGAGACGCTGACAGCAGAGTGTGCTCAAGTTGGAAGAATGTTGCATCTTAATCAGCCAGAACTTCCATTTGTTTGCGAGTCAGCTGGTATTTGCGAGGGGAACAAGGTCACATTTAATAAAACTGGTAATTCAATAAAGGGTTCTGACTTCACCAGAGTAATGGCGTTGGCATCAAGAGGAGAAAGTTTTGCGGATTTCTGTGTGTGCACTTGCTGTTACTGGTGTTCCTGGTGGGTGGCTGAATCATCCTGATGGCATTCAACAGGAACCAGCTGCTGAGAATATTAAAATGCAAGCATTTATTCCTCTAGAGAGACAGTAGCATCTGCAAAGTTTTCCTATCTCGATAGTGCAGATAATCCCATGGAGCATTCTCGAGGAGTTTTAACTCTCTATGCATTTATACTTTTTTTTAAATCATTATTAACAGTATCTCAGGTTCTAACTGGAGAGAAGAGTTTCCTGAGCTGCACCAGGTTGTAGATGCAGATAGTGAGCACTTGGCCAAGGACAGGCGTTACCTCCTGGGCTTTGCCTGCAATTTATTATTCTCTAGAGAAGTTGGCATCCCCCCCCCCCCCCAGCGCCCTTCCACCCCCACCCCCCGGCCTGTCCTCACACCAGTGGCCTGGGAGGGCCTTGGGTTTCCCCCACTCGATACAGGCTGCTTCTGAGCTCCCCTTTTTTCATGTAAAACTTGTGAATTTGTTGCTTTCTTAATGTGATTTGTCATTGTTTTGGGTTTTGTTTTTTTTTTTTGAGCTGGTATCAACAGTTGGGGGGAAGGGAGGAGCAGAAAGGAGGTTTGAACTCAGTAATCTACTGTCTTTTCCATCTCAACTATTTATGAATAATGTATTGAACTGATGGAAAAAATGTTGAATATGTTCATTATGAATTATATTCACCGGTGTGTTGCCTAGAATATTAAAGAGCAAAGCGGTTGCAGCATAACTCGTTTCTTACAATAAATGTGCTGGTAGGACAGAGCTCTGTTCCCTGGCCTATTCCACTGTGTGTCGTCCCCAAACACACGCTGTATGTCAGAGGGGTGACTGCAGACTGGGTACCTGAGGGCATGAACGGGGACATTTCTAGTGGAGTCTGGGTCCTAGACAGCAGCAGCTTTCTTTCCTTACTCCCTTCCTTCCTTCCTTTCTTTTTAATCCTCACTCAAGGATATGCTCATATTGATTTGAGAGAGAGATGAGAAACATCTATCAGTTACCTTCCCAACTGCCCCAAATGCCCCGAATGGAGGTGGAGCCCACAACCTGGGTTTGTGCTCTGACTAGGAATCGAACTTACAACCTTTTGGTGTACCAGGGGACACTCCAACTAACTGAGCCACCTGATCAGAGCCTGCAGCAGCTTTCTTCAATGTGTTGATAGGGCAGTCTCCTTCATGAGAAATCCCTGAAGCCAGTATCACCCAGCAGATGGTACTCAGACTGTTGTTTTGCAGGGTTACAGTTCTTATCATCAGAAAAGAAACTTTTAATTCTGCCCCTTCATTTTAAAAAATTAGGTATGGATAATTAATTAGTTGGCAATGTTACATAAATGAGTAAGAATGGCAAATATTCCCGAATAAAGTAACTTACATTTAACCTCAAAATTTATTATATGTTTCTCTCTATCTTCTCACAATTACATTTTGTTCAGGATTTATTAAAATAAAGCTGTGTTTCCTAAGCATTTCCCAGATAACATTTGGAAACATGAACCAGAAGCATGAAAAGAGACAAAGAATTTGGGATTAAAAAAAATTTTTACCCAAATAAACAACAAACTAAATAATGCAGAGTTAAAAAACATAGTTCTTCCATGACCAAATAACAGTTGGGCCCATTTTTAAAAATCAGACACAGCACTGTAACTGGCATGCAAAGAGGTACGGAAATAGAAAGAGACTATCTGAGGTCAAGAACGTGGAGGACGCAGCCTCCGGCCCAGGAGGGAGCAGTTCAAGCTGCAGCCGTTCGCAGAGGAGCAGTTGAAAGCCCGGCCCTGTCTGCGGCCCCAGGGGGCAGCGGGGCCTGGGTGAGTGAGTTCTGCTTCCCAGAAGCCTTTGCTGCATCTGTATCACTTCAGAGCCAATGGGCTAGTTCTTCGGAAAGAGGAGTCCCAGACCTCACATGTACCAATGCCATTTCTCATCATGACATTAAGTCAGACTCACTGTCCCAGCATCATTTGCACTCCAGGGGTGATTTTTTTTCCTTATGCTCTCTTTAAGAGCTGAAAGCAGCAAGCATAAACTTAGAGTAGACACATTTAGTAATAGTTTATCATCTTAGAGGAGAGGAAGAGAGAGGGAGAGATAATGAAAGAGAGAGAGAGAGAGAGAGAGAGAGAGAGAGAGAGAGAGAGAGAGAGAGAGAGAGAATATTCTCTCAGGAAATTGCCTGGCCCAACATTTAGACCAGGTCACTCAGAAACAGGAATGGCCCCCCAATTCCAGGGGTAGAACAGGAGAGCGATGTGGCAGGATTTCCCCACAGAGCACATCACTTAACCTGTCTGTGTAATAGTGTGTTTGTCGAATAAATAGAAAACCATCTATCCTCATCTCCTTCACAGCAGTATTGCCAAGGCTGATTGTGCACATATATATAAATGGTATGTACTAGAGTTGTCTGTTTACAGCAGGGGAGAATGATTGAAAAATACATGAATCCAGATTTTTACACATGCATCTGTTGTGAAGGTCAGCCATTTCCTTTTTGAACGTTAAAACCTCCTCTGCTAATTACTAATTGTTACAACACTTGTAAATAATGACTGTATCACCTCTTTGATATGGGAGAATATTTTTTTTTAAATCTAGCCATAATTATAGAGATCCAAGCACATTTCTATCTACTGATGGACTCAAGGAAGTACGGAACTTATTAAGCAAAATAAAAGGTTAGTTTTGCCAATAGATATCTAAAAAGAATCCTAAATGAAGGTCTAGTATCTATGTATCATTCTGGCTGTAGAAGTGAACTGGTTCTCTATATTAGACACTTGTATTTTAGAAAGTGGGACAAAGATACATGGCAAGGAGAGGCTCAGCCTCAGCACAAACATCCTCCGCAGCTGCCGGGCTCTGGTTTGTCTAACGTGAACCGGGCTCAGTATATATAAAGGCCCTAAGATCAGCGGAAAAGAAGTCACATTTATCTATTTTGTGCCGCTGTTATTCTTTAGATGTTCCTCTTGGCTACTTGATCTCTGCTTTCTATATACAGACCTCCGCGGAATGATAATGACATGAGGAGGGCATAAATGTGATTTTTTAGACATGACCGTTCCCCTCTAATAGCTTTTCTCTGCTCCACTCCGAGCGCCCAGGAGAGAGAAACTGAGCTTCCGTGGAGGGTGAAGTCAGGCTCCCACTTAGCGTGATAAGGAGAGGGAGCAAGTGTTCTGGAGTGAAACGAGTGAGTTTCTGCTGGGCGAGGACCAGCTTCTCCTGTTTCCTCTGTTTTCTCCCAGCCTGAAAAGAGTTATTGTGGCAATTCACCTGTGCTCCGGGCCTGTGCGCACATGCCCGAGACCCGCTCAAGGTAAGGCCAGGCAGAGAGCAGGGGCGCGCCGCATCCAGGGAGATCAGCTCTTTTCAGTGGCGTCTGCTTGCTTCCCCCTCCCCCCCCCCCCAGGGAAATTTGTGTTTTGAGAAATGATGTTTCAATCCCCAAATATGGATATCCTGGGCATCTTTTGGTTGTGACGCAGGTGAGCATCGGTGGCTGTGGCAAGTGTAGCAGAAGCTGGTGCAGTTGCCGTCTGTCCGTTATGGCGGCGGGATCCTGCCGCGGCGCCCCGGCGCCCTTGCTCTAGGAAGACGGTTGAGAGAGAGTGCTGAGAATGGAGGTGCATCTTGCTTGCTTTGGGTCTTGGTGACTGTGGGACTAGAATGCCTGGGTGAATACAGTAACTAGAGTGAGGGCCGCCTTCCTGGGGGTATGACCTGCACAGTTAGTGGCACAAGACCCCACACTGAGAAGGGGCCTCTGCTTGCTTTAACGTTCTGCTGTTGCTGTCTTGAAATTTTTAATGTGTGTGGGGTTTTCTCATAAGGGGCTGCACAGTTTTATTTTGCCTTGAACCTCCAAAATGATGCAGCCGGTCCTGCCCGGGATGCATCTTCCCCTGGCATGGCCGCTGAAGGTTATCAGTCACATGTGTTTTCCTACCGAAAATGGTTCCCTTTTTTTGATTCCTCGGGAGCTCATTCCTGTGTTAAACTCTGCAGATTTCTGTCCGTTCACTGTGGTTAAGAAGAACCCGTCTCTCCTTCCTCCTGTCACCTTGAGATGATTATAATCAAGATGGTCTTGATTTGTAATCAGAAACTCTACAGTTGTCTCAGCCAAGTATTTCTTGCTAGAGGTTAAGATTTGGGAGAAATGGTGTGGTGGTGGAGTCTTTGCCCTGTGTTGGATAGTTAAAATAGGTTCAACCATTAAATTGAGATTTTAGCAAGAACATCTAACATTCAGGTTATTGCAGAGCAGGACTTCCAAACCATTACCATACACAGTGTATGCTCAGACCAAGCTCATCTCCTCACGCTGGGCCTGGGCTTCCGTCCCTCCCAGACGCCAGCCCCTCTGCTGCTGGCTGTTCTGTGTCCTCCTTGTTTTCCCTTCTGCCATCAGCTCAGATCAGTCCTTTCATCTTCCTTCCTCAGAATGGGCACTAATGGGGGGAGCTGCTCTCTTCAGTCTATATGTGACATCTAATGAGGGTAGTGCTTGCTACGTTCTGTACTGTGCAAACACACTAGCCCACCACCACTTCGGTGAATGTGATGGCGGACTGTAAGGTCTAGCTTAGACCCCACAGAGGTTCATGCGCCTGTCACAGTGGCAGTTTGTTATGACCCAGTCTTAACCAGGAAAATCCAGGCCTCCCGACCCCCCAGCCAGACAGGCTTTTGAAGACTCAGGGCATCCTCAGCGTTTCTAAAAGAACATTCTGCATGGCTTGCCATAGGCCAGTCGTTAAATCACCTGTGACCAGGAGGAGGAGGAAATACGCTGTAGGAACCAAGAACTGGGAGAGGCATATGGGAGAAAAAACCTGACTGGCTGCCCTAAGCCAATCAGGTTGGACCTACACAATGCTTCCTACCACTAATGATGCCTCCAGGATTGTTGGGGGGACTCAGAGAGCCCAACTCAGGAAGGGTTAGCTTCTTCCACCTCCTTCTCCTCCTCTTCCACACATCTGACCCTCCTCCCATATGAAAGGAAGGAATCTGACAGAGGTGCCAGACTGGGTAGTCTTCCTGAGTTTAGACTGTAGGTCAGAATAACCCGTCCTTGCCTAAACCAGGTGGGCTGAACTTTGCAGGTTTTAAGTCAGTGCAGGCCTCCTCTCTGATGACAACACTGCCATGACTCAGCACAAAGATCAAATCATCACTCATCTCCCCAGGTAGGCTCAGTGGGTCACCGGCCCCAAACAAGGCCTCAGGCAAAAACTGCAATGGAGAGTGAGTCCTTTTCAGTCCTGGCCGCTCCCTTCCTCCTCTGCTCTGCCTCCAGAGCCCAGGGTCCTCCTGTTAACCTGATTCCCTCCCAATAACCCCTGCTCCAAAATTATCCCTATCCCTTCCCCCAGCTCCAATTCAAAACTTTACACTGAGGTACAGGCTTAGGGTCGGAGTGATCAGAGCGCCGAGGCACAAATGGCTTACCCCCTCTACGGGATGTCTGCATCTCAGAAGTGTTGGGAATTGAAATGTTCCTCATGAGCGAGGGGGCTTCTTATGTTCCTTTCTTACTGTCAGTGGCTGCTCCCTCTGAGCCAAACAGGTCTGCATAGAGTCAGTCCTGTCCTGATGCAGCTGTATCTACCCACCCCCTTTGTTTTGGTCACATGCTATATGTAATATGAACTCAGAAAAGCAAACTTTCTTCCTGGGTGTGTGTGTGTGTGTGTAGGTTCACACAGTGAATAATCTAACCCTGCATGATTGCAGAGTCTTTGTCACAAAAATATGCCACGGTATCGTTTTTTTTTTTAAATATGAAAATAAGTTGCTATTATGACCGAAAAGGGGGCCACATATTAAACCTGAGGAGCTCAGGGGAGGCTTGCATAGTGGGTGGCCTCACAAACTCAGACCTAAAGGAACCGCATAGGATGGTCTGAACATAAACCTTTCTAACTGAAAGCAGGTCGTGACAGGTAGTCACATCCTAGGCCTGCCTCTCCCGTGACAAAGGTCACTCTTCAAGTGAGCCTGTCTGCTGTCTTTTTGATTCTACAATAACACCCCTTTACAATGTCAGAGTAATACCCTCTTCCCAGACTTCTCAGGGCACAGTCTCCCACCAGAGCAGGAGACCACAGCACTCGTCATTGCTATCGTGTCTCCCAAATCCCATCTCTGTGTGCTGTAAGCGTTCGGTGTTTACTGTCCTGCACCCACCGATGCAAAAGAAGTTTGTGTCCCTTCATTTTACTTTTTTTCTAATCTCAGAGGTTTTTCCACTTTGCTTCCTTGCACCTTCTTAGTCTATTACCAATGAATTTCATGTGTGTGTGTCCCTCCCGTCCCGTCCCGTCCCGTCCCCCCCCCCCCCATGTCTTCTCTGATTCTAATGTAGAACTGCCATTCTCCAGAGCATTTTTTTTCTCGGTCTGTTGAGATTTTGCTTTCTGCAATTGTCAGTTCGGTTCAAATAAATTCTGACCAGACTTTCTCCTAGGCTGGGCATTCCTTTGTGGACACTGTCTTGGATACCCAGGGCCCTAATGGGTATTGTTGTGAAAGTCGTGTAAATAAGTTTCCCACCTGGCCGCTTTGCAGTAAATCAAGGGTCCTACCTCCTGTGAACTCTGGGCATTTTGAAAATTTGAATAATCAGTCATTTTGAGTTTCCTCTTTTTGCAGAGGAAACTCAAACGGGACAGGGCTTTTTTCCTGGCTACCCACCTCACCTGCAGAGCTGGGCTTGAGGCCCCGAGGGACGTGTAACGTTCACATGTGCTGGTTGGGGGAACTCCTGAGAGCACCTCTGGCCACCGCAGCCAGCTTTTCTGTCTCCCAGCCATTTCTCTTTACTAGTTGTTGCTTCTGCAACGCGAGAGAAAATGTTAGCAGGAGAATCAAAGGGAGGCGAAGGAGCATTAAGGGATCATCAGCAACTATTGAAAAGACATTTTGACCTATTTCTGAGTTATCAATTTAATAGTATTTGTTGCCAGGAAATGCGCCGGCTGCGGGTGGGAGGCTGGCCTGCCCCAGCAGCCCGCTCTCAGGGGCCCTCCCGTTACAGGAGGTGGTAATTCCAGTTAATAAGAGGGTGAACTTCAAACACATTTTAACCAAATCAAATTGTAGTGGGAAATATCATATTACTGATGTTCAAGCCGACTCACAGCTGGGAACATTAGTCAGTATAGAGGCCCCAAATTCTGACTTTTTCAGCATTTTCAGAGGAGTTTCTGGCAGTGAGAGAGTTCCCCAGACACATTGTTATGTAGGAATAGGAGGTTTTTAACTAACGGAGGAACTAGCCTAAGTGAGGAATGTTTTATTCTTGTTAGACTTTTTATACGATTGTCAGATATTTAAATAATATGTAATCCAGACCAACTTCAGGTGGTTGATAGGAAATCTGCTAGAGCCAGGAGTTTTAATTTTTTGGTTGTTTTGGTTTTTTTCCTATGACATGTTGGCAAATGATAAAAGCAGTTCGCTCCGCTCACCAGAGCTGCTGGGCCGAGTTCCCCCAACACTGGTTTCATGCCATGAAAAGCACAAGGCGTGGCGAGAGCACAGGCTTTGTGTCCTGCTGCTCAGATCTGAATCTCAATTTAGCCCCGACAAGCTGTGTGACCCGAGGACATTCACCTACCCTCTCTGAACCTTAAGGGCCCCACATAAAAAAAAATGGTAAAATATCAGTCTTTCATATTGGCAGGCGGACCAAATGAGATAACGTGTAAAGAAATCCATGCATAAAGGGGAACTGCTGGCCATGTAACGGGCTTTCAAAGGTTATCATTATTATCGTCTTCCCTTTTTGTCTCTGGTTTGCAAGGCTCCTCTTTTTCTAAGAGTTAATGTTTTGCCATAAAATGCATAGCTTTTAATGTAAGAAAAGGAAACACTGATATGAATATCGTGAAAGCTGATCTGAACAATCCCTTTTGGGAGAATATCTGTTGGCCACTTCACCTGAGCACAAGCTGGCCTGGACTTCCCCTTCTAGGCCTCCTCTGGGTCCATGCAGTCAGATCATAGGACTGGACCCCCTGGTAATACAGACCCATGTTACATGGGCACAGGTAAGACAGTGGAGGACATGGGGGTTGGAACTCCGTGCCCCTTCCTCACCTGCCCTACCCCAGCTAACCTTGAATTAGGAGAGATGTTGGATATCTTTCTGTGGGGTTGCCTCCTGCCCAGATTTTTTTTTCTAAACTTTTTCCATGTGTCTGAGTCTCCATTTTCACAGAGATTAGTTCTGATTTGGTTCGCCTACACTTTTGAAGCTCTAAAAGCTTTCCATTGTGGGCAGATTGTCTCGAATACTGTATTTGAAGATGGAAAAAGAAAACTCGGCCCAAATGTAAGCACCGTTGAATCAAAGAAACAGTATTTTTTTTTTACATTGCATTCTTTGAGGATCCAGACAACCTTGAATCCTTTACAAAAGCACATCAGTAATGCCATCCTCCCCCTTAAAGACACACACACACACACACACACACACACACACACACACACACACACAATGGAAGTCCACTATTCATGATATAAAGGGCTAGAGTGTCCAAGAGGAATAAACATTGAAAAAGAAGGTGAGTCTGTAGGTAAGACTCAGACATAAATGTCAGGACATCCACATTCTGTTTTCTACAGCTTGGGAACCTGCCTTCTCAGATAAATCGCAGCATATCGGCTGCACCCCGAGCCCATTGTCATTGTTTCTAGGAAGCATGGGTTCTGACTCACCCTGCTTAAGGACTATCAGGGAATTCATTTCTTCCTGTTGAAAGATATGCAATACCTGAGCCAGGGGCACTTTACGTGGGCAAAGTGTTTCCCTCACTTGTAAAGATGAAGCCCTGAATCAGGCCTCCCATCACTCTGGAACGGATAAAAGATCGAACTTTCCACATAGTGTTGGGAGAAAATGGTGTCATCATAAGGCCAGCTTCTTAGGAGATACTAATAATGACCTTGTTCCCTCAGACTGATGCGGACCCATTGAGCTGGTCCACATTCATATTAACTCCTCCTTCCCCCATGCCTGCATTTGGTAAATGTGAATCACAGGACCGCTCAGTGTGAGAAGTGTTGTGTGTGTGTGTGTGCGCAGAGTGTGTATTCCTCCTCTCGCAGCCTAGCTAAATCCTGTGCTCATTGGTGGCTAGTGGACTAAGAGCGTGGTCCGGATCTCTTCCCTTTAGTGCACGGAGCCATGTTAGTGAGTCCACAGGAGGTTGTTCCACAGCAGGACGTCTGGCTTCCTCTGAGGTGTTAAAGCACATAGTTATGTGTCTCATGTGGCACTGATTACCCACCAACCTCTGCTAGCATACATTTATACGGGTCTCGTCCCTCCCACCACTGCACAGTGAGCTTCATAAAAGCGAGCTTATATTTATACACTTCAACACCTAGAACTGAAATGTGCATAGTGAGTATCATAATTTTAACTAATGAGATTAACAGTTGCATATACATATTTGGCAAAAAGCTATCTTTTTGCCCTCCATAAATTCCTTCCCAGGAAAGAGCATCACTCAGTTATATCTGTTAACCTTAAGGATTTTATCCAATTTAGTATTTATAGGTTTTATTCTTTCCTACTCTTGGTTGACACTATTTGCACATAGTAGGTTTTTAATGAAAAGTTACTGATTTATTCATTGAAACCATAGAATAAAGCAATGATTTCACGTGGCTTTTTTGTTAAAATGGTAATCTTGATCCCATCTACATCTTTACCTTTAGACATGGTCAACCCCTGCAACACAGCTACCCTGGGATTTCTCTCCAAGTGGGACTTGGCTTAGACTTAAACGTGATCATGAGCTTTAATTTGGCCTCTTTATCAGTCCACTTACGGGGCAGAAGGAAATTTATTTTTCTGTCTCCTCTTTCTCATAGGATTGTTATATAGTTGAATGAGACTTACCCATAATAATAAAAGCGTAATATGTTAATTAGAATGGACCTTCTGGACAAAGCTGAGGCTGAGAGGGAAGCCCAGGTCCCAGGTGCTGGAGGGAAGCCGGTGCCAGCAGCCGGGGAAAGGAAGGCCCACTTTTGCACGAATTTTGTGCATCGGGCATCTAGTGTCTATATAAAAATCATTTAATCCCTGCAATAAAATAATATCACATGAATAACATCAGGTTGAGGAAGCTTTGGCATCCCAGCATACCAGATCACTTCGTACATCCTGTTTTTTTGTGCTTATCCATGGACCTGAGGGACGAGCTCTTAGGTTGGCTGCACACGATCGGCAGCAGCTGCATTAAATGGGTGTGCTCGGCCCAGAGACAGCTGATTCAATAGGTCCTCTCCAGCACACAAAAGCTTCGCCATGACTCTCCAACCTGATTAGAGTCTAAATTTCATTCACACAAAATGATCTGAAGCAAGTCACCCTCATGCTAGGTCACAGGATGTGAGTTAGCAAGGAATGACAAAATAGATACGTTATCCCAGTTTTTCTTCAGTTCTTCCTTAGAGAGATTATCTCCAAGAAAGCGGGGCGTGCGGGGGAGCCAGTCCCTCCTCGGCTAGACATTCTGTTGAGTCATGTTTACTGTCCCCGCAGAAAGGTTCCAAAAGCAAATGCAAGAGGTTGCCGAATGCAGGGACATGTGGCGTGCACGCTACTGAAGTGAGAGGCATAGCACACACCTGCTTTCTGGCTGTGGCAGGCCATCTTGACTGTGCCATGCCACAAGTTAGCATTTTGGATGAGCAATTGCCATTCTGTTGTTTTCTTCTCAACACATGGTGTTCAAAAACAGTTAAAAGAAAACTGTACCCATTTGCTCATCCCAGAAATCTGAAATTTCACAGAAGCATGCCAAATTAATTTTCACATAATATTTTCCAAGCTTTTTCCTTGCACGGAGAAGTGATATTTCACTTTTTGAACTCTTGATGTCCTGAGGTAAATGGGTGCAGTTTCTCTTTAAATGGCATTAAACATATCAAAGCAGGATTATATCTGTCACCGTCTTTATTTTTTTTTTTTCTAATGGAATCAAAATCCTTCAGGGAGTGTCCCAAATCCGCATTAATGTCTTTGAGTGCTAATGTTTCCACTGGGACTTTTACATTAGCAAAATACAAGAGTGTGGTTTCCGCCCCCTCTGCTGTCTGTGTGAGAAAGAGATGATTGCGCATCCGTTATTCTCCACGGCCTTGAGCTCACCCGTGTCAAGGTGGGAGAGGATGACTGGAGATTTTGGGTGCTAATGTTTCCTTTTTCACTCCCATGTGTGGCTCGCCCACAAAGCTAATGTGAATGCTATTTTCCTCATGGGTGAATCTTTGGAATCCCAGCAGTAACTTTTATTAAAAAATGACCAAACTGAAGCAACCATCAATACTGTCTACCGAGGGCCTGTAGACAGGAGCCTGCATTTCACCTTCGGTTCTGATTGTAGAAGAATTAGACAAACACCCATCATTTCAGGGCCACGCTATTGACATTTTTGTTGTTGCCTCTGGGATGATGATCATGTGCTCTTATTCTTGCAACACAATTTCTATCTACCTCAATCACCCTTTCTTCTTCCCTTAACAAAGCAATTAAAGTGACGTGTTGTCAGGTCTTGATTATCAAATGGCAATGAAACATTGCAGTGTCAGAGGAAGATAATAATTATAAATAAATAATTGTAGCATAATAAAAATAATAACTAATTCTCACATCACTTTTCATCTTAGAGTGCACCTTTTTTTCTTGCATTTGAATATATTCCAGGAAGTTACCATATTTGCCGGCGTATAAGACGATTTTTTGGCCCTGAAAAATATGCCTCCAAGTGGGGGGTAGTCTTATACGGCGAGTATATAACAAACTCTGTATTTTGAGTGGAAATGTTAGGGGGTCGTCTTATACGCCGGCAAATACGGTACCCTGTTTCTAGGATAGTAGTTTTATGTATGGCATAGAAGGGCTGGAAAGCTCTTGAGTGCCCCCCTTCTTCCCCTTGTCCAGCGTCTTCCTTCTCTCAGCACCCTCCTTGCCACAGAGGGCTTTCATTCCGGAGCTGGGACAGAGCCAGCCCCGGAGCCCGGAGTGCCCCGCACTCCAGACTGGCTCTGCATACTTTCACTTTCCAGAGCACTCTGGAGAAGGACACCACTTCCTTAGACACTCTTCCTATCCCTTCCTCTTCCCACCTCTTCTGTTTCCCGCTTTTCTTGTCTTCCCTTTCTTTTTCTACCCATCATGGAACAGCTAGTTGGGGATGCCTGACGTGGGCTGCGTGTCTGTGTGGATTGTGGAGCACAGAGAGAAGGGTGATCTCCCGATGCCCGAGCCTACCACTAGGAAAGAAACACACTGTTTTTATTTAAACAACCTTTCCCCACAGCTAAGCCTGCATATGTGGAAGACAAGCTCAAACCTTTTCCCTTCCCACCCTGTAAGGAAGACAAGGTAAGCAGAGGCAGTGATAATGCCAACCCTGGGTTGAGAATGCAGCTTTCATGCCCAGTCTGTATGCTCACCTTAAATATTTTTTTAGGTTAAGTCCTTATCTACTGGCAATTAATAGAGAAGTGACTTTGCTCTATCTTTCTGGGGATGATGCGTGATTCTTTTAGTGCTGAAAGAGTTGTGTTTGTTTATGTTTTTTAGAAGCATTAGTTATACAAAAGCTTTGTAATGTCCCATAGACTTATCTTATGTAATAAAAGCTCAGCGACTAAATGGAGGAATGACCAGGATAACCGGTAGACCAGTCACTATGATGCACACTGACCACCAGGGGGCAGACATTCAATGCAGGTGCTTCCCCCTGGTGGCCAGTGTGCTCTCACATGGGAGCACAGCTCAGCTGATCGAGATGAGCAGCATTCCCACAGTGGCTGATCCCAGCAGGCCACCCCCACCACCACCACCATCAGGGCATGAATCCCGTGCATCAGGCCTCTAGTCTTCTATAACTGAGAAAAGATACCCTTTTGTACAGGAGTCATTGGAATTTACAACATTAATATTCTTTGTGTTAAGTCCAGTATCCATTTGTTTGTGTGAGCATGTTTAAATACCAAGGTGGCAGAAAATGTGTATTTGTATAAACTTCTGCACACCATATAGCACCACATAGAAGATGCTCACTAAAAATATTGCCAACAACATTCACAGTTGTTTCATCTTTGGAAATGGGATAGTGATCTCTGCTCTGGAAGGTTTTTATAAGGATTAAATGAGACGATAGATATAAATCCCTTAGCATAGTACCTGAAGCATGGTAAGCACTCAAATATTATTTCTCTCTTCCATTCCTTTTAAGAGAAACATCTAGGTGACCTGATCAGTCTTTGGTCTCAAGTTAATATTAGCGATTTTTTTTTTCCTCCATAGCATATTAACCAGATTTTAGCCACTCAATTTTTATTCATTTCAAAAGAACTCACAATGCCTTGCCATATACTAAAATATAACTCTAAGTGAAATGACTCAGAGATTTGGGTGTGTTGGTGATAGATGTGGCTCAACCAGGTTCTTTGCTTTACCCCCACCTGCACACTCATCCTTGTGCTAAATACCCTCTCAGAGACCCTGCAGAAGCCCAACAGCAGAGTCATTTTTCTGAGCTACGTAGGGAGTGAATCTGAGGTACATACTGAATGGGAAAATGTGTCCAAATGCATAGAACATTGGTAATCTGGGGCTCAAGTATAGACTTTGAGTACCAGGAACATTCCAAATATACCCAGTCATCTCTGACTAAAATGTGATGTTGAATTTATGCCTTTTCTCCTGATTCAAAAATTAACAATTATGTATTTTGTTCATCCAAGGAGAATGAGTTTAGCCACTCGATTGTTTTAGATGGTATGTGTTGCAGAAGTAAAACACCTATATTATAAACTTTTTAAAACAATACCAGCTGTGTCTAATCATACATTTTTTACTTTCATAATACTTGCACATAGTTGGAACTCAATAAATCTTTGTCAAATGAGCAAATGAATCTAAGTCAGTGGTTTCTTGACTGTGACAGTGACAATGCTACAACACTGAGTCCTCTTTTTACAGGCCAGCAATACATTTTATATAAACAGTAGTGGCCCAGTGCACAGATTCGTACACATTGAAAGGGAATTAATTAGAAGAAATATTTAATAGTGCTACTCACCCTTTCTCTATAATAGAAGTGTCAGAGATTAAATAAAATTAGTGAAATGTATAAAAATAATCTATAAATTTATTAATAAATAGACAATAACCACAATATATAACAATAATAAAAACATGATATAAAACAAAAACATGATATAAAAATTGATAAAAACAATGACTGATAAATTGATTAAACTTATTCTAATATCTCCTTGTATATCACAATAAGAGTAAGAACACTTTCAGAATGCTTGACCAATTTCCCTTGTGGTGAAGTATTTATAACTTTAATTTTAACATCACACACTCTTCAAACTCGAGAGAAAGCAACATATAACTGATCATATCTGAAAACAGGTTCAGATAGGAATATTCTAACTCTGTCTAGATTGGTGCCAGTGAGAGCTTTATATGTATTATACATGCACAAGTCAACATTTATTTTTAAATTGCCAGTGTACATCATATTCACTGGCCGGTTGGTCAGTCAGACAGACGAATGGTCGGTCACTTAGCCTTTTATATATAGATATTTTTATATATTTTTCTCCCTCTATGTGTGTGTGTTTATATATGTACATACATATATAATCCTATATAATAAATGCCCAATATGCTAAGTGTCCAGTCAGCCATTCAAACAACCAAAGCATAATATGCTAATGATATGCTAAGGACTCTCAACCACTCGCTATGACATTCACTGACCACCAGAGGCCAGACAGTCTACCAACTGACCAGTCACAATGACGTGTACTGACCAGTGGGGGCAGCTCCTGTATTGAGTGCCCCCTACTGAGGGAGGTGACCAGCAGTGGTGGCCGCGGGCAGAGCTGGGCAGTGGTGACACTAGGCCTCCAGCCAAGGTTGGTGCCAGTGGGCCCTCCCCTGCCCCGATCACCATGCCTGCCAATTGCCCCACAGAGAGCCCTGATTGCCGGCCAGGCCTAGGGACCCTACCCTATATATTGGCATCAGTCTCTTAGATTTAAAAATTAAAATCTAGCAAGGCTACTGTTAACACTGAGAAAAACAGGATGATGCAGTGATGACATACATGCATGGACTCTGGCTTGCACATTTTGTTGTCAGCCCTGATTCTGACACATATCACTGAATGACAGAGCCAATTACTTAGCTTCTCTCTGCTTCAGTTTTTCCATCCTTAAAATGGGGAAAATCTCTCTCAAAAGGATCATGTTATGTACTACTTTTTATAATCAGGCCAAAAAATGTAGCTGCCCACACAACAGCAAGATGCCTTTCACCTGTATGAAAAGTATGGTCACTGATGCATGCAGCATCCTAGATTGCAAGGGGGATGTCCGAACGCTCATTTAGGCCTGACATCATCCAAGGGGTCCCAGGATGTGAGAGGATGTAGGCCAGGCTGAGGGACTCCCTATCCCCCGGCACGAATTTTGTGCACTGAGCCTCTAGTTTTTCAAATAAAAGGCCTTAGAGACCCAATTCCATTGGATCACTGATAGTCTGGAACCCATCTGTGGAGTCATTACTGATAAAATTGTCAGCTGCGTAATTAACTCTGTGACCATTGGCAAGTCCTCAGTTTCCACATTTACAAAATGACTAGATTAAATAATCACTGAGGTAGAAAACCCTTCCAACTCCACAGTTCTATTCTTTCTCTCTAGTGAGAAACAGCATGTGTTTTTGAGAAATATGCTATTGTGTGAAGTAAATGCAAGTTTTTTTTCCTAGTGCAAGATTCACAATGAAATCTACGGGGGGGGGGGGGGGCTAGAAACTTGTACTTGCTTTTAAAACTCAGGGTAGCCATTGCAATAGGTGTCTTTTCCTTTGTTACTTATTACTTGGACAGGATGGCTCAACATGCTGCTGCTACCCTGACCCCCAGAGGAACTTGCCCTACTCCGTCATTCCAGAAGGAAACAAACTGCCCAGATTTCCCTTCAGGAATCCTTAAGGGAACTTCCTCTATAGTGGGCTGAGGCCTGCCGGTTCCAGTCTAGCTTTGTGTCTGCTTTTCTAGGATTGTGGGGTGTGCTTGGTATTAATGACACAGTCTGCCTTAGTCAGCCTCACCATTTCCAGAGAGGGGTGTTTCTTGTGTTTGCTTGTTTGTTGGTTTTCTTTTAATACCTGCATATTTAATGTTGTGTGTGATAGAGCCCGAGTGTCCCCATCAGGAAGATAGGTTTTCATATCATTAATATGCTGATTTGGATTCATGAAAGAGAAGGTAAGCTTCCCCTATGGTATAGTACTTCTCGATTGTGTGCGTTTTATTCCGCTCCTTTTTTTTCCCCCTCTTTCATTAATAAGAATAAAAAGACCTTAAGTGTGACCTTATGGATTGTAATCTCCTTGTATATTTGGACTTTAAAATCCTGTTTGGATGGACAGTTCTCAAGACTTCCACCAGGACAGCTGCTTTTGGGCGTGTCCCTGGTGACTTTATGGCTGTGGGCGCTTCTTCCTCTCGGCTCTTTGTGAATAGTCCGCGCCCTGGCCCTCTCTCAGAGTCACATGGCTTTCGCACAATCACCTCTCCCCTAGTTGGAGCTTCTTGATTACCAAAATCACCACTCTGCCTATATTGCTTCATCTCTCTTCCAGATGCTCCCACATTTCTGAAGAAAAAGACAATCTTAGCATTTAATGCCTTACATGATACATTTTTATAAGCACCCAAGCAGTATTAGATTTTGATGAGTGCTAAGGGAAAGACCCAGACAACAAACACCAAATTTTATTTTTGGAGACTATTTGCAGTAAATGTACAACATGAGGGGATTGCCAAGTCTTGCACATTTGAATGGAAGAGTAGAGTCGTTGCCTCGTCTGTCAGGATCTCCTCTTGGTCTGCAGTGCAGTCCTGCTTTGGTTTAATTAATCCATTAAGGTCTATCTCAACCCTAGTCAGTAATGATGGAGGGGCTCACCGGAGCTATCGAGAATGGGAGAAATTAGATGGATAATGATTTTTGTGCTGATGATGTGTTCTGTCTTTTTATATAGTTGATCCCGTGAGGGGCATATTTCTTTGGTGTATTCCTGCTGATGTTCTCAAGACAGATATATTACAGATAAATAAATCAGACTGAGATTCTGCCAGTGTCTAATTCTTAGTGTGTAAATTTAGTGTTTTAAAAATCAAAGCTATTTTTAAAACTATATTTTTATCAATATAATATTAAATAATCAAGAGGATGAGAGAAATTTGAGAAACTCTCATTTGGGTATTATTTTTTTATTACACTTTGATGCTATTATGGAATATTTATGTTAATAGTCTTCTTCTGATTGCTCCCTCCTCCATGAGTAAACTGTTTAAGATGATTTCTCCTCAATCCAATTCAACAAGTGCTTACTGATACCTACCACATTCATAGCAGTTGACAGTGCTCAAAAAATTGGGAGACTTAAACAGCTCTATATTTCTTAAAGTAACAAAACAATGCAGTTGTTTTTTCTTTAATATAGCTATTTGAA
The DNA here is from genome assembly GCA_963924515.1 of Vespertilio murinus. NCBI lineage: Eukaryota > Metazoa > Chordata > Mammalia > Chiroptera > Vespertilionidae > Vespertilio > Vespertilio murinus. The sequence goes on along the minus strand of OZ004706.1, from coordinate 140,549,275 downwards.
ATCAAGACCTAAGGTTGCAAGGCAGTAAATTAATCAGACTCTATTGGTTCAGTACCCACTATATATTTCCCACTACTAGTAAAATTTGCTACAATATATATTTAAAAACAAAATAAATTTAAAGTTTGGCTAGACAGTTGGAATGCTTTTTACCTTTTTTTAAGGGATTGGCAATTGGCTGATAATGATCTTGGCAGAACAAGGTCTGCAGAGCAAGGTCTAAGTTATAATTTGAAAAAAGGAAAGATGTTCTTTAGTGCATGGGTTTTTATGTGGGAATGGTTCAGAGATGAAGACAGAAGGCAGAGGAGATTTGCTTAGTGGATGAGTATAGGTGGGCCTTAAGTGGCATTATTTTCTAACAGATTATATGAGCAAGCCTACAGGGTCCTTTCAGTGCCGAGAGTTTGGAGTTCACAATTGATCTGAAGTAGAACAGAAATCTAGTGGAGGACTGAAGAGAGAACTGTGACAATCAAACCACTGAGAATATGTTTGGAGTAAAGAGGTAATTTTCATATCTTAGGTGCAATGTGATCATGAAGTGGCCAAGAAAATAGTAAGAAATGTTTATTTTTGAGTTAAGATCAAAGAGAGAATGCTCTGTGTGGAATTTGAGGTGCTAAAGGAACATCTAATCAGAGATATTCTGAAGAGGAAGTAGTAACTAAGTTAACTTAATTAACCATAACTAAGAGAGGTCGTGTATAGAAAAGGCTGAGTACAGACACCCCTCAAATGCATAACTATACTGAGAAAAACAATGAGCCTGAAGACACGCCTTTAGAGGGACTGATAGGAAAGGAATGTTGAAGGGATAATGGAAGGGATAGGATTGAGCCAAGATTTTAAACTACAGAAACCAAAGACAAAGAAAGAACCATTTTGAGAATGTTTTTACAGAAACAGTAACAACAAATGAAGAATCGTTGCAGGAGCATCTCAGCCCAAATTCGGTGTAGGGGCGGGGGGGAGGGGGGAAGAAGCCAAGAAGAGAGAAGTGGTCCAGGAAGGCAGAAATGACTTGTAGGAGAACCGGAACTTGGATCTAGGGGTCTTTGGTCAGAGCCAAGTGCTCCTTCCATTGTGCAATGCTGCCTCAGTGAGGACTTGTCTAGTTACCTCTTGCAAATGTCATGAGTTAAGCAAAGAAAGGCTGAATTTCTAGTAGGCCAGACTGAGACAAACTAGCCTGTATAAATCCATTAATGAGAGAAAAGGAGAGAGTGTTATTAAAATATCTATCACTGCTTGCACTGTGGCCGCAACAGAAAGAGGGGGATGACTCGTTTTGAGTATTTCAGAGCAACTTCTTATTGCCTGCTAAGTATTAGAATCACGTGTGTGTGCATGAGGGCACTAAGAAAGAGACACACAGCTACACAATTTTGCAAATGTGGAAGCATATTTATATTTTGCTAAAATATCAACTCCTTTCAACATGGTCCTTAATATTGGTGGAAAATTCTAGGGGTTGCATGTCAAATTAAAATAACTAAATTGAACCTAGATTTAGTTGGTTTTTTTTAAAAAAAAAAAAAAAAAAAAAAAAAAAAAAAAAAAAAGACTGAAACTGAAGAATCCTTTTTTCTAACCTGAACTGAAAGACTGGTTTGCTTTGGACTTTGACTGGCTTTCTCCAGGCCAGCCATGCAAAGACTTGGCCAGTGCTGTCGTCCCGAAAACATGCCGTGCTTTGCTTGCTAAATATTTTTAAATTGGCCTCTTTTCTTCAGGAAGACCTCCTAGGCTTTGCCTGAATAAGGCCCATAAACTCGGGCCCATGCTAACCACCGCTGCGAAGGCCTCGCGCAGGTTGGGAGACATTCTGTGTGACTCTGACATGCCGAAGGGGGCTCCCCTGCATAATGTGATCCATGTCTGTAGGAATAGAGCTTTGTGCCCATATTAATACATTCTGGAAATTGCTCAAGAGGCAGCTTTGGCATTAGAATAGCAACTTTCAAAGCAGTGAACGTCAGCACTTCTATTTCTCCTTCTTCTTGGCGTGCGTTACATGAAGCTGGAAAGACTAATTGGCTAAATGAAGGGACTCAGTGTCGCGGAGTTGAAATCCTGGCATGTAAATGGAGAGGTGGGGAGAGACTTTGCATGCATAGCTATATGACCTCCCTTTGTGAATTATCATAATAGAAATGGTTCTGCCCCTTCTCCCGTTCCCCCGTGAGATGAGTTGGGGTGTGAAGCGCATGGCATAGGGAGTCGCCGTGCTTTGTATCTGTGATGACTTGTCCCTGTGTGCATCTTTTCCACTCCTAAATTGCATGCTTCCCTAAGGTTGCTGAATAATACATTGTTTTAAAAGATGCATCCCTGAATTAAGGTTATTATGTGACAATTATAATATGGTTGCATACAGCTGAAGACTATAAAGAAAAAAACTAGCAAGTGTCATTTTTAAAAGCAAACAAGGAAATTTTTTTATTTGTTTTATAGGTGTTAGATTTGCTTCCTTGACCTCTGCCAAGCATTTATAAGGACTTATCAACAATGGGATCAAGCAGTTCATACAAAATCGGTTCCCTATGACTGTGGTCACCCTAGCACGGAGGGTGTATAAGTCCTTCTATCACAGGATGCTTAGTGTGGAAGTATTTTCAGACAAACTGTGAAGCACGGTGTTAACTTTCATAAAAAGCCAAGGTCTCCAACACATTTGGTTCTCGGCTCTGCCTTCTAGCAACCCTTTACCTAAATTGACATGGACAAAAGGAGACCAAATGTATGTCATAGAACTTATAATAGGCTATCACAGTATTTCAAGTGAGGATTTAACATCTCCTAAAATATGTCAGAATTGTATAACTAAACTAATTCCCTGATCTTCTTAACCCCCCCCCTTTTTAAATGTTTAATGTGAATTATAGATAAAGAACATCTATTAGCACATCATCTTACTGATAACCATTATTAAATCACCTCTTAAAATATATTTTGGGCCAAGACGGAGGAAAGCTCTTTGACCTTTGCCCTGAACCCTCTCTTAAGCTTTTCCCATTTCCATTAAGTATGGAACTTTGAATCCCAAGGTTGATATAACACGTGGGGTGAATTTAAGTTTTCCACTTCTTTGATAACTTTTGTTTTTTATTTTTAAAGCACGTTTTATGCTTAGTCAAATTCATGAGAGCTGAACCTGACACGTGATAGTCTGGATAATAAGCACCTCACAGACTAACAGTGCTTAAAGGGTTGATCGCTGGGAGAATAATTTGAAGTCCCTGGATTCCATTTTCTGAATTGTTGTGACTGAAGAGTGTGCCCGGGATGCTTGATGCTGGAAGAGGGTCAGGTGACGCAACCGAAAGCTCGGTGAACTTTAAACATAGGTACAACCAAGTTTGAGGATGCTGAGCCTGACTCAGAGATCAGATTTTGAAGTGTTGCCTTCGACCACGGAAGAAAAGGGTTTGCCTAGAGAGGAACACGGTGGGGCTCACCGTTACAGCCATTTAGTAGGAAATGCCATTGCATGCTGCGTTCTACCCAAGGGGGATGGAAGGCAGTGAACTCCATCTATTGTCACTCTCTGTCATGCCACTCTAAAGGCAACTCACTTTAAATGCATATAACATCTTTTGTACAGCAGCTTATCGTATGATTCCATTCATCTCCTCGGTAAATGAATATGAATGAATATGCATATGAATGAATAGGAATGTATAGGTAATCAGCGGGAGAACTGAGGTTCTCTGAGGTTAGGGACCTCACTCAGTGTTACCTGTCTGAGCAGCGGTAGAATCCCAACCAGAACCAGGTGCACTGTCTGGGATCCGCAGTGATGTTTTCAAGGCCCAGTGGAGCAAGTGATGGTTAGTTTGCTTTTAATCCATTTCGGAATCTGGGCAACATCTTACAAAATGTCTGATGGTGTCCTGTTTTTCCTGTAGATTTCTAGAAAGGGAGCCACAATTGAGGGTAAAGGGTAAATCTTTTTTTTTTTTTTCTGACAGGGAAATGTCTTTGCTCTTACAGTCTCATCAGCTAAATTACCAGAAAATTCATATTCTGTGTCAAACTTGCACACGTTGAGTAATGACAGGTAGCAATAGAGTCACAAAATGTACCTTCTTGCTGTGTGTTCCTCACACGTCAGGCACAAATGGCTTTTGCAGAGCTCGCCCCGGTGCTTACATAAGGTCCTGAGTCACTGTCACCAGGTTTGCAGATCTCTGGCACCAGGGAAGAGGCAGCAACGAGCCCAAGGGGCCTCGGGTTCACCCTGAATCCCATTGTGAGGAACCCCGGGACAAGGTAGGGAAGCCACTGTATGAGCGGTGGTCTAAGCAACATGTAATCATTCTTCCCTTTTTTCTTTATTTTTTCACCCTGCTGTCATGCCTAGGGGAAAGAGAACAGCTGATTTCAATAGATTAAGAAGTCCTTCAAATTTCTTCTCCTTCTGGGTGCTACAGGATGAGGGAGGGCTACAGAAGGCACTGTGGACTAGACATCCCCTCACGCCCAGCCCATTGGTCTTTGGGTCATTCTGTGAGAGACTGCACGAGGATGTGGCCGCAAACTAGGTGAAGTGATGGGGGCGGGGGAGACCAAGAGATGTCAACTCGATGAGGGACAGTGAAGGAGAGGGGATTTTTTTTCTGAGAAAAACACTTTTCCAACCACAGAATTTTTATTTTAAAAATGACAGCTACGGTCTTAAACGACTCTAATGTCTTTTTCTCCCCTTCATCAGGAAATTAGCATTCCGAAAGTTAGGTTTTGAGTGTGTCCTGATGTATGTCGAAGCCCAGAGCGCCTTTTTATGGCTGGATGATGATAAACCCAGCGTAATCGCAAGGGGTTAAAACAAAATGCCTTCCAAAGAGAACCTATACCTACTGCAGGCTTGAAACTCGATTAGCCCAGCTATTAAAACCAGGAGGACAAACTGTTTCTTCCCTGGATACAAAAGCTGTTAGGCTACGGCCTGACCCAGTACAAAAGTTTCCTGAATCTCTCTCCACTTTACTAAACGCCGGCTCGTTGCTGCCGTCTGCAGTGAAGCTGTTTACAGCTCTTTGCTAAGTGGAAAGTTCAAATCAATTATTGTCCATTAGAGTTTAGGTATAACTGATGAAATATCCCCAGAGGAGTATTGTAAATGTATCAAGCCGTCCTTCCCCATTATAGAAATGGGGACGCACAGTGAATTACTTACCTTCTCTCTTACCCTTAATGCCTCTGAAAGGCTGCGGGGCTAACAGAGCCTATCTTGTCTTGCTGGGCTGTAAAGCGAGGGCTTCGTCATTTGCTGAACATGTGTAGTGAGCTGACAAAAGTTTTAGATTCCAACTCCCCTTAGAGCCTCCCTACACATAAATGTGGGCATCAATGTCTGAGAAACAAAAAATATAAAGAACACCCTAAAAAAATGATTACAACTGCCACCCCAAAGGGCCCTACAACCAAATTCTTTGGGGAAAGATAAATTTCTTGTTAACAATCAAATCGGAGAAACTTGGACTCCAAATTTTCAGCACGTGATAGTAAGATTAGGTGCCAAGATGTCTTCTTTCCTAAAACCAGGTCTCTGCATCAAGCTTCTGCAAGGCAGAAAAGGAGATATCCACTCATCACTCAAATGTGACGATAACACCCATTTTCCAGATTCTGTTATGCAGCTACAGCCTTGAACACGGCCTTTCCCCATAAAGGCCAGATCCAGAGGAGAAGGAGACTCGTTTGTGGTCTGTTTATGATGGGGGATGGGACAGAGGTTGTTAACTTCCTTTGAAGTTACTATCTCTTCTCCTCCCTTAGTTCTGCCCCATAGCAGTCTCCTCGCCTCAGAGAACCTAATACAAATACGTGTGGACTGGGACCACCTGGGTATTATTCCTCTGAATACTATGATTTTCCCAAAACTAGAAAGTGACAGAGAAAAGCCAACAAGACATCATTCTCCCTTATCAACCTCTCCTTCCTCCATGTGCACAGTTGGGCAAGATGCCTTCTCATTCCCAGCTAGTCCTGTTCAGCTCCATGGCTGAGGGAAAGAACTGACAAAATTTCAACACATTCCAGAACCAGTCATGCTGGAGATAAGAAGCATCTTTAAAACGCAGACAGATTTCTTTGGGTTCTCCTAACTCTTAAGGATAACCTCCAGAATGTTTCTTTCTGTTGACAGCCCTGTCCGTGGTGCTAAGTAGGAAATTGCCTCTATTTCTTCCCTGTGGCCACTGTTTACCCCCAGGTATCCTGGGGCTTCCAGTCATCTGTCTATAGAGATGCTAATTACTGTTCAGTAATTCTGGTTGAGATGAAAACCAAGCTTCCTGGATGTTTATGGGATCAAACTTTCTTCTAGGCTCTCAGGTAATGAGAGATTGTGTGTTGTTTTTCACCTTTGTCTAGGTGGGTCTGTTTTGTGTGTGTGTTTGTTGACAGGAGTCCGCTGAAACCGGTTTGGCTCAGTGGTACAGCGTTGGTCTGCGGACTGAAGGGTCCCAGGTTTGATTCTGGTCAAGGGCATGTACATTGGTTGCGGGCACATTCCCAGGTAGGGGGGTGTGCAAGAGGCAGCTGGTCAATGTTTCTCTCTCATCGACGTTTCTGGCTCTCTATCTCTCTCCCTTCCTCTCTGTAAAATATCAATAAAATATATATTTTTAAAAATAAGTTGACAAGAGTCCTCTGGAATCTACCTCTGACTGTTATACAATCACTCCTTTACCAAATGATGTACTGTGTCACTCACACAAAGGGAAGCAATATGGCTCCATGCTCATCCAATTCTCTCCCATCAAATGTTCCTCTAGCCCCACATCAAGAGCTTCTGATAAATTTATGATATTAAGGAATTTGTTCATTTCTTTCCCCACATTTGTACCAGGGCCCTTGGCCTGCGGCACTCAGCAAGCATAGGGTATGTTTCTCTTCATTCAGGTCTTCTTTATATATCAGTTGCTTTTGAAATTCAGATTGAGCAGTTGTTTCCTCTCTGTATTTTAGAATTATTTTCCATGCTAAATTTGAGACTAAAATAATATGTTGCCTTCCAATTTGTCCTTTGTCTTAATGACAAATTACTAAACAATTATACAAGTCCATATCTTTCTTAGTGGAGCAGAGCATCTGAATTCTATACCTAAAAGGCTGCCCAAATACGATAAACTGAAATGTGTACCCACGGCACCAAACTTGGGTTTAAAATTATGTTCCTGCCCCACTACTATCTAAGAGTGTGTTTAGTCAGTCCCTTTCAAATCAGCTTCCCTGTTCTGAAGCCCATTCTGCCTGCCCTCCTTTGAGGATCAGCCAGCACACCCTAGATTGCTAATTTGCTTGCTCACATTTAAGGAGCAGTCCTGATTTTCCAGTTTCTCCTAGCCATTATTTGTGTTCCAAATTATCTGACTGTGTCTGTATTAATTTTCTATTTCCAAAAGCAAACTCCATGTATTTTAAGGCAGCACGGTTTCTTTTTTACATTTTCCAGGGAACTGGTGTTTTTAATGTCATGTGAGGACAACATTACACAATGGATCTTTGGCAGGGATACACAGAAATGAATACCGTGTGCGAACAAACATTAAATGGCAGTCTTAATTACAGAGTTTGACTCTGTTGTTTTTAATGCCCTTCAATTTTATAATTTGATGGAAAATGCATCAACACAGCTATTTTCTTTCTACCCTAAATGATTAAGGATTGATATACCCCCGAGCCGTATTAGCTTGTTAGATCTGTGAGATCAGGTAGGTCCTACATTTCATCCACTAGAGGGCAGTAAGGATACACATCCACACCAGCCAATATGTGCAACATATGGTCGATGTGGAAACATAGTAGCCATAGCTTTCCTGTGTATGAAAAATTCCCATTACAGTGTTGCTTCACTTATAATTATATTGAAAGTAAACACTAATTCACAGACGGACTACGCATATTTTATTTCAACATACCCCACTAGTGTTTTGTCTATTCTAGTTTAAAATGCCCTGAGTAATGAAACTTCTACTACTTCCCTTGGGAAGCTGTATCAAAACCCAACTGTTTTTACTGCTTGAATTTTTTTACATGTACTCAAGATCTACTATTCCTCTTTCAAGTTCATTTAGAACTCTATTATGTACTCCCTTTTCCCTTACAATAAGGTTAACTCCATTCTGGAAAGCAAATGTTTACTGAGCTCCTACTATGTGTAAGGCATCACTAAGTTGAATGAATGACCATGCAAGGGTTGCAGCACTGCACTGGATGGGTTTGCCTGAGTCAGAAAACTGAAGGGAAGCTCTCCCAGGTCAAACATCCAAAGACAAGTTGGTCTGTGTTTTAAAGTAAGTGAGATCCATAAAGCTGTCACAGTGCTGGGAAATTTGTATTTGTGCTTAGCAAAGTATTACAAATGCATGGCAACATCAGCTATCACGTGGAGAACAGAGAGGTGTGCAGCTGACACGGCAGTGGGCTCGTGCCAAGCAAATGACCTGGATTCTTTCTAATGAAGGTTTGATCCTTCCTTTTGCAGCAGGAAGCATCAGAACCTATTCTGGGGTTCTTTCTACCCATTTAAGAAGGATAGGAGATGGGTCTGTGAGTCTCTCCAGGGAAGTGGCACCTTGCTATACATTGTGTTCTATTGTGCATTTTCTATCATTGATTTTCTGGGTCTAGTCTGGTCACACTACACAGTGGGAAAGAAGTCCAAGTTCATGTGCAATAGTCTGGTTTGCATCATTAAGTTCTTGGCATGAACTTTGATTATTAAGTATCTGAGGGGGAGGGTGGAAGAAAGTCAAGCCAAGAAAGTTCCTTTAAGACTAAAACTCATAATTACACAGTTGTTTAAATCTCTCTCCCCCGGCCCCATCCCCGCCTTTACATTAGAGACATAGCAAGGTTTTTTTGCTCTGTTGGCTATATTCATCTGGAAGGATTTCTATAAGGCTGTCCTAATCACCAAGAGCAAGCTCCAGATGCATGTGTGTGCAAACAAGAATAGTTCGGACTCCAAGAGCAAAATGTGAACATTGCAGAAACTCTAAAAGTGATACTATTTTTTTCATTAACATCCTTTGAGCCTCTGTAGGAAGTAACATATTCTCTTGAAATTTTGAAGTGAAGTGCTTTTCTTTGACAATTATGAGAGCAAAAATGTGGTTTCACAGACTTTCTTGAGGAAAATATTAGGGAGGAATACAGAATCTACACAATACCCTAGCCCAGGTGTTCTATCTCAAACAAAGCTTAGGTTAGAAATTTATGTCACCTGTAATAAAATCCACATGGGTATTTTATATGGAAGTAATTAAGGGCAAATGTGCAACAGCCATTTTTGTGTTTTTGTTTGTTCCAAAGTACCGAAGGTGATTAGGTTATGTTGTGAACTAATTACTTAATTTATTTAAGTTGAAACGAGATTTTGAGTTATACACGAGCCAAACACAAGAACTCATTAATTCATTCCGCACATCACTGAAAGAAACAAAACAAAGAAGTTAACGCCTTTATTTTATTATGTTACAACACACCAATGTTAGAACGCTGATGAGGACCCAAGTGGTCAAAACATCTGCATTTGGTAAGAAAATAAAACAAATAAACTTTTCTCCACCATTCGGTACTTTCAGTGGTGTGCTGAAGTTCAGAAAGAAAATTACTAAAGGTACTAAAATGGTGTGTCTTTTTTAGTACATTTTCCTATGGAAAGTTTAAAAGATTCTGCAAACATATTTGAAAACAGTAAATAAATAACCTACAAGACTCAATATTTTCGTAAACTTGGAAGTAAACCACAGTTATTCTGGAGCTTGGGACTCTGTACACCAAGTTTCAAACCAGAGCATATTTTGGTATTTTGATGGTTGAGTTATAATCCCCTGTAAAGAGGGACTGCTTGTGTATAGTAAAGACAGCTGCCGGGGAACTACAACGGAGCTGCTAAAATAAAGCCAGTGTTTACTGGTCACTGCTGGCCAGGGGGCCCGAGGCTCAGTAGACCTGTTCTGTAGGCCACGGTGAGCTCTGTGGGCACTCTGTGATTGGGGTTCACCCTCCGCATCCATATTTGGCCAGACTGAAGAAGGAGAGGAAGGGGAAACACAATACACCAAAAGGAACCCAAAACAAAAGAAAACAAAACCCTGGATGTGAGAAGCAAATTGAAGATGTCAGAGAACATTTATGACCCAAGGCTACTTGTTCTAATCTTTGATCCTCCGTCTTTCAGGTTCAAGTCCCTCTTTTTTTTGTTTTTAAAGTACTGCTAAAGAATTCGAAATACGTATGGTATATCTGACCATGGATCAGTGGGTGATATTCTTGTCTCACTTAATTTTTATTTTTAGGTGCTCATTTATGGCATAAATCTCATTCGCTGAGGCAAAATCCTGGCCTGTGAATACCTCCTAAGTCACTGGGTGTCTTACACATGGTCAAAGTCAAGGCTCAGATGTTTTCCAAAAATGTATTGGCTCAAGTTTTAATACTTGTTGACTTATTTCCTACCACTGTAGGAACTGGGGCGGTCTGCAATAGGAGCAGGCTTCTCTTTCCCAAGGGAAAATGGAGAGGAAAATATCTGTCATTTTCATACCTCAATTGAACACTGTGAGGATTTGATGAGCTATTTATGTATAATCTTAAATTCTTGAGATTAATATATTTTTGGAAGAATACTCTCAGCTGATTTGAGGGGTAACAAATGGTAACCTTCTTCTTATGTCACAACTAGCTATAGCAATACCATTGGCTCAACATTAGTTTTTAATTATTTTGCTCAGGGGCTCAGATACATTGGTACTAAGCCTATAGTCTCTCTTGGCAACTCTCTACTTTAACCTAAATTAGAATCTTTGACTATGAAATAGTTTTTCTCTATACCAAAAATATTTATTCATTGAGCAAATATTTACTGAACAAGTAGTATGTGTAAGCCACTATACAGGGCCATCATATTTGTATGAGAACTAAGTTTATGATGTTAACCTCAATGAACCCATGCTCTAACCAAGAAAGCCAGCCAGACAAGACTCACAAGACTGAAACTTTAGATTTGAAAGGAGTCCTTCACTTGACAGATGAAGGCATTTACGAATAGACAGTTAGGTCATTTTGTCCAACTCCACACATCTAATTGGTATCAAGGGCCAGATCCAGAGTGCAGAGCTGTGGTCATCTGTTCACTATATGCCCCTCCTCGCCCACGTCAAAGGGTGCCAGCCGAGTCAGCACCTTAGCTTTATCAGGATGAAATCCAAGGGGCTGAGTTGGCCAGTCTTCATAGGAGTATTTTCAATAGGAAGATGCTATAAAAGTTAAGTATTATAGTTAAGATTGCTTAACTGTAATGGAAGGAAAGCCCAGTCAACACATGATGTTGTGAATCTATTAATACATGTAACGTCATTGAGAGGATTTTCTGTAGGTTTAGACAAAAACCCTGACATTTTACTCTTCTTTGAACTTATCAGTCCCTTTAGTTCAGGTCAGTTCAGTAGTGACATCATGACATAGCTTAGCCAGGTTCAGGCCTCATTTGCAGTGATATTGTCAAATTAGCATTGAGGGAAAACAAGTCTTTAAGTAAGAAGTATTCTTAAAGAGTAAACTAATTTCTGCTCAGAGAATTATTTCAGTACTTTCCAAATGATTTTTTATTGGCCAATGGGTAGTCACTATTTGGCTAGTCCATCTCCAATGGAATATCTGTGAAAGCAATGACTTGTCCGTCAGTGTTACAAAATCCAGTTATATCAGTGGCTAAAATCCTGGGGGGAAAAAAGAAGGGGGGGCGTGGCGAGAAAAGGAAGCAGAAATATAAAGAAGGAAAGAGAAGAGAATCCTAGGAGAAAAAAAGATTGTAGACTACTCTACTTTAACCTAAATTTTCAATAGTATACTTCAACAGTATTGTACTTACTTGTAAACATATAATTCTGAATATGTAAAAAAAAAATGACTAGTCCCATGTCACAAGGGCAAGTATTCACCACTATAATGAAAAGCACAAATAATTTTGAAAGGTTTTTTTTATTTTTATTATGAGAGGCTGAGGGCACCTGAAATATATTATCACAGCCTTTATGTTAGCAACACTCTTGCATCACAACAAGTCAACTAGTATTAAAACTTGCATCCCATAATTAAATTTAAACTCTTCAAAATAATGAGGAAATCACCCAGAGTCTGGGAAAGTAAACTGAATTTTTCTCTAATTTCTCCTCTCCTCGCCATTTTTTCTCTCACCACTCAGATATTTCATCTTCCATTTTATAACCCATTCAACATTATGACTAATAAAGCAAGGAAGTTGCTGAAGTCTGTGATAACCCTGCATGTCTGAGATGTTAATTTCATTGAAATATGTGCATTTAGATTGGGAAAATTGAGGATGACTCTTAAGATGAGTCTGATAGAGAAAATTGCATTGTGGTCTGAGATACTCTGTGGTAAACCATAGCTGCATGCATTGCTAGCCATACGTCTTCACCATCTAGTAATCTGCTTATTTTTGTTTCCTCTTAATGATAGCTGGTGACATCTTAATATAAAGGGTTAGATGTCCACATGTTTTCATAGCAGGAAGCCGTGGCACACACAATTTCGGAACTGAGGGAAATGAAGGGCAAGGCTTCCTATAGCTCTAACAGTTCTCACTGGCCTTCTTAAACGGTTAATGGATCAGGTTGCTTGGCAGAAAACAGATGCATTATGGTCCTCTTGCCTACAGCTTTGGAAGCAGATAATCCTGAGATCAAATCCCAGATCTGCCATTTACCAACGGTGTGACCTTTGTTAATTCTCTGAATTTCTCTGATCCTTAGTTCTCTCATCTGTACCACGGAGATAACTATTGCTTAGGCAGTCTGTCTGATATGTGCGATTGTCGGTTCAAGAGTTGGTGGCACCTCTGGCCTCAGGGTGTCTAATGCCAGCACTACAGTTGGCCCCTGGTTTTTATGATCCTGCGGTTATAAGGACACCACCACTTGGTCAGGCCATGGACCTTTCAGCTCTGCCTTCACCTTCTGATCACAGGACCGGGAAATTGTTATGTAAGACACAGTTGTCCTTGCTGCTAATTTCAGGAATTAGAGTTCCTTTCCTCCAGACATCCTAGTTTCCCTGAATAAACCGCAATAGACTTATTACCCATGAACTTAGCTGAGCCTTTGTGATGTTATTTCTGTCTTTGACCTTTAATGAATTCTCTAAGTTTATTGCCTTCCGTGTAAAGTAGTTTTTCACTTTGCCTTAAATTATTTCTTTAAGGAGTAATAAAATGACTTGTAATCTACATATACTAGAATTTGGTAAACAAACCCATATTCACTTACCTCGAGATTTTCATTTCTTGATAGACATTTACGGTATCCCTTCCTGGCTTTGATCATTCTAAATGCAAATCTTCATATTCTATCATGACTATTTTAACTGACTCTGAGCTTTCCCCTGTCCTTATTTGTTTATTTATTTATTCAAGTAAGTCATCCAGAAACACTGTCCCACACACGGGCTGCCATGATGTTGTGCTCAAGTGGTTGTGATTTAACTCCCCCCTTCCTCTGTCAAAATTACATCCTAAATATGCTCTGGCCTCAAACCAGAATGATCTTAATGTGAATGCAATTGTATTGGAGCCAAGGTTCAGTGTGGGGGCAGCTGGCAAAATGTGCAACCAGCAGAACCAAAGAGGAAGAAACCTACCAGAAAAGATGATTCTGCCTGTTCGGAGGGGAGCTTAAGGAACAGGTGGAGACTGTCATGTTCACTCACTCTGGGGGTCTTTAGGAAGAGGGACAAGGCAATGCCTCCCTGGCCAGTTTGCTGCCTGGAATTGGAAATTGGACGGGGAGCACGAGCGGGCCCAGGACCGAGCCTGGGTTGGGCTGGCCGGCCCTTGTTTCAAGGAGAGGTGAGGGCTACCATTTTGACAATGCCAGCAGAAATCAAACCCTGAAAAGCCTAAAACTGCTTACCTCTCCCATTAGCACTGCTAGCATGAAGTCAGATTTGAACTTCATGTGACTCACTATGAGTGGGTGGCAGCCTCCTCTGGAGGCAGTCATGAACCCGAGGTCGGCACCCTGGTGAGAAATCCCTGCAGGTAGCAGGTGATGCCACCAGTCAGCGCTGCGATGGGAGAGCTGTGTCCTCCTCAGCTTTGTCAGAGCACTTGCTGCTTTGTTTCCAATGCAGTTTCTAAGGATATTTGTCACGGTGTCTGGCCTGTACTTGGCACCGTGGTCTTCAGGAAATAGGCATGGCCTTCTGTTTGTACAGTGCTGTAGAGAATTCTTTTATGTAGATTATCTCACTTCGTCCTAACAACTCAGGGTAACTGTTCCTATTGCCATTTTACGAATGGGGAAAACTGGTTAAATCCAAGTATGTGTACAAGTGTAGCTAGCACATGGAACAGCAAGGACTGGTCTCATGATACTGATGGCCTTTCTGTGCTACCACCACAATGATAAGTAGGTCTTCCCCAGACACCATCCTAAAAATATGCTTTAATTCTCCCTACATGTATTGTGTTATACTTGCCTGGACTGAAGTTGATCTTAATTATTTTGGACAACTGCAAGGCTCGTGAGATCATCCTGAAGACTTGGCATGTTACTGCCCGGAATACCAATAATGCCGAGATTTCCCTGTGTTCCCTAACACACGCATGTCATATGGAGAGTGGGCAAAAGGCAGTATTCTAGCACCAACCTCGTGTGGACACGTGATGCAGAAAAGGGGCAGTTGATTCCAACCTTTTCTTCTTTTCCTGAACTTCTTTCCACATTACAAACCCACCGCCACTCCTCAATTTAAATGTTTCAATATTATTTTCATAACGCTGTGGCATCTGTACCTTACATTTTTCTGCCCCCTTCCCTTCCTTCTGGGGGCAGGATCCCCGAATGATCCCCAGGAAGTACTGAAAAGCCCTCACAGGATGGATACTGGGGAAAGATCCTCGCATTTCAGCTCCCAGATCCATTACACTCCTGCCTTTCACCAGCACGCAGAGTGCTGTGTTTTTTTCCTAACAGAATAAATTAAATATGAAAGAGAAGGACTAATGTAATTCAAATAAACATGTTAATGACCCTATTTTTCCATTTGGTAACTAGACCGGATGTGGTGGAATGCCAGTTTTTTACTGAGCCTGTAATTTAAAACTTTCAACAAGGACACTTTTTTTTCCCCCTTTTATTTCCACCCTCCACTCCCACCCCTTTTCATTCTCACAGACACTCCTTACTGTCCAATTAGTTTTGGAACATGAAAACTGTCCTCGGAGCTGCCTGGAGTCATGGGGGACCCAGGGTGGTTTATCTCTGCGGGGTGGCTTGTAAGACTCCGCTTTTCCTGGTGATTACCCTGCCAGGGCTCCGGGCTGCTGAGGGGACTGGGAAAGGAGGAGGCCAGTGCATCTCATGCACCTCCTTTCTGGCTCCGAACCCCAGACTTTGTGGATCTTTGATGTTTTGTACGGACATGCTTGCTGCCCTGGTCAGTGTTTAGCATTCAGATTTGGGGATGAGAGAGCTTTTAGTGTGTTTTTAACCCTGTAAGTAGCCATGGATTGCCTCAACATTTTTATGAGTCAAAGCTGAGAGCCGCTGAAACCGGTTTGGCTCAGTGGTAGAGCGTCGGTCTGCGGACTGAAAGGTCCCGGGTTCGATTCCGGTCAGGGGCATGTACATTGGTTGCGGGCACATCCCCGGTAGGGGGTGTGCAGGAGGCAGCTGGTCGGTGTTTCTCTCTCATCGACATTTCTAGCTCTCTATCTCTCTCCCTTCCTCTCTGTAAAATATCAATAAAATATATATTTTTTTAAAAAAAGCTGAGAGCCTTTTGTCGTCAGACTGACACCCTGCATGTGCCCCCAGTGACTCCCTAATGTATCCTATCCCCTGCCACCTCTGAGCCCAGACTCCTGCTGCACCCTAAGAGGGGTCATTCACCCCAGCACCCCCACCCCCCTGCAGAAAATGCACTGCCCAACAGTAAGCCTTCCTCCCCGCCACCCCTCACATTGGCCACTTGTCTGCTGCTTTTCTCCAGGGTGCATGGTTAACCCCCAGTTTCTCTTCCACCCCCAAATGTGATGTCCCTTTGGCATTTTATCTGCTAGACCAGCTCTCTCTTATTTCTTTTACTTTGGTCACTTTCCAGGGTTTGCAGGAAAACTTTTTGATCTTAACACATTTCAGGTTTTTTTTGTTTTTGGTGTGTTTTTTTTCCCAATTTGCACGCCATGGAGGGGAGAGAGGGCCCTGGCCCAGCTACTTCCTGTTTGTGTCTGCTCTGGAGAATGCAGACCATCTGTGTCTCTCAGAAGCTAGTCTCCAGCCTTCGTGCTCATTCTGATATTTAACTTCTTCCTTCTTCTCTCTAAATAATTTTCTATTCCTCCTCCAAAAAAACTCCTCAACCCCTCATTAAATCTTTCTTCCTGAAATTTCTTATCTTAATAGTACCTCTGGACACAGTTCCGTCCCCATTAAGGCCAGGATTCTAATTAAGTAAACAATAATGGGAGAGGGGGAAAGGGAGAGAGGGGAGAGAGGAAGCAGTAGGCGAAAGAAAGAAGAAGAAAAAAAGCAGGCTTACTTTTTAAAATTGGATTTCACTAATTCCCAGACCCAGTTCCAGTCCTCAGATCCATGCCGAACTGCAGCCTCACCTGCCAGCGGGACTCTGCCTTTTTCTGAAGAAACACCGTGGGTGTTGGAATCGTGAGGGGCCTGAGAGGGTTCCTCCCAAGTTTATTTTTCAGCCACACAGACTCTGGTTAAGGTTGTACTTTTTCGTAATGTTTAAACGGTTATTTCCCGAACTAGTAGAGATCCCGCTTTTCTGAGGGCTGCCTCATGAATCCCAACATGTCACCCTATAAAAAACAAAAGTCCTGTATTCTGTCTGTGGTGGTTTTGTTGCTGTTGTTCTCATGCAATCTCAGCAATCAAGGTCTCTAAACAAGCAGATCCCTTTGGACTGTCTCACAATGCAGTCAAATGGCCTGCTTCCCGTCTTCATTTCAGATGCCATTGCAATTTAGAACACAGTATTTCCCCGTTTGTATTTTTTCTTTTTTTTTAATCAAAGAGCTTCCATTTTTTCCCTTTAATTCCTAAGGTCAGAATTAAAAAGCTGAATGGGTTCCAGTCTACAGTATGCTGGGGACAGTCCACCAGTGCAGGGCCCACGCTGCCCTCCGTGGCTGCCTGCCAGCTTTCTGGAGCTCTGGCTTTTGGTCTCCCAACCCTGTTCCTTCACAGCGCCTGCTGGTTCCTGCTGCAGGCCCTGTAGCCACGGACATGCCATTTAATCAGTGGCGTCTGAGCATGGACGAGGTGCAGTCAGCACCAGCTAGGCCAAGATCGATGGGCTATTTTTCAAGGGAAAACAGGAGTGAAAATTGCTCTTTCAATCTAGGTAAATCAGATCGTGCCTGCTTGCTTTCCACCTGTAGCTCAGTGTCAGCAATGCATTCGCCTTGAGGATGGTGCAGTCTAGTGCTTCCGAATGTTCACGTTCACACGAGAAAGCTTGTGCCCTTTTCCTCTTAGGGAGAAAAAAAAATCTTCCCTTTTGCCCCCTCTTAGAAGATCTGAATAAAAGCAGAATGCATCCAGCTTCTCTGCCCTTTTGTTTTTTTCCTGCCACGAAATCCTATCTGACTGTGACATCACAGTGTGTTGCTCTGGGCAGCGGAGTGCAGTGTAAAGGCGAGGCCCTAATTGGGTTAACGGAGCCCCCCAGGAGCGGTGGCCACGGAGCGCCGCGCTCCCACGAGGCGCGTCTCTGCTCCAGGCAGTGCGCACGCAGCAGCCCCGCCGCCGAGACCCGCGTGGGAGGGGCTCCTTTTCCCGTGGACTCGTCTTCGTAATGCGGGGCTTTCTCTTTTAGAATATCACCAACCAGTGAAATTAATTTTTTAAACGAAAACTGTGCTTTTTGTTTTTCAAACTGCGGGGGGCGAGGGGCAAGGCGGGAACGCGCTGCCAGGTTTGTTCTGTAGCATTGATTTGTAACCAACAAAGGAAACGTCTACTTAGGAGACACAAATCAATGCAGCCAGACTGCTAAAGTGCAAACAGAGATGTGAGAAAATCATTCAATCGTTCGTCTTCTGTGGAATTCAAACACGTAAAACTTAAACATTGTTCCAATCCCCCCAAAAGAAAAAAAGCAAGTAAATAACTAGAGGAAAGGAAGGGAGGGCGTGATGACCGGTTCTAAATTCGTCAAGGTTTTTTCTCTCCTGATTATGGAAAGGTCAGGCAAGGTTATGCGACTCCTAAAAGATTAGCAGTGTTGTGAATGAATTTCAGAACTCATTAACCATGTCCTCAGATGCTGTTGTGGAAAACTGGTAAAAGGCCAGTTTATGCCTGAACTTCTGCTTTCGTCTGCCTAACTGGGGCCGCTGTAAAATTGACAGTTTCTTTAACCAAAAAGAATCTGTAACAAGTAGAGCTAAGTCTTACATGGTATTTTTAATCATATAAACACATTACAAAAATTAACAAATGGATCAAACAAGTAAAACTATAACTCTAGGAAGCTAAAGATATTTATTTTGTAAAACTTGACCAGTTGAGAGAAAATGGGAAAGAGAAAACCGATCTGAGTTGAGTTAGCCGAAAGTATGAATCATGGAATATTTTATGTAGTCTGAACTGAGATTTCAAAGTGTTAACAAGTTTCTTGAGTACTGACTTCAAATAAATAAGAACTGTCAGTAGCTTATTAGATGTGTATTTTTAAAGTTATACTAAAAGGTTCCTCTCCCCTCCCTCAGGTTAAACATGGTTCTCCATTTTTCCTCCTCCCAACACTCTTAACACTACTAGTTTGATTAGCAGTCCTATTTTCAGAGTTAGGGAGTAGGTAAATGTCAACACAATCAGCATCCTAACTGTCACAGATTGTGAATTGCACTGATTTCTCCTTTGGGGGAAAGGGAGAAAAGATCAGCTGTTACTTTTCTAAACGCTTAAATTAATATAAATAGCTTCACAATTTTTGGCTTTCCTGATGTCCAGTAATGCTAGCATCCTCTTCCAAAGCTAGGGGGGAATTGGAAATGCAGAGCAATCTCCTACCTTGAGTATATGCTTTTGCTTCTGTTCCTATGATAAAGTCAATTACTAAGATTCTCACCGCATCCTAAGAAATGTGCTATTTCTCTCACCCTTATTATGTTAGTTGCATTGCCTGGGAAATGGACTGGATGAAAGATCTACAAATAAAGTAATCAGGGATGGATTTCTGGGCAACCCCTTTGAAAATAAGAACTCCTGCAATAAAAGAGCGTAAATGTCACTCTTGAGTTGCACAATAATACCTCCATGTCTGATTTCTGGCTGTTCAGACTTGTGAATTACAACCCTGAACAAAGAAGCAAACGAAGACCTTCAAACCCCAAATGAGTGTCCAAAGTCTCTGACCAAACTCTGCTTTCAAGCAGTGTTCTCTAGCACTCCTTTGTCTGTTTTTCCAACCCAGAGCAGACCAGAGGAGAGGGTTGGAAGGAGAAGGCTCTCAAAAACTGGGACAGTGACGCCAGTGAGCTATGACAGGGAGAGTGGGCTGCCGCGCAGCCTGTGCCGTTAGACTGAGTGGGGAGGGGTGAGGACAATCCTCAAGAGAAATAAAACTGTACTACTCGTGTATTACTGCTAAATGAAAGCAGTGAGCTCTCACAAAGATGATCCTGTACAATAAGAAAAAAATGAGGTATCAGTACATTTTGTTTAGGAAAACAGGATATGGAAAAGTTTTATACTAAAAAACAATGTAAAATATATTGTCTTGCTTAAAGAGGCAAGCTTATGTTATTAATAATATATATGGACCCTGGCTGGCTGGCTGGCTCAGTTGTTGGGGCATCGTCCATGCACTGAAAGGTCATGGATTTTATTCCTCGTCAGAGCAAGAATGCGGGTGGTGGTTGTGAACCCGAGTCTGGGTGCATACAGGAGGCAACTGATTAATGTTTCTCACATCAATGTTTCTCTCGCTCTTCCTTCCTTTTTCTAGATAAGTGTTTTCAATAAAAACTTACCATCAGGTGAGGATTAAAATATACAGGGTGGACAAAAGTAGGTTTAAAATTATATGGAAAATAATATAATAATTAATAAATAATAACATAATAAACTGTCTCATGTATTCACAACTGTAAACCTACTTTTGTCTTACCCTGTGTTTTTGTGTGTCGGAATGGGGAGACATTTCATTTCCCAGTATAGCTGCTTTTTAAAATTTATATATTTTTATTGACTACAGAGAGGAAGGGAGAGGGAGAGAGAAGTAGAAACATCAGTGATGAGAGAGAATCATTGATTGGCTGCCTCCTGCACGCCCCCTGTTGGGGATCGGGCCCACATCCTGGGCATGTGCCTGACTAGGATTCAAACTGTTCATAGGTTGATACTCGGCCATGAAGCCATGTCATCCGTGCAGTATAGCTTTTTGTGTGTTATTCTCTTCATAGTTTTATAGTGACATTACAAACCAGTCTATCCAAAACTACTCCAAACAATCACCTTAGGAGGAAATATATTTATTCTTAAATATTTCTTAAATCCAGATCTCTTAAAATGAAGATGTCCTCTGTCATTTATCTTATTTACATAATATACATTGTCATCTGGAGTAAGGCACAGTTGCTCACATTTAGCTGGTTTACTTTGCAATGCGTCATTATAAGTGACCGAAAGCATGGTACAGGAAGTTGTTTGTGTGTGTTTTCATTGCTTATGCAACTTCCAAGCAGAAAATGTTCTTGAGACCAGATGGTAAAGAACAGTCAATTGCAAGTCTTATTCTCCAGATGTATTGATGTTTTATGTCTTCTTGAAGCCGGTTCAAATACATTTGTGAATTCAAGTCTTAACTCTGAGTAACCCTTTCACTTCTGCCAGCTCTTATGTCAGTTGACAGAGAAGTGGGCTAGAATGTGTAATCCCGGGCTCTCTGAAGCCACTGTGGTACCGAGTGGCAGAGCCATGGGCACACAGCTCCGACCAGTAGCTCACCACATGTGCTCCCGCACATATCTGGTCACCCCGCAACAATGACTGCTCTGGGTTTGTGTTCACAGCACCAAACCTCTTTTCAACTTGATCCTTTTTTCCTTTTTAGTGGTGTGTTTTTCAAGCCTTAAAAATAACAACAACAACCCACAAACATTTACTCGGTATTTTTACTTGGCATGTAGGTTTTGTTGTTTGTTTGTTTGTTGTTTGTCATGTGCTCAGCAAATTGGGAGTTTGCTGGAACACAGATGAGTTAAAATAAAAAGCTGTTTTGTGGGGGGGTTTTTTCCCAAAAAAATGCTTCTAGTAAGTCAAAATGAAGATACTATATCTGAATGAATGTGAAAAGTTATCCCCTTGTATATTTTTAAAGCTTCCCAAACCATACTTAGTTCTCAGCCAAATGCAGCCTACCCAGATTGTCTTTGGGAAAGTAGCAATTCATAGAGATTTGCAGTTAACCGTATATCAAACTGCACTCTCTCTTCAGTCCTTGCTCACAGCTCACCATTTTAGAATATAGTGAGATATGCCAGAGCCCTACCATCTGTTTAATGGGCTAATTATGTTTGCCACATGCCTACTTCACAGGAATACCATGGACGAGATTGCCAAACATCATACAAATATATATGTTTGTAGATATAGTTATAAAAATATACACATAAATAAAATCATATACATATATAACAGCATCCAGCATTTCTGAGCTTCATTCCATTTTGCTATCAGAATATACCCAGGCCCATCACTTAAAACCCAGCCAGGCACTGTCAGAATTTATTATAATGCATGGTGTGGCCTTCCGTCTGAGGGGGGTTGGGGATAGAAATTCAGATTCTATATGCATGCGTCTGTCTTTGCCTTTTGTAGCTGTGCCCTATGGTCTCCCTATTAAAATGTTGGCATTTTAGCTCCATAATTAAGACAATCAAACTTTATGATACTTGATGTAGTTGTATGCACTGTTTTAACCCCTTCTTTTGAGGAGATAAAATATTTTTTCCTTTATTTAAAAAATAAGTCAAGCTCTTTAGTCCCTTCCGTACAAGACTACAGCTTTTCGTTACAAGGCTATAACTTTGCTCTTATGTACCACATCTCTTCTATGGGGCCTGTTCTGGAAGCTAGCATGTTTAGCCTTTTAGGAGGATCCCGCAACTCCTAGCAATCTTTTTCTCTGGTGTTCTCTACGCACTTTCTAGATAAGTGTGTTCAGCAACTCCAGTTCCCACAAGGGTTAATTATCGCTTGGCAGCCATGAAAATTTTCACTGGGCCCCAAGGTTAGTCAGCATGACTTGATTCTTGGAAATAGAGCTTGACCTGGGTGGATCTTGGAAGATGGGGAGGATTTTAAGCAGTAAATGGAGGTAAGCGAAAGGCATTCTAGATTTGGGAAATTAAACCTGCAAAGAAAGGAACAGGAAAAATGGAAAAGCGGGAGCCCTGAGTAACTGGCGTGCCTAGTCAGGATATGATATACGCTCGGGGTACTGGGTTTCCTGTGTGGCACCTGTGTCCGTGTAAGCTGGCTTTGGAGATGCAATGGTCTGAGAAACATTGGGAGAAATATCCATACCAGACTGTAAATCCAATATGTATCATTTTCTTTAAAATTGAAAAACGGTAACAACATATTAAACTATTATTGCTGTAACATTTTATTTAGTCTCTTGTAAGCTACAGAAATATTTGAAAAGCTTTATTTTTCCATGAGTGTTAGAATGTCTTCATATACTGCCTTAAATGAAGTAAATTATTCAAACAGAGCTGTTTTGTTTTATTTGTTTGTTTTGTTTTTTGCAGCATTATGCTTACCAGAGATTTCACAAACAAGTTGGAAGAGAAAAAATAGCCAGGGTGTAAATATAGAAATAACTCAATCAGATAAGCTTGCATGAGCATGAATGAGGGTCTGTGACAAGGATGAGGAAGAATCTTTGTCAGCGCCAGAATGGTCATGTTTTTGTCTTAGGCATGTAAGTCTGATTTCGGAAGAGACACTGATATAGAAAGAAAGGGGGAGAGGAAAGGAGCATAAGTGGTGATTGAGATGACTTGGGTTGGTGAACACACAATACAATATACAACTCATGTATTGAAGAATTGTACACGTAAAACGTATATAATTTTATTAACCAATGTCATCCCTATAAATTTAATTTTAAAAAATTTAATAAAGAGCCGAGCTGAGGCCGGTTTGACTTAGTGGATAGAGCGTCGGTCTGCGGACTGAAGGGTCCCAGGTTCGATTCCGGTCAACGGCATGTACATTGATTGCAGGCACATCCCTGGTGCGGGGTGTGGAGGAGGCAGCTGGTCGATGTTTCTCTCTCATTGACGTTTCTAGCTCTCTATTCCTCTCCCTTCCTCTCTGCGGAAAATCAATAAAATATATTTTAAAAAATAAATAAATAAAATAAAATGATTTTAAAAAAATGAGCCAAAACAAATTTGGCTCAATGGATAGAGCGTCGGACTGCGGACTGAAAGGTCCCAGGTTCGATTCCGGTCAAGGACATGAACATTGGTTTCGGGCACATCCCCAGTTGGGGGTGTGCAGGAGGCAGCTGATCGATGTTTCTCTCTCATTGATGTTTCTAGCTCTCTATCCCTTTCCCTTCCTCTCTGTAAAAAAAAAAAATCAATAAAATACTTTTTTTTAAATTTAAAAAGAAAGAATTATTCTGCTATTGTTTTCCCATGTATACAAGGAAAAGTGACTTGATATTTACTGTGTGACTTCTAGAACCCAGGAACTTCTCACCCAAAGTAAATCACATAGGCAGATCAGGAGAGAGCAAGGTATTTACCAAAATGAGAAGGGGGGCGGACTTTTCTATCATCCTGTCTTTGTCTTCATCAAATGTTATGACGGGAAACACTCTTAAAGACTTTCTAATCCTGCACTCTCATTGTACATAGGAGAAAAGTGAGACTTGGGTGAAGTTTGATGACTTATCACATCATGCAACAGGTGGCAGACATGAACAGGGACACAGATTTTCTGATGCTTTCCACCCAAAACTTGCCATCATTTCTTCAGCTTCTCTGTAATCATTGTAAAGAGCTCTTCTTCGTTCCTATAAAAATGGTGTGATCATATTATCAGGGTTTTCAAGGTTTCTGGACTTCCAGATGTTTGTTGGAATGCATAAATAGGTCAGACCAGATCTGCTCACTTACTCTCTCTGAACTGTCCCTGAGACCTTCTTAAGCTGCTGTACCTTCTTGAGGAAGGAAGTCATTCCCACTGTCATCACTGTCAGCAGTTCTTTCTATCCTACTGGTTACCTATCCAGTTCGAAAACAGTTGTGCTTGGTGTCTTATCGATCTTTTTTTTTGTGACAGAGGAGGAAGAGCATGGTGAGGGTCTGGCACAGCCCAGTTCCCTTCTGTGAGTGAAGAGTCCATCCTGACAACAGGCGTTCAGTAGCGCTTCCTGACAGGAGAGGAAAACAGCCACCCTTTCTCTTTTGCAAAGAAGCCTGTTTCATTTTAAAGTTAACTCTAAGCTTCTGATACAACGTCATGTGTTTGGTTGCACCACACATGGTTATTATGATCAACTTGTCAGCAAAAGCCCAGAAATACTTATTGTTGCAATGCAAGATAATATAATAATCCACTCTTACCTTTTAAACATGTCTGGCCCACTGGGTCCTTGCTCAGGTTCCAAACACACACAGTGAAGGAACGGGCTGACACAGGTCCACATACTTAACTGTGATGCATAGACTGGCCTGGATTTTGAGGCCAAGAGGAGAAGAGGCAAATCCCCCACTCTTGCAGAAGCAGGAACCATTCGGTAATAATATATTCTCAGTAGTCTTTTGTGAAGAAAGCTGTGTCATCTCATGGCTGTTTTTATCAAAACCTTTAGCCCACCAGCATTCCAACTCTAAGAAAAATTTAATTCACAAAGCAGATGAAGTAAGTAGCAGGGTCTAGCCCAGGGGTGGGCAAACTTTTTGACTCGAGGGCCACCATGGGTTCTTAAACTGGACCGGAGGGCTGGAACAAAAGCAACCTGACCATGCTGGCACTCTCATCTTGGGCTGCTGGTGAAGGAGCGGAGGGGAGAGCAAGAGAACCCTCTGCTCTTTGGCTCCGTGGGCCGGATAGAACAGCAGAACGGGCCGGATCTGGCCAGCGGGCCGTAGTTTGCCCACGGCTGGTCTAGCCTCATCAACCACATCCCACCACTGCAGTTCTGTTGTTATGTGGGGTGATTTAAGGTCAACATCCCTACCGTTCTGCATTTGGATATTTGTGAGAAAAACCTAGAACCCATTTCCTCCAAAAAACCTCATCCATATGGCACGGAGCAAAGACCAGCAGAGAGCAGTGTAGAGAATTTGTCATGGACTCCAGCCAGGTTTTCAGGAGGGAATAATGGGACGTGAATAATCTCCCTTCCTCTTCATCTCTCTTCCTTCCTTTTTTTATGCTTTTTCTTTCTCTTTTGCTTCTATTCAAAATTATTTTTGCTTATTGATTTGGATAATATTCCAAAAAGAAATAGGCAGCGTTAAATTCTATTTTGAGGGAACACACATCCATCTTGACATATAACTATATCCATATGGCTTTTTCTATTTCTAAACATATGAAGAGCGCGCAGAATAGCCCAGGTGCTGGTCTTCAAAGTGGGTGCGTCCTAGGACATTCTTTGCTGAAGTAGCCTCCCTCACTGTTTCATGATGTCACTGTTTTGACTGTTCAACATCATGGGTTTTCCTTCTGTGGCCGAGCCCAAGTAAATGGCAAGATGTAGTCTCCACCTGTGATTTCCATAAACTCCTCCCCTGTCCAATTTACATGGTGTCCAGAGCTCTGGGTTTGGGAATACACAGTCAAAAATATATCTGCAGTGTTATTTCTTAGGATGGCTATGGCGAGGCAGTGAGGAAATGAAGACAGGGAAGTTACAGATTTGTGTTCTTTTCTTAACCTCCTACACCTTGTAATTTGCTATCTAGAGTCTGTTGTATTGGTGTGTGTGTGTGTGTGTGTGTGTGTGTGTGTGTGTGTTGTTGTTGTTGTTTCTGCTGTTGCTGTTGTTGTTTTTAACCAAATTAGTGATTTACAGAAAAACTTCCTAATTTTCTAAGAGTCCTTTTTTCAGCCTGTCTTATTGTTATTTGGGGTTTTCTTTGGTAATCACCTTAGCGGGTGGCTGAGTGGGGATCATGTATGAAAAGACCTAACCATGTCTTACAAGGCAGAGATTATGTTCATGAGAAAAATACAAGTCTTCAGGCTCAGGATTCTCTCTGCCAAAGTGGCTCGGGTAACAGTGCCCAACACTGTGTAGCCTGCAGAGTGGGGTCACTGAATCCACCTTCTCTATTGCTTTTCCTTCTCCGGACTTCTGTGCAATGACTGTAGCCAAGAACCATTGGAATAGCTATCTCTGGTCAGACAAAGAGGAGAGGAGAAAAAAGTCTTTGAAAATTAAACCTAATTGGTGCAAACTAGTAGCCAATCTAAGGAGACTGCTAACCTACCCCCTTCCCTATACTTCCCTTCCCATCTTTGGGTTTGTGATATAGCAGTAGTAGGTTAGAGAACATGTTTGTCTGGTATGTTTTGGGGTTGCTTGCTGTTCAAATACTTTGAAGAAGAATGCTTGTTTTTCTACAGTTCATTAAACTAACTCAGTTAAAAATATCGGTCATCAGGCCCTGTGATGCATCATTATTCAATATATTTTAAAATCCAAATAAAATCAATTGTTCTGGCCCCTTTCTCCCTCTGCCTCCTCCCCGCCTGTCTCGCTTTACTGTGAAGCATTGGGAGTAGTGTGTATCTGTGTGGATGTGTGTGTGTGTGTTTGTGTGTGTGTGTGTGTGTGTGTGTGTGTCTGGGAGGAAGACAGACTCCCTACCTGTAAATGGCTTGCTATTATTAGACGTTCAGTTACCAGGGGTTATGTAAGACAATTGAAGCTCTGTTTTTTAACAGAGACATGATTCATGCTGCTTGTAGTAACAGTAACCACCTCCAAACGAGACAGAAACCAGACGCAGACAAAGGCTGGAGAAATCAATGCCGGCGCGGTGCAGCCACTCGGCTG
Organism: Vespertilio murinus; assembly: GCA_963924515.1. Lineage (NCBI taxonomy): Eukaryota > Metazoa > Chordata > Mammalia > Chiroptera > Vespertilionidae > Vespertilio > Vespertilio murinus. The sequence continues at coordinate 140,522,176 of OZ004706.1, read as the reverse complement.
ATGCCCTCCGCCTCTCCCTCCGTCAGAGCCTCGGGAGCAGGAGGGGCTCTGCTCATGCCGGGCCTTTTCTGTCTCCTCAGGCTCCAGGTCGGACCGTGTGGGCTGGAATTGTGTGCAGGAGAAAACCGGGCCTCCCCGTGAGTGCGACACCCCTGGGGGAGCAGTGGTGGGCACAGCGCCGGGGCTCAGAAGGCTCTGCAGCTTCTGCTCAGAAAGGCTGGAACCTGAGTGTTTGGCTCAGCTGCTGAGCTAACTTTGCTCAAGTGGTGCTCGGCAGCGTTGCTAGGAGAGAGGACAGGAGTGGGGCTGGAGCTGGTGCCGGTGCTTTAGTACGGCTTCTCACAGAAACTGAGTGGAGTGGCCTGGCCATCAGCCCCCCACGCAGGAAACTCTTTCCTCCTCCCTCCGGCAGCACTCCTGAGGCTGCACCCATTCGGCGCCTCACGGAGTGCAAAGCACTTTCAAGCGCATCCGCTTACTTAGCCTCCTGACTTTATGTGATAGGCAGAGCACGCACCATTAGCCACTGCTGTTCTACAGGTGAGAGGCTGCGCATTGTGAAGGGAATCATGTCATTCATCGACTCCTTGCTCGTGGTTTTAGAGGGTTCAGAAAAGTTAGCGACTTTACAGAGTCACACACGGCTCGTTCTTATCAGGTCCAGGAAGAAGAGGCCAACGTGTGATTCTCCATCTAGTGCCCTGCTCCTCAGAGGTGCTACAATACTTGTTGGCAGCTGTGGCGTGCGTGTGTGTGTGTGTGTGTGTGTGTGTGTGTGTGTATGTTGGGGAGAGGGGATGCGGGAAGAGACCGGAGTCCCCACTGAAAACTTTGGCTTTAGACTAAGCACCTCTGCTCATTAGCTGGGCAACTGAAACCTCCCTCCCCTCCTCCTCAATCTTCTCATCTGTGTAACTCATGATGGGTAGAACTCACTTCTTAGAGAGTATTTGTGAAAGTACCACACAACCTTTAATGCATCTAGACCAGTGAAAAACATTGCCAATCGTACCACATCTCCACTGTGGGTGACACCCAGGAGAGAAATGGAGAGATCTCAGACCCAGAACCTAAAAAACTAAACATCTGTTTTCATAACAAAGAGAAGAAACCACACTACTTGACTGCAGACACTGTTCATGGCTCTCAGATAACAGCAGCCTGACCCAGTGGCCCCTAACACATCCCAAAGGTGGGCCACCCTTTATTTCCATGTAAATATGCAAACTTTCCAGACAGGCAACTCTAAACAGGGGCAGAATAGGAAAATATCTAAGTCATTTAGCTTTACCCACCGAAGAGTCCCCCAAAATAAAAATTCCAGTTTTGAAAATACTTATTTATTGGTTACTAATACTAATAATTTCTCTACTGTGTTATTAGGAATTTTAACTAAGGACCAACTTAGAATTTTCTATTGTAGAATTTGTACCATTACCCTATTTTTCACATATTACAAAATATAGTCTACACCTATTTGAAAGTAAAGATAAATAAACATTCTCATTTATAAATAGTTCTTAATTAAATCTTTTGTTTGGGTACCACTTTGTATATTGGTACAGGAAGGTAGCAAAATACTTCACAGACTGTACTTTCATGAAATGCATCTTCTTTTCTGCTAGCACATGAAAATCATTTGTTGCTGTAGCTTTAAGGAAGAAAACTGTACTCTATTCTCTCAGAATAAAACTGACTAGGCATCAAGATACCAAATTTCTAATTCTAACTTCACTACAAATTCACTTTCAGGAAACCCATTAAGTCCCAATTTCAGATAACATCTGATCTGAAAAACTCAAAGCATCTTAATGTCTGCATATTATACACTTGCCTGAGACATACACCTATTCTGTGCTCATGTGATGTGGCCATAAAAGAGCTTTAGGGAAAGATGGAAATGCACAGCATGGGGCTTACAGATTATACTAACTAGTGGCAGCCAAATTGCCTTGACTTCCCCAAACTGATCCAGAGACAGAGGTTGGACGGCGGGAGCACATTCTGTACCTTGTTGCTGAGTCCTCTGTGTGCCAGGCACAAGAGGACTAGTGGATCCTCATACAAGACTGCCCCCAATTTCCTCGAACAGGAAAACAGCCTTTCCTTTTTCATCAGGTTACCGTGATTCAGTGATCACGAGTGGTGATCTTGTCATTAGACGGGCATTTATTCCAGTGGTTCCTTTCATGGGTCCTTTGATGTTCCCAGATCATCCTACACTTCTTCCCATTTGGTGTCAACTAATGCGAATTCTTATTTGTCTCTGAGAATAAAGCCACCTTTGCTTTTCTAGATGTAGCTTTTATCTCTCCAAAGCACACACATTATCATTTGCAGAAGTGATGATGGTGATGGTGGGTGGTATTTGTTCCCAACAAGATGGTGGTACATCCCTCCTGGGTCTGCAATATCCTAAAGTATCCCAATAGCTACAGAAAGCAAGTCTCCACCTGCCAGACCCCAATGTCATCCATTTCTGTGTATGGCAATCATTAACATATTGATAGTCCCATACTATGCACAAAGTGTATGCTAGGTGCTGGAGTTTCAGAAATTTATAAAACAAGTTCCATACCCTAAAGAATGTACAGACTCACCTATAATATATAAAACAAGCATTAAGCTATAGCCATTTGTCTAAATGCCAAATGTGTGGCAGCAGCCTGTATGGGCCAAAGCAGTTTTCAGGGAAAAAGTTTGAGAAGGGATACATGCTCTAACATGGGCCTTGAAGGAGGGGTGAGGCCTAGCTGAGAAAAAAAAAAGTTATAGAAACATTCCAAGCAGCCAAAATGTTCAGGGGCTCAAAGATACAAATGTGCTCTGTACTTTAACTGGTTAGACCAAATGGAGTACTGATGGAAAGAAAATCTGAGAGGACTTGTTTGACATAGATTCAGTAAACTTACATATCCAGGCTAAAGAATTTGGAACCATGTCCTGCCAGTGTGCTCAGTGGTTGAGCATCAACCTATGAACTAGGAGGTCACAGTTCGATGCCCAGTCAAGGACATACCCAGGTTGAGAGCTCAATCCCCCCCAGTGGGAGCCATGCAGGAGGGAGCCCATCAATGATTCTCTCTCATCCTTGATGTTTCTATCTTTCTCTCCCCCTCCCTTCCTCTCTGAAATCAATAAAAATGTATTTTTAAAAGAATTTGGAACCAGGGGAAATCCATTAAAGCATATTTTCTCTAAGTATAGTCTAGGGTTAGTAAGTGTTCCATTAAAAAGGGTGGGGATTGAGGAGAGAGAACTGTAATCCAATAAGTGTGAACAATGCTGGGGTCTTCAACACCTTTAATATTCTTATGTGCATTATGAGTTTGCAAGAAGAACATATAGTATGCAGTGTTTCCTAAACTTTTTTTGAGATGCATCGTGAAGTTCTAGTGTTCTGTAAGACTCACTTTGAGATACACCACCTGGAATGATTTATAAGGGCAGGAGTTGAGGGCAGAGCCATCTCTCACTGTTACAATTGGATATGTCATCAACAACAGAGAAGATAAAACAGATGGAACCAAAGGGAAGGCTAAAGATGAGAAGTAGAAAGGATAACCTCCAAGATTAGGAAGAGAATATGATAGAGGTAGAGATATATCTTGAGGAAACCAAATGGTGAAAATTCAGAGATATTGGAGAAGGAAATGAGAGCCAATGAGTTCACCACACTGGATGGTCAAGATCCTCTTATTAATGTAGGAGGGAATGTTATCAACTGAAAAAGAGAATGGAATTTGATAAAGTAGGATATATTAAGAGAAAAGTAGTGTAGGCTTGTACTTCAAAACCACACCAAATAGGAATGAGAGTTCAGATGGCATGCATGTATAGGGTTTCGTAACAGCGGGAGGGAATGGTAAGTTTTGATATAAATTCACAGGTGAAGAACTTAAGAAGTGGTCATGTATATAAAAGATCAGGGAACAAGGAAATCCAGAGGGTGTTGAGAGCAGTGTTAAAATGGTTGGACAAAGACATCCAGTGAAGCCAGTAGTGGCCTACTGATGGACCCAGTGGAAAGAGTAGATTTAGGCATTCAGGAAGAGGAGTTCTCAAACTGGGGTCGAAACATTGGTGTCAAAAGTGAAGTGTTAAAAAATGTTAATTGGAATTAAAATGAGAGTTAAGAAAAGTAGCTAGAGAAAATGGTGATAAAGGTCTGTTGAAAAATAATGGTAATATGTCTTTGGATTGAAGTGTCCATCAAAATAGAGAGGAAAAAAAAATCAAGTATAGGTTTTGAAGAAGGGTAAAAACAGGTTCAAGAAGGCATTAGAGGATGAGACTATGTTGAAGACCTCAAATGAAGAGTAGAATGAAGGCAGGAGGTCAAGGGGGTTAGTGACCACAGGTTAGGTATAGTTAAGACCTAGAGTTTATGATTACAACCTGGCTGTAAACCCTCTTTTGCTATGCTCTAACTTCTGATCTATGGCAGATTACCTCACCTGTCATGTTAAGCATCAGTTTCCACATCTATAGAATTAGAATACAATCCCCACCCCAAAGAGTGATGACAAGAACAACGTCAAACAGTGTGTGAAAAGTGCCCAGGACAGGACCTGCCACACAGTGTGATGAAGCAGGAAAAGAGACACGGCCTTCACTGGGGAGACAGTGACATTGTGTTCTCCACTATAATGCCAGTTCAATGTTCTTGGTACCTGTTTTTCTATTTAGGCACAAACTGCAATAATTAGTCCAGAAAACGTACTCAGTGCAAGGAGCAAGGCATAACACCAATAACATGCTGCACCATAAATGGTGCTCGTGTTGGAATCCTCACCACAGAGTTATAACGATGCAACAACCCGGACCTGTGGCTGGCTTTCCTGAGCAGGGAGATTCCACTGTCAAATGCCTTAGAGAGGGGCTTCCCATCATCAGGTATTCATGAAACCAGACAAATCACCATCAGACGTATATATGTACGCATATATGCATATATGTGTATATATTGAGATATGTGTATATGGCTCACCTGACCCCAAAGATCTCTAATTTAAATACAAGAATCAACAGTACCTGACAGTGTGAAGGCTCCTAGGATGTGCAAATCTTATTAACAGAGTTTGTGAGTTGTCAAAGAGGAATCAAGAGGTCTCTGTGGAGAAAATTAACATCGATTTAATGTGACAAAACAGTGGACCCTTCTATTGGCAGGGCCATCCCCGGGGTCTCCAAAACATCGGAGGTATTTCTTCTGGACATGGGTATTAACTAGTGGTTAATTAAGGAGCTGCATTTCCTCGAAGTAAAACATTTATTCCAGCCTCGGAAAGCTGAGGCTGGACTCCAGAGTGGTTTGTCTGGCCACCATGCCTGTAGTGCCTTCATTAAATGGTTTTCTCACCAGTTTTCAGAAAGGTGGGATTTGTGATGTAGACTTGGGAATTCGTTTTAGGTAATTAGTTAAAAAGTTAAAAGTCAAATAGATTTCTTTAACAGGTTTAATGGTTTAACTGGTTGATGAGCTACTTAATTCCCACATCTTTCGGCTCAGGGGACTATTAGAATTTTAAGGGACCTTCAAAATCATGAAATCCACCTCCTTTGTTACAGATGGAAGAGCTAAACCACCTAGAGGTACAATGGCTCACCCAAGGTCATCCAGCCAGTTCTAGGATTTTACTTTCTTTTCTCCTTTGAACTCTCCTTCCTTTTCTCTCTGACCAACATTCTGGTCCCCCACGACTACCACTTTGCTGATTACTTCTTGGGTTGACCCTTGCTCTATGAAATTCTCTGTGCCTAAAATTATAATATGTTGGGTATTTGCCAATTAGTAACCCCTCACCACTAATTCATCGCTACATTTGGGATGAAGAGAGGAGGGAAGTGGCACAATTTTAAATTTACTGTGATCTTTGAGTCAGCTTTATCTACACCTGGGAATTGCTGTTAGACAATTAAGGTTAGTAAAGCTCATTGAATTTCTCTGAGGAAAGGTGTTATTTGAATTATTACCAGATAATTATTGTTAAAAATAACAATAATATAAAAAATAGGAACTTTACGTGTTAGAGACATTATCATTTTAATTTCCAATGTGGGGAGGAAAGCCCTGAGGGACCTAGAAAGGATTTTTTTTTTTCATAATCTGCTCTTTGCCGGAAACTCCTCAAAGTCTGTCTAATGCCTGATGACCTGACACACTGCCCCAGAATCAGAAGGCAGTCGAGCCTTGCCAGCTGTGAGCCAAGTTGTTCAGCTTGACCTGCTCCTTAAACACAGCCCTAGGTGGGAAGGCCAGTGTCAGATGCCAGGCCTGTGGTGCCCGGACCAGTGTCAGCAGCCTCACCTGGGAGCTCCTTAGAAATGCAGAATTACAGAGTTTCTTAGAAATGCAGAATTCACCTCCACCATTCCAGTTTGAGAAGACTGCTATAAGGTAGAGGAGACTTCTCATTTTCTGATAAGGAGGAGCTAGGAAGAAGCCAAATGTATTGACATTTCTGAAAGAGTTCCTTCACCAGAGGTCTGTGCTCTCACTTCTGTCAGTGGCTCTGAGTCATCATGGAAACAGCATAAGCATCTTTCTTGCACAGAGATCACAGTGGGAACTAGAATGTGTTCATGCTGGGTTGGAAGAGTTGCTGTATAGTGGGGGGGAAAGCAGGAATTTAGAGTCAGAGAGGTCTGGGTTTGACCATACACAGCTTCCTGATCCTGGAATGGTTATTTAAGCTCTCTGAGCCTCACTTTTCCTCATCTGCGAAATGGATATGGTCACACCTATAGGATGTCATTACTGTGAGGGTCAAATGAGACTCTATTTGCATATCAAAATGCCTGGCATGGTCCCTGACAACATTTAGAAGTCTAATAAACGGCAGCTATTGTTGTTACTATTATAATTTTTGTAAGCTGTAGTCATGAAGGCCCCAGCTGTCACTTTAGAATGACTTGGTGTGCTTTCTAAAGAACGGGAATAAGACCTCTGCAGGAAGTGCCTCACAGTAATATATGGCTGTGTGTTACATAACAGCTCTGCTCCCCAAGGGCTTCCAAGACGGAGCTGCAGAGATGTCAGAACACAGGCGGGAATGGAAAGGACTCCAGTCTCCTGCCTCTGGCACCAGCAAGAGCTGTGCCAGCTGGGTTCCCAGAGCAGACTATCACAGGGATGACGTAAGAGGCAAGGAGCACAGCTGTATTTCCGATTATGGGAGGCATGTGCGACCCCAGCAGCCTCTCAAAATTGGCCCAGCAGCCTCTCAAAATCAGCTTTTGCCTTGAAAACTGTGACTACATTGGTTACGGAAATCATTGAAGAAGAATAAATATGAAACTTCAAGAAGTCATTCTCACTGAGTCTTTTTTAGAGGAGAACCACCCTTTAAGCAATAGAATGCGACACACCGTGTGGCAATTCTGATTAATAGACCCTCAGATGTGTGCTAAGGCATGAGGGGAAAGAAGAAGAAGGGGATAGGTGACAATTTGCCAAAAAAAAATGAAAGGAAGATCATAACAGCATGATGTAGGACTGAGAAAGAGGCGTTGGATTAGGGAACGGAGAGATTATGTCTCCATTTAATTATAAAATGCACAATTCAAATCAAATGCTAGGCATATTTAAAATGTACACTCATCTAATTACACAATGAAATTGTAGGCTTCCAGGCAATGCTTCACTGCAGTGTACTAGACATATCGATCAGTGATTTCCCTCATCGTTTTAATGCAGTTGCCAGGGGAGAGAAGACCAGGCTTGTCTGGTGAAGTGCTGATGGCCTGTCCGGCCATGTGATGGTTTAGTAAGAGCTCTAGGAAGAGCTCCTGAGCCCCATTTACTGGTTATGTGGCTCCTGGGGTGTGGACAGTTAATGGACATTTCGGTGCATAGCATGGCTCTACCTTACTGGCTGCAAAGAGTGTGATTAATAGTGCCGAGTTGTCCTCGGCGAGTAGTGGTGAGCAAAGTACTCACCTGGGAGGCGAGGAAGCCCTGTCCTTCTGTAGCTGCCACGCAAAGGCTGAGTTTTTGTGGCCAAGGAAAAACTACTGAGATTTCCTAACTTGGTAAACAGTGTTATCCCCACAGGGTGGTAGGTTCTGCTTTCTCATCTCCGGGTGAGAGAAAATGATTCTGTTTAAGGATAGAGATGAGGTTAAACAATTAATGTTCCTTCTACCACAAGAGGAGAACAAGGGAAGGAAATTAGACAGACATGGGAGGAGTCATCGACATATTTCTAGAAGTAAATTCGTGATCTAATGGAGGGGAAAAATAAGTAAAACTTTAAAGTTGTACATACTGGGCAAAACTAGATTGAAAAGAAGTATTGAGGTGCCATAATAGCAAAATTGCCAATAGCCAGTGTTTCCATAAGGTCATAAATTTAAGCACAGAATTGCTGCAGCATGTTCTCACCAAGAACTTCAGTTGAACCCATTGCGTTTGCAAAGCGTGAGAAATTCCTTCATTCTGGTTTTCACCCTGAGTTTATCGCCCCGGTGGTATCTGCAGTATTGTAGTGATTGTTTCTGCTGGTACTGTTAGAAAGGTTTGCTTCCTTGTTCTCTAAATCCACCTCATTTTAAAAACATAATTTAACTAGACAAAGATAATTATGAGTTGGGTTTATTGAAGTGAATAAGTGAAGCAAAATTCTTTATCTTTTGGACCTTAGCATATCCTTACAGGTGGTTCACGCCCTACCCCTGAGTCTGTCTTGTCTGGTCCGTGCTGGTGGTCTGCTGGGCCTATTGGTGCTGAGCAAGCGCTGAGAGATGGTTAGAGAGCTGAGAGCTTATATATAAGTTATCATTGAGCAAGTCGGTGCCTTTAATCTCCTCATCTGATAAAATGAGGGGGTTGGAGTTGATGAGCTTAAAGATCTTTCCAATTCAGTCTCAGCTTCCATTGACTCTAAGCAAGAGTCTTTTTTTTTTTTTTTCCTTTTAAATGGAGTTCAGCAGACGTCAGCTGAGTGCAAACCTGTGTGCTGGGCATTGCACACTACAGGGCATACAAAGTAAAAACTGTCTCTGCTTTCAAGGGGTTTAGAGATGGGGGAGATATAGTACACAAATAATCATTAGAGTCCATGGAATGTGCAAAGAGCTTAGTGCAAAAGTGCTTCAGGATTCAAGTACTTAGTGCAAAAGTGCTCCAGGATTCACTTTCCTTTGGAGAAATGCTTCATAACTGAAGTAGCGTTTGGATGGCCCTTGAAGCTATATGTGGACATTGGGAAAGGGAAGCATCGCCATGCACATGGTGGGAAGGGGTGGGCCTTTGCAGCAGTGGAGAATGGACTGTAGAGTTAAGACTAAGAAATTAGGTTGGGGCTGTGTTATAGGGATCTTGAGTGCCAAACTGAGAAGTAAGCAAATGAGCAAAGAAGTGATATGCTTAGAGTGGTACTTTAGAGAAAGGAATGCAATATTGGTTATGAAGGATGGCCTAGTGGTAAAGAGAATCTAGAGGAAGTGAAGGCAGTTAGGAGGCTCCCTGAGTAACCCTGGTAACAGGTGATCAGTGTTGAGATAGAAAGCAGGTATTGATTAAAAATCACAGCCTGAGTAAAAACCACAGAACTTGGCAGCCAATTAGATTTGGGAAGACATTAGAGAAGATTCCTCAGTTGTGTGTCCAAGTAACTGGAGGAAGATGGTACCAATAGCAGGAGAGGAGGAGGCTGGAGAAGGAACACATTTATTTTAAACAGAAAATAAATTCTGTTGAAAACTTTCTGAATTTGAAATGCTCGTGCAATATTTCATGGAGTATTCATCTTTTCCAGGTGTGTATATAAACACTGAATGAATGAATGAGCCCATTACCAGCAGTTATTTAGAATGTTGGTCTGGAGCTCTGTAGACAAAAGCAAACACTGAAGATAGCAATGTGGGTGTTCTCTGTGGAAAATGGATTGTTGAGATCATGGGGGGTGGGTGTAAGGAAAGCCAGAGGAGAGAATCTTGAGGAATATCTAAGCTCAGGAACAGGCGAAAGAAGACCAGCCAGTGAGGGAGGCAGAAAAGAGAACTGAAGGTAGGAGTAATGCAGGGTCCCCAGGAGAAGGGAGGAGAGCTTCAGGGATCATTTCAGCCCAATGTGGCCAAAGATGCAAAGCCTGGGAAAAGGCCTCTGAGTTGTGGCTCTGAGACAAGTGGTAGTTCACTCAGTAGCTCCTGAGGCTGAACTCCACAGGTTAGAGGTCATGGAGCCTTTGCACTGAACGTACAAAGAAGGTAAGAGCTAAGAAATTTGGCCAGGTCAGTGGGTGTCTTGAAAATAGGTAAGAGCTGCCCAGCCGGCGTGGCTCAGTGGTTGACCATCAACCCATGCACCAAGAGGTCACCAGTTCCTTCTGGTCAGGGCACGTGCCTGAGTTGTGGCCTTGATCCTTAGTGGGGGCTGTGCAGGAGGCAGCCAATAGATGTTTCTCTCTCATCATTGATCTTTCTCTCTTTCATTCTCCCTCTAAAAATCAATAAAAATATATTTATTAAAAAACTAGGTAAGAATCGAGCACTAAAGGAGAGACTGCAGCGGAATCAGGAACACTGGAGGAGGAGTGGGCTGTGGCAAAGTTGACTGACACTCCCTCCTCTTCCCCAACCCTTACCCTCCACCACAGCTTCCAACACAAAAACATAAAATCAGTCCCCCCTGCGCTGCCAGGGTGCTGCCAGTGCTGTCAGACACCCGGGCCCGCAGGCGGGAACACGGAAAAGGGAGCCTGGAGGACATCCCCTCCTGCCCCTTCCCTGACTTGCCTCCTCCGGTGCCGAGGTGCTCACCAGCCTCCCAACCAAGTCCTGCTGTTCCGTGTCTGTGAGAACAGATGATCGCCATGACCTGGTCACTCAGCAGCCTGCCTTTTGTTTGTCTCTCCTCTGATCCAGATGCAGCCGCGCTCTGTCCCCTGCCCCAATGAACATCTGCACTAGGCCCAAGCCTTGGAGTGAGTTACCTGAAGAGTGACACCATTTATTTGGAAACTACTGTGAGTACATTATGCCCCCAGTGAAAGGCCTCTTAGTCCACTTTAATCACACACACACACACACACACACACACACACACACACACACGCACACAATTGTAAAAGCAGATGAAATTTTAGAGGGCTTCATCTCTTGGATGCAGTGAGGTAATTGGACTCAGTCCTCAGGCGCCTGCAGCGGTTCTCGGCTTCCAACCTGCAGTGCGTGCCTGGGCAGCACTGCGCCCTCCCCTCCGGAAGGGGATGTGGGGGGGAGGCTGTGCCTAGCTGGACCTGAGGGCACTGCGCACGAGTGGTGCTGCTCTGCTTGCTCCTCTGCGCCGCTGCCTGAAGCAGGGGCAGCTCTCGCCACCTCGCTGTGCCACTCTGCTGCGCCTCACTGGAGCCTCATGCCACCCCAGTCAGATCCCCGCCTGCTCCCCTCGCCCATTTCTGTCTGTTGTCTGAGCATCTCCGTGCCTGTGCTGTTGCCTCCTTGCTACTCTCGGGGACCAAGGCCCACCTGGAGAGGTGCTGGGCTCCTTCAGCCACCTCTCTCAGCCTTTGATTCCAGCTCAGCTCTGCCATCGGCATGCATAGCTCGTGTTCTGGGTTTAGTTCCCTCTGTAGCAGGCCTGTACATAGGAGCAGTGCGGCTCTTCCAAGGCTCTGTGCAGAAATAAATTGGAGTAGGAGGTGGGATACCTAGAGGAAAACACTGATGAGAGATTGATATCAAGTATTTATTAATCATTACTAAAAATAACAGATGGATATTTTGCATGGGGGGGTTCTTACTAGAAAAGCCAGGCATTTACATTATTTAGAGGCAATGCATGCAAAATAACTCATTTCACACTTTGAAACAAAAACTTACTCTAGGTGTTACAGTCACAAATTCTCCTATACGGTGTGAGGCAGGGGATGGGATAGCATTTTCCAGGCATCTCTGTTACCGGGAAATGCCAAGCCTGGGAGGCTCACCCCCCTCCTAGGCTTCAGGTAGGATTTTCACAGTTTCATTTTCTAGGTCTTTATAGCTATCCTGGCAAATATCAAACCCAAAGGGATAAAGCCAGAGGTTTTTGTCTTGTCTTGTTTTGTGTTGGGTTGCTTTATACCTGGAATGCTTTGCCACCGGAGTTGTGATTGATGGTAGCTGACGTGCCGGTGACAGGCAGGCCACCTGCCCGAGTAGAGAGGGGGCCGTCGGAGGGCTCTGCAGTACAACGGGGCCAGGGGACTAGGGACTGAAAGTGTGACACCAGATCAAACAGAGTTCTTCATGTCCTACCCATGCAAGGAACATACTGTGTCAGCACCTTCCTTCATCCTTATGTTCAAGTGTAAGGTGTGCCTTAGGATCCCCACAGCAGGTGTTTCTCTGATCTTTTCTTCATCACGGAGTAACCGTGCCAGTGCGGGTAGCACGGCAGTCCTGGGACGCAGGCAGGGGTTGAGGTATCTGTATCCTTTGGGAGAGGAGAGAGTCTCCACCACTCCCACCCCCCTGTGCTGCCCAGAGCCGAGATCCAGACCCAGAAATCAGGACCTAACGTTTCATGAAAATCACCATTCAGCCTGCAAGTCAGCATCTGTGTCTGCCATTGAAAGTATTTCACCTGAGCAGAAAGCCAGCGCCCACTTTCACATTCAACAGGTCCTGGAGAACGGACAGATTGCGTCTCCTTTCAGCCTGTGCTTCTCAAAAACTCAGCTTCCTCGTATATGAAAGAGAAATAATGACAAAACTTAGAGTGACCTACTAGGTGCAAAAAGCAATAAGGTGATTAAAGTATTAAAAAATGTGGACTAATTACAAAACTTTGTCCCTTTCTGTGGGTTGACAATGCCCTGGGCCAGGTCTCAAGGCTTGGGGATGGGTGTAAAGGGGGTGAGTGTTAGATTTCAAAACCTACCCACTCCCCCCCCCCCCCCCGGAAGAGCATGCCCAGTGGCCCAGCGTCCTTGCCTGGACTGCTGTGAAAATTAAGTGAGAGGATGTGTATATATAGTGTCCGGCCCAGCAGAGATGAGTGTATTTACTCAGTCAGCTAAAACTCACTGGACATCGCATATGTGCCAGGCACTCCTGTAGACACCACAGTCATGGCAGCAAACAAACGCCAACACCTGCCGTCGGGGAGCTTACACTCCGTTTTCTTCTCCTGAAAATGGCAAGCCAACAGCATAGGTAGGTGGACGTTAAAAGGGAATTGATTCCCTTTTATTTCGCTGTGTCTTTCCTTCCAGAAAGTAAGATTGAGAAGCAAAGGGTGAAGGAACGGAGAGGGAAAGATGGACACAAACAAACCCCAGAACCACTCTCTGTCTTGATTCGTGGCCCAGAGGCTGACCTTTCTGGACTCCGTTGCCCGGCTATCTTCTCTTCTGGCTTCCTCTTGACTTCAGCCTAAAGGAGGCATCAGCAAGAGGTGTGAGAGTGGGAGGAGAGTGAGGTCACCGCATTATTAATCCAGCCTCCTTCCCAGCCACGCCTTTCTTGCTCCTTCAGGGTAATGGTTTAAAGCTGAGATTTAACAGCTTCCCACCGCTGTTAGTCCCTGATGCTCACCATCCCTTGAGGGTCCCTTAACCTCATTTGAACCTCAGTATAATCCTTTCATTGAATTCTCTTCAGTTCAAACCTTTGAGTGTACCATCTGTTTCTTGCCAGGATCCTGCCTGATACAGTAGGGGAGATGTGTACTGAAAAACATTGTGAGTCAGCCTTGCCAAGAAGGTTAAAAAAAAGAGAATAAAATGTTATATCACAAAAACATTTTAAATTGATATGAGAACATTAAACCAAGTAGTGAAAGAGTAAAGTGTAAGAACACATGATGAGAAAGTGCCAGAGGTTGGTTTTCATGAATAGAGCACAGTGCTCAGTTTTGATGGGCTTCCATAGGCCAAGGGTAGCCTGTTGGAGCCTCAGCGGGAAGAAAGCTCTTGGAACAGCAGCAGCAGGACCAACGCGAGCAGACAGGAGGGGTCAGGAGGGTAATACAGCGAGATCACAGCGCTCAAGAGGAGATACTTGTCCCAGCATTATTGTTACCTTTGCTATAATTACAGCCCATTTGCCTCTGCCCAAATCTGTATCTTAAAAAATATTACTAACACAAAGGAAGTGCTCTGTTATAGCTGAAAAGACAGAAACCATAGAAGTGACACGCTCTGTGAAAAGAGCTACCATCACGGGGCACACTGACCACGTGCCAGGATGTGCCACCCACTTGACATCAGTTACCTCTGAATTATCTCCTTTACTTCTCACATCAGCCCTTAGAAGGTATTATGATTATTTCTACTTTTCCGTTGAGGAAACAGAGGCCCAGAGAAGCAGAGCGGCCTGTCTGGAGCACACAGCTACTAGGCGGCAGACACAGTCCTGCCACCAACCCTTGCTTCCACCTGCTCTTTGCCCACAAACCCAAACACCCCACTAAGCCTTTCCCAGTGCGCCATTGGGAAAGGGAGTGAGGAAATGGTTACCAGTCCAAAAAGAAGGGAGCTGGGGAGGCCATGGGTCTAAATTATCATGATCTAATGACTGAGTAATCATTCATCTGAAGGAGGTTCTCACTAATTCCTTCCGATCCAAGCAGGCTGGTGAGTGGCAGGCACGCTAATGCGCCGGAGAGGGGGGCCTGGCAGGGAGAAAATTGGGAGAGGGAGATAGAAGAGAGCACTCTGCTCTCCAAAGCCCCCGGAGACTGATAAGAGCTCACGCAGATAAAATATTTATTTTCCATATGTTGTAGAAAGCACTGCCATCACTGCATGTGCGCAATGTGTGCGAAGAAGTGTGAAATGTATACATCAAACGCCGCCGCCTCTCTGGTTAATTTCCATGCATTTCACATGCATGATACCTACATCTCATCAATATGTTTTAATGCATATTTCCTTCCACATACAATATGGTCTCGTAAGGAAAGAGCCAACATCCTCCACAGCTTTCCTGGCTGCCGTGTTTCCGTCCAAAACTTGTTGCCAGGGCCAGCACAGTGAGAGTTAAAAACCAGAAGGGCCCGCTGGCTAACCCAACTGCCAGTCACCTTAGAATGCCTTCCCAGCCTTGAAGCCGGCTTTTTCTCTTAACAGGGAAGATGAAAAATGGTTTTGTTCTCCTTGGACAATTGGGAGATATTCCGTCAGAATGTCGGAACTAACTGTTGAAAGGCAGGTGCCTGCAGCCACGCTTTTTTTTGCTTTTTTTTAAATGCAGAGCTCCCACCAGAGTGGCGGGAGGAAGTGCACAATGATTGGTCTGTTCCTCGGTGGAAGTGTTCAGGGTACACCCAGTTTTGCTTTGCATATATTTACAAAACATCTGCCCTTTTCTTGTTCTTAAATCCTTCCCCCTCACCAGCCCCCTTTCCCCTTTCTCCCAGTTTCTTTCTTTGTTATTGTTGGCTTGTCTAACTTTTTCATTGGAGCTTTCATTTTCCGGTTGAGGGGCGACTTCATCAGAGTGTATAATTTTAACACTGGGAGGGGGGGAGAAACGGGGAGTGGGATAGGGGAGGGAGAGAGAGAGAGAGAGAGAGAGAGAGAGAGAGAGAGAGAGAGAGAGAGAGAGCTGAAAAGAAAGAAAGAAAGGCCTAGCGGCCAGAGCTTGGCAAAACAACCTTTGGCATGGTGACCAGGAGGAAGGTTCTGGTCTGGTGAGCGGTGGGGAGGTGCCGCTCCAAAATGCTGCGGGGAGCCAGCCAGTGTGCTGCTGCCCTCTAACGGCGCCGGGCAGGAATGCAGAGCCACTGGGGCTGAAAGAGACTGGTTTTCAGATGTGCTGTTTGTATAATTATTTTTTACACAACCAAAGACGGTATTTTAAATGAATTACTATAGGACCTGCTCTTTCCTTCTTAATAAATTATTAATTGAAAAAATGGGGTCAGAATAATCCACCTGTGCATTTGTAGACATAGACTGAGGCTATATCTCAGTGTTTCTCAACTCTGGAAAAAGGAGTCCAGAAGGGCTTTCAGAGAAGGTGGGATGGGAACGAATTGCTTCTGAGAACACTGAGTGGATCTCTGCTCTCTGGCAGCTGGGAAACAACCCAGTAGCATAAAGACAAGTAAAGTGATATTGGGGATATGAACCAATTAAAGTTCAGTTTTCAATACTTCTATTCATAGAGGTGACCCCAATGCCTCTATGTTTCAAATGTACCCCAAAGATAATCATTAAGATAATAAGTAGGAGGATGTGGTGCAAGATATCAGGTAGAGAGCTGGATAAAATCTAGGGAAGGAAGCAAGTGCATTTATATAAAGAACTACATGCTCGGTGCATGAAATTCGTGTGGGGAGGGAGGGGTCCCTCAGCCCGGCTTGCACCCTCTCCAATCTGGAACCCCCTTCGGGATGTCCAACTGCTGGTTTAGGCCCGATCCCACTGGCAGTCAGACACCCCTCTCACAATCTGGGACTGCTGGCTCCTAACTGCTCAACTGCCTACTTGCCTGATTGCCCCTAATAGCCTTTGCCTGCCAGGCTGATTGCCCCATAACTACTCACATGCCAGCCTGATTGACACCTAACTGCTGCCCTGCCTGCCTCTTTGCCCCTAACTGCTGTCCCCTGCAGGCCTGATCACCCCTAACTACCCTCCCCTGCTGGCCGGGTCACCCACTACTGCCCTCCCCTGCTGGCCTGTTCACCTCCAACTGCCCTCCCCTACCGGCTCAGTCACCCCCAACTGCCCTCCCCTGCTGGTCATCTTATGGTAACCGTCTTATGGTGGCCATCTTATGGTGGCCATCTTGTGGCAACGTGAGGTGGCCATCTTGTGGTGGCCATCTTGTGGTGATGTTGTGACACCACCTAGTCTTTTATTATATACTAGGAGCCCAAGGCACAAAATCACCAAGCCCCACCCACCCACCCATGCCCTGCCTTGACCCCCAAACCTCTCCACACAGAGCTCCAGCATGCCTGGCCCAGCCCCCAACCCCTATGGCTTTCTCTGGCTGATTCAAGCTCCACCCTCAATCCCTCAAGTCACCTCAAGCTCGTCCTGCTTTCTCAGGGTGCCTTCCCACTTCTGCCCCATCTCTGGAGCAATGTGGCAGCTCCTCCCTGTCATGGCACCGGAGGAGAGCATGGAAGCCTCCCACCTGCTTCTATGTGCTCCTTCCCCTGGCAGGGGGCAGTGGGGCACACTGAGTGTGAGCGGTGGGTGGCAAAGGACTGGTGAGAGGGGCACTATGGGCTCTCGCTCCTGCCCTCCCTGCCATGGGAAGGTCCTGTCTCCTCCAGGCACCTCCCCCTTCTGCCCTGTCTCCTGAGCAACGCCCCGCCGCACACCCACAGGCAGCTTCCTGTGATCGGTCGTGACACCTCCTGCGTTACGGTGTAATGGACAATTTGAATATTACTCTATTATTATATAGGAGAATAATACAACTTGTGCAGTCATAAAAATAAAAGAATGATGTTGGCTATGTGCTCGTTTTTGAAAGAGCTTTCTTAATTTCTGAAGACTCACATCTGAAGGCATTGCTAAGAGCAGCCAAGATAAATATTTTTTTCTGTTGTGCTTGTCATTAGTATTTCATCCTTATATTTAAATGAATTATGAGGAGCAGCCTAATTTTAGTGAGGAAAATGTCCCTACTCTTACCAAGTGCCCTTCATGGATTCAAAGTAAAACCGTACATTCAAGATAGATTTTGCTGCTGTATAAAGAGTAGCAAACTTAATTGGGATTCAGACTATGACTATTCTCAAAATATACTTTAATTTCTTCACCATTTCATTCTATCAACAAGCATATATTGAATTATACCTGTGTGTAAGTTATTTGGCTAATAGTACACA
The DNA here is from genome assembly GCA_963924515.1 of Vespertilio murinus. Taxonomy (NCBI): domain Eukaryota; kingdom Metazoa; phylum Chordata; class Mammalia; order Chiroptera; family Vespertilionidae; genus Vespertilio; species Vespertilio murinus. The sequence continues at coordinate 140,504,394 of OZ004706.1, read as the reverse complement.
CTACATAGTAAACATTGGGAAGATAGAAAACAGGCTTGTTCTATTCCCTAACCCAAGCTGGCACACCATAGCCACATAAAGAGTATTTGGAAAATGAATACATCAATAAATGAATGGTGGGAGGGAAGGAAGAGGGGCAAAGTGCATGAACACAGAGAATTCAATAATAACAAGTATATTTCCTTAACCTCAGAAAGTACAGTGTCCTAGAGGAGGGATAATCTATATCTACACTAATCTGCACTAGTAAAAGAGAAATATGCAAATTTACCTTACCTCCACTACACCCACAAGCAAATCAGAAGTTGGTATGCAAATTAACCCAACAAAGATGGTAGGTGGATTTGCATACACAGGCGCAGAGTGAAGACTCAACACTGAAGACTAAGAAGGCTTGGCTTGTCCACTATGGCTAGAGTGGAGAAGCCTGGAGGCTTGGCTTATCCATTGCGGCTGGAGCAAAGGCCTGGGTCCTGGGTACCAGAGGGAAACCAGTGCCAGCAGCCAGGGGAAGGAAGGCCTATTGCATGAATCTTTGCGCAATGAGCGTCTAGTATATATATATAAGCCTAAGTGACTATCCAACCATCCAACCAGTAGCTATGATGCACACTGACCACCAGGGGGCAGACATTCAATTCAGGAGCTGAATGGCAGCAGTGGTTCTCAGGTGATGCACCCAGAGCCAGAGAGGAGGGCGCCCAATTTCAGAGTGCATCACTCAAGAACTGCCCTCTCATAATCTAGGATTCCTTGGGGGATGTCAGAGAGCCTGTTTTGGCCTGATCCCCATAGACCAGGCCAAGGAACCCCACCAGTGCACAAATTCAGGCACCAGGCCTCTAATAAGTACATACTCAGTGAGTTAAATAAAATAAGGAAAAAGTGTTTGGGGTTTCAAAGAAAGATGGGAGGGAGGAGAATTTTAGAGGGGATGGTAGAGAGAGAGAGGTCTTATCTGGCAGAGAGAAATCAAGACAGTTATAAGATGGAGATAACATTTAATTAATATAAAGGGTAAATAAGATTTCAGCTTAGTTGAAATAGGGGCATTCAAAGCAAGAGAAATAACTTGACCAAGGATGAAGATTCCCTGGGATGTTCATGAAATTTGAGAGTTCAGGATGGCCAACATTTAGGGCACATAAGCTAAGGTAGAATAGGGTCAGACTGATATGGTCACCTCAGATTTAGTGAATGCCAAAAAGTGCAACAGGAGTCAAAGAGAATAGAGAGCCAGGAAGTGAGCAACAATCCAAATAAAAAGTGTTCTGGCGATTGCAATGGAAATGGAATGGAAACATGGACGATAAGATATAAAGGAAGCAGAATTGTCAGGATTTGATGAGTTGACTTTAAGGCAGAGGAAGCTGTGTGACCTGGGGTTTCCAACCCAGGGACAAACAGTAATAGAAATAAGGACCTTCAAGGAAGCACTAGTTTTCTTAGGGAAAGAAAGGAATCAGGTACCTCATTAAACTAAAACCTAGAAACCAGGTCTTTGATGGTCCATGTAGACACTCAGAATCTGGGGGTTAGTTCCACAGTCACGCACTCAACAAACAGTAGGCAAAGCGCTACAATTTGTTCCTTCTCTTACATTGGCTTCCTCCATCCTGAAAAATATGTCTGAAAGCTTCCCTCTGTTTTCATTTGTGCCACCCCACCTCTGCCTCCTGTCCTCTGGAAAAAGCAGGTTTATTTCACAGCCAATGGGACCAGAAACAGAGCATGCTAATCAGAACACAACATTCTGTGAGGGTAGATTTAAATGCCCTGCACAGCAAATCCCAAGAAGATATTCTGAGTAACAAGTTCCATTGCTATGCTTATAGAAATAATGAAAACATGGAAACTAGACTTACAACAGAGTCTATACCACATGATCTACCAAAAAGTAAAACAAAGCATTTTCTCTGGTCACCATGCATATAGTTCTAGAAGAGGGCACAGAGCCAATGAAATTGGGGAGAATTTTCAATGTATGATTAATAATTCAATTTGAGGCCTAGGGTATGTGCAGTCCAAGTTAAGCATTTATTTGTTTATATCAGTTGCATTGTCCAAGGGAGTGAAGACTGGACCTGATCAATAGCATACCTCTTTTGCTTCCTATTCCTGACCCCTATTAACTATTAGCAATACTTACTTTATAATTCCCTTTACCAATCTTTTCATCACATCCCAAACGCCCAGGCTCATTCCTACACTCAAGAGTCATGAAGCCCTGGCCAGGTTGCTCAGAGTGTCGTCCCAGTAACGCCGAGGTAGCAGGTGGATCCTCAGTCAGGACACATACAAGAATCAACTATGAATGCATAAACAAGAGGAACTACAAATCAATGTTTCTCTCACTCTTGCTCTCACTTTCTAAAAATCAATCAATAATTTTTTATAAAGCAGTCATACACTAAATAAAAAAACAAAGGGCATCTCAAGCTTTGGGTGAGCAATGAGTTTGGAACAGAGGATTTCCAGTGACACCTTCCCTCAACCTATGGAATCTAAGCTCTTCTTTTCACCTTCTATTTGCTACTTTAATAAAAACCTCCATTGCTAACTTCTCACCTGTACAGCCTTCAGATTTAGATTGTGATTTGAAATTATGTATTGATCTGAAATAAAACTGCAAGAAAGTTGAATGTTCATAATGTGTTCCATGAAGAGAAATTAAAGCTGGAAGGCACCTTTAAGGCCTTCTAATCCAAGCCCTTTATTTTACAGATGAGAAAACTGAAGCCCAGAGAGGTGAAGTGAGGTGCCCAAGGCCACACAGCAAGTTAGAGGCACAGCTAGTACCGTAGCTCAAGTCTCCTGACTCCCAGTCCAGTGCTCCTCCCATTACTCCACGGGTCCTGTCTCTAAGCTTCCTGACAAATGCTAGAACGGTAAACCTCCACTAGTATTTTTCCAGACCATGTTAAAACTCTGAAGGGGGAGAAAAGGATGCCTTCTTGGATAATGTCAGCCATACGTAGCTCAAGCTGTCTAAAGTTCCGGGACAGGGTCTTTTTATACAGCCAACGGAGTCCAAATGTGGTGCTGTTTGCTTGGCCCATATGCTTTCATGTGTTCCCAGTTAGGCCATTACTGGAGTGAAAAGAAAAAGAAAAAGAAAAAACAAGAATCAGCTTGTTTTAAAACAAGGGACATACTGGACTCCCTCCCATCCCCCCGCAGGAAAAAAAAAAAAATCAAGTTATCTTTAACAGATTCTAAAAATGCCTTTTCCCAAATATGCATTCAGTTCCTTCAAAGGGCCCTTTGTTTATTTTCAGGAAGAAACCCAAGACAGCTGAAAACCAGAAGGCATCTGAGGAGAATGAGATTACTCAGCCGGGTGGATCCAGCGCCAAGCCGGGCCTTCCCTGCCTGAACTTTGAAGCTGTTTTGTCTCCAGACCCAGCCCTCATCCACTCAACACGTTCACTGACAAACTCTCACGCTCACACCGGGTCATCTGATTGTGAGTACACTAGGACAGTGGCGCTCTCTCCTCGGAGCCTGGAGCAGGCTTCTCCCCTGGCTCTGGCTCGGTGGCCTCCAGAGCAGGCCGTTTCCATTCGGTCTAACGTAGCCAAAAAATCACTTGCCACCATTTTGTTTCAGCCAACATCCCTATTTTCAAAACTGGATGTTAAAACCAGGTGACCAGCCATTTGGCCTCAAAAGGAGGATTAATTACACAGAAACCCGCATCATCTTTCATAACATTAACTCAAAAAAGAAAGTTGTGAAGCTGTACAGCTAATTCTTTTGTCCCCGGGATCGGAAAAAGGGCACTTTCCACCTTGACTTAATCGAGCAGCCAAATGTGGATCTCATACGGCCAGTCAGATGCAAGGAAACATCCATTTTGAAATTACTTAACACAAATCAGCTTTGCATTAGTTATTGGAGTCTCATGTAGCTTGGCTGAATTTCTGTCTTTCCAGTTTTTAATTTATTTTGAAGTGGTTACAGGATAGCATAAATTTACAGAGGAAAAGAGAATGGCTTCCAAGAATTCAAAAGCCACCCAGGCCTCACGTAGCCAATAGGAACCCAGGTTAAAAATATTTTTTAATTAAAAAAACTGCCTAGGGGCTAAATTTGGAAATGGGCAGCTTAATGAGATCGTCGCTATTGAAATCCCTTCATTGCTGTTTATTTTTGCTGTCTTCTCACTAATCTGGGAGTCACTTCTTTACATTCTATTTTAAGAAAGTTGATAAATCACATTTAGGAGACTTTTTTCTCTCTTTCTGCAATGAGAAACCCAATACTTGAAAGAGAAAGATATATATGTGTGTTAACAAAGGAAAGGAATGGGAAAACTTTGGGGTCCAATCCCAAAGAATATTCCTTTTAGTCTTGAGGTACCTAACAACTATTCTGAACTCGTCTCCATTAGGGAAATCTGATAACAGGCAAACAGCTGGCATATTCTTCTTTAAAATGACCAAAAAAAAGTCTTCTTTTTTTTTCTTTTCTTTTTTAAAAAAGGACTTTATTTATTCTGTCCACAAAGACAAAAATTATTAATTAGGAAATGATATTCTAAGTTTCCTAGTGTTATTATTCTGGCAAAACAAATGCAAATTTCTGCAAAGAGGGCCAGACATGAATTCATTCCTTCAAGGGATTGCATTCCTTCCTTGATTCACCGTAATAGTCTCTAGACAGAGGGACAAGACCCAGGGGTGGAGTTGGGGTGAAGGAAGATGGTTCTGAGACCACATTCCAGCTGCCCCGAGAAAATGAAATGAGAACAAGGAGATCCAGATCTCCACAGCCAGAGTAATTTGTACAAAGTGGCCGCCTCTCTGGAGGACCCTGGGGGTCAGGATGGGGGACTGTGTTCCGCTGGCCATTGTAATAGGAACATCCTTGGCCCTTCTTGCCAGGCAGTCTCCAGCCCAATAGTAATTACAGGAAGGATTGGAAAACAGCGTGGCACAGTGCCCGTAGGCATGTGCACACTGTCCCTGCCCACTAGGAAGGTAGCCTGTGCCTGTGGCCAAGGGTCTGGAGCTCCTGCGTGCAGACCTTCCCCGCCTGGCTTGCAGCCAGACCTTGTGGGAAGATTACACAGGATGGCCTTCGCTCAGAAATCCACTGTTGCAGCTAAGTGTTTTTTTCTGACTAGAGGAAGCACTGAGCTCCATTTATTGTGCTTTCCTATGAGCATCCCCTCAGCAGGCTTGGCGTTAGCATGGGAGATGTGCAGGGAACTTTACCAGCGCGGTACGCCGTACAGCTCCCAGCGACGAGGAGGCCAGTCCGTAGGGTGTCTGAACAGGGAGGAAAATCCTAATCTTCAGCTGTTTGAAGTCAGTTTGATTTTGCCATTAAGACGTGAAAGCCTCCCCTGTTCCGACCTGTTGTTTAATTGATTCTGCTTTTCTCCAAATATATTCAGATTGTAGTTTGTCCTGAGTTGAGCTTACACTTCGAAGACAGTTGTTTTTTAGGAAGAATTCGCAGAAATCTGGCCATTTGGAGAGAAGATAGGAAAGAGGTTTTATTTTAAGCTGTTAAAGTTTTGGATGTTTTCCTGGCTTTCAAGAGGATTTTTTTCTTTTCTTTTTACTTTCAAATATCACTCTTTCCTCAGATGAATTTAAAAGCCTAATTTCTTTAAGGTGAAATACTCAGTTCCTACTTAGAACTAACAGATTTGTGGCATTTATAAGCAGTGCCCTTGACTTATCATCTCTTTAACTTCAGAAACATCCGCCAGCACGCGGTATGCCTCGCTTGCACAGGTGCCTGGATTTTCACAGCACTTATCCATTCGTCATGTGTTTAGCAAAACGATTCTCAGTCATGCTTTAATGCCCGTTCCTGTCAGTCAGTATAATTCTTCCCAGTGCACAGATGAGAAAACTGACAGGTGAATGACTTGCTCAGAATTAACTCATTCAGATACTAAGGGATGTCTGTGGCTTTTGCTCTCACTGTGGGCAGCCCGGACTCTGTTCCAAGCCCAGAGATGGCATTCCAGACTAAACGGGGTTCCTGAAAGTGTGCAACCACTCATTGTGGTGAATGGGTTATAAAGCACAATATATTCACGTCCCCACAGAAGAAAAGTCAACTCTGAACATGGACTGGTAAGGGTGGGGAGGCCACAGCGTCGATGCCTCTAAAGGGCACAGGCCAGATTGTAGAGGGAAGAGGGAGGTCTGACCCCTGACATTCCCAATCGACTACGTAACCTGCTGGGCCACTTCAGATTTGGCCAAAGATCCCAGCTTCTCAACTATGAAGGAATATGGTTGAGAAGCGCCTTCTGTTGTGAGATGATGAGGTGAATATGACTCCTAAGGTTACTATTACTTGCACTAACAATTTCCTTTATTAACACTTCCCATACGTCCTAGTTTGTCATCTCTTTACCGTTCATAAAAATCTAATGGCAAACAAACTCAGATGATGACAGTGGAAGGCAATGAGATAAGCTTTGAAATGGATACAAAACTGAATAGGCTCTCCCTTCAAATGGGGAACCGGGAGCGGCGAGGCTCTCTAAGTGGAAGAGCTCTCTGTCAGATAGCAAGCTGTAGCCTAGCACAGTCATGGGCACGTGATAGAGGCCCCCCGAACTCTCACTTGCCTATTTCTCCCATATCACTCGCCCCCCTGAAGGAACGGAGGGGTGCCTCCTCCCGGGGCAGTGCTCCCTGCTTTTGACTGCAGGCTCGCCCATCCTGTTGTCTTTCTTTTTTGGGGAGCTGGCATCCGTGGTTGCTTACCTTCCCAGGTTGTGCACTGGTCTCATCAGACTGCCTCACTTTTGTGTGTCCTTGCCAAGACGCACTTACGCATTCACAGTTTTTGTTTATTTTTAATTTAACCTTTGCACATTACCAAACTGTGGTGTGGGTGGGGCTAACTTGAGCTCTACAGGTAGCATGACTTTGCTGGGGCCGAATGCTGGCCAGGAGACTGGCGGGCTCCTTCCTCTCTCTCCTGCCACCGCCTCCATTGGCCTCTCCACCCCCAACCCTTTGCTTCACCAGTCCATGTCCCGAGATTAAAATTTTTAGTACACTTGGTTCAGTTTGAACTTTTAAGCAATTTTTTTTTTTTTTTTTTTTTTTTTTTTTTTAGAGAACGAAACAGAGGATTTTTTATGGCAAGCTCCATTAATGCCACATTAAGGCTGACATTTTCATTACCCCAAAGTCAGGAAATGCAAAGTCCGGGTTCCCACAGCAACAGAAACTGTCCCCCGAAGTGCCGGCCTCACAGCAGATTCTTTCATCTCTGATTACACAACGCGGGGCACAGGGACATTGTTTTTATCCACACACGTGGAAAGGCGCGCAGCTGATGGCCTTTGTTTTCTTCCTGTAACTACAGTTGAGGATATGGGTCGTTAGCCTCCCGCCCAGACCATCTCTGTGTATGATCCTGGAGCGGAGGCCGTTACAGCCCGCATGTGCACACGGTCGGAATTAAAGTTGCTGTGGGAACATTAACGCTGATTTCCGGACTTCCGTGCCAATCACATTTAAACCATAATGCTGTAATTTTTGGCATGTAATAAATGTGCATTTCATGTACACAGACAGAAATAAGCATAAAATGTATTTTAAAGAGCAATTAATTACTAACTTTGTGATTAAAAAACATTTGGTGCATGTTCCTTCCCATTTAGCATCAGCTGCTGGTCTTAGCCAGGCCTAATAGATGACATACTGTGTCTCATCCTGTATCTCAGATGTACTTACTGTATGTTCCTGTTCTTCTAGATAATTAATTCCCTTAGTAAAGCTGTAGGGGGAAAACAAAATAGAAGGAATATGCAAGCCTGTAAATAGGGTAAAGGATATTTAGAAGGAAATGGTCCATTTCTGCAAATAAACCTCTTAGTCCCTGATAGAAAGCCAGCAATCTGCTAAGTGGGTGTAGACTGAGGTCCTGGCCACCTCAGAGCATCTGGTCGGGGCCATAGAACAACAAAAGCTGACTTCCCCCGGAATTCCGGGCATGCCCAGTGGGTAATGATTTTGCTCCCAATAACTTTTCTGACTTCAGGCTAAGAATGTTATGTTTATTCTACAACAACTTTTCAGTGTATATTCAAACTGGAAAAGAAAGATTGTAGGGAATCAAGCAAGGTACAGGTTTTGCCGGAATACCCCCAGTTTAGAGAGTCGTATTTTGTCCTTCGTTTAGATTTGAATCCTGTTGACCTATTTGTGTTGGAGAAGAAAGTGTTTCGAAATCACTGTTTGACCAAATTTGCGAGCAAAAGCAGTTGGTAGCGGTACTGGAAGGTGCGGTGTTGTAAAGGGCAAATGCTTGTGCGCTCAGAACTGAGACAGACTTTTACGGAAAGGATGTGTACTTAAACTCTCAGGTAAAGCTTTAAGGTTTTCGGCTTTAAGGGAAACGTGCCCATGAGGAATCGGAACTTTGGCTTTTGCTGCTTAGTCGCTGCCTCTCCTGTTGCCGCTTCCTTTTGCTCAGTTCGGTTGCTTGTGGTAGTTACCCTCCGAGACAGACACTTCAGTTTTCGGGGCTCTGACTCACTCTCGCTCCGGCTGTCTGTATGTGTGAACGTGTGTCTGTGTGAGTGAAAACTGCTCCAGCAAGTTTGAAGGTCTCTTTGGCACATCTGACTGCATGTTCTGAAAGTTTCCAATCAGAAAGCTGCTTCAGTGTAAAACCTTCCAAAAACTTCCAGACACACCTGCTCACATGAAGAGATTGGGTTCCTGAGGGGAGCGGGGGCTCTGAATGCGGTGTTTATGACTGAAGAGCTCTGTTTGGAGTGACAAAAAAAAAAAGGAAAATATGTGCCCCCTGCCTCCCCCCAAAAAACACTCCACAAATGCTCAAAATGTATAATCAAACAAAATCTTCATTTGGATTCAGATGCATGCATCTCAGCAGATGTGACTAAACTGACTGGAATCCCCCAGAAGCAGCTGAACTGGATTTGGGTATGTCTTGATAACTCAAAGAGTTATTCTTAGACTTTGGAAGGACAAAAATGGTCCATCTGTGAAGAACCGTAATAGAGACATGGCAAAAAACAGCATCCTCTGAAAGCGTGTATTTATGGAATGTAGGACGAGTTGGACAACCCTGAAAACATTTTGGGGTCACACTAATTTGCAGAGAAAAGAAAGTCAAAATGGGATGGAATAAGCAGCGCAGACACTCAATGTCCTATGGCTTGCTATTAACTTCTGGTGGATTCCCTGTCGGTTAAACAGCACACAGGGCAGGATGTCCTGCCTTCCTCTTTATTCTACTTCCTGTGAAGAATTATACATTTACCTTCTCATTGGTAGCAGTTTAAACTGGTTTTCTGCTGTTTCATTAACCAAGTAATCCTCTTGCCTGCTAATGTGGTTTCATTTCTTTAAAGGTAGCATTTCCCTTTTTAAAAAGTCACCTTTCTGCCTCTGAGTTAATTGATAGACAATCTATTTGGCATTCTTTTTATTATTTTTGATAACCTCTTGTTTGTGGATTTCAGTGCTTAGCCCAGCCTTTATTCATTGTCAGGATTTTTTCCTTTAATTTCTTAGTATTTGGACTTAGTATATTTAGGAAAGCATTGACTTTAAAAATCACTTTTCTTGCCTCTTTTATAAAATGTTTCCTCTTTTTAAAAAATATATTTTATTGATATTTTACAGAGAGGAAGGGAGAGAGATAGAGAGCCAGAAACGTCGATGAGAGAGAAACATCGACCAGCTGCCTCTTGCACACCCCCCACTGGGGATGTGCCCGCAACCAATGCACATGCCCTTGACCGGAATCAAACCTGGGACCTTTCAGTCCGCAGACCAACCCTCTACCACTGAGCCAAATCAGTTCCGGCAATATTTCCTCTTTTTATGAAACCTGCCCCTCTCTACAGTGCTCATTTAATTGGCTGTCTTCCAAGGTCACTTAATGCAGTGATTTCTGTTTGTCAGTCTTCCCTCATGCAGTTATACGTCCTTCATCTACTCATTCATCAAATGTTATTGAACCCCAGCTTCTGTGCCAAGTCTTCAGCTAGGACAGGGGTAAAGACACAAACAAGATGCTGTCCTTCAGTTTAGGAACTCACAGAGTTCCCCAACACTTTCCTGAACCTGTTATCCAAAAAGGGGGACACACAAATGCAGTATTAAGGTGTTTAAGAGGCACAGAAACTATAAAGCTCCCGAGGAGAGAGTGAGGCAGTGGGGAGGGCTTCATGGGGCAGGCGACTGGATCGTGAAGGAGTAGGTGTGTGTCTGGCAGAAGGAGAGAGGGATGGCATTCCAGGTAGAAGGAACAGAAGCCAAACCACAGAGGCAAAAACACAGCATGGTGCTCTCAGAAACGGCACAGTTCAGTCACAATGCTCAGACCTTCGTGGGCCTCATTTTAATCACAGGACAGTTTGCATTTAGGTAAAATTATCTGTCATTAAAATTCATTTGGACTGAGGTGTATGTCTCTTTTCGAGACATTTGCTTTCTAAGTAAATAATAAAACAAGACCCCCACTTGTTTTCAAATGGGCAGAGTGCCCTTCTTTCCATGTATTCAGTAAACATAGGGAAGTATTATAAGGGACTCAGTGATAATTTATTGATGGGTAAAGTTTAGAATAACTTTTCTTATTGAGAAATGTTCCTTCTTGGATCCCCAGATTTACCTTTGTCATATTGGACCTCTGTCCCTGACCCATCGTCTCCCAGATTCTAGCAGCCTGTCCTCTCATGCACTCCTCTCGGGTCCCTGACAGATCTGGCCTCATGGCCCATGGCCCCGAGATACACCATGCACATTGCTCTCCCAGACACTGCACAAATGGGGTTGTGATTGTCCACATGTAATTATTGGGACAGACTGCTGATTTTCAGGGCTCTATTCTTCATCTTGTCATCTCATATCTTGCAGGAGCACATCTTTAATTCTTATCTGCAGCTGCTAGTGACAGTTTCATATGTGCTTCCTGCACTTGTGGCAAATTTCATTAAATAAAATTAGTGTTCCTCCATATCTGTCAGGCTTTTCACATCAAACTTTTAAAACATCACATGCACCACTGCCTTCAGCAATGGATCATTTATGACCAATTGAGAACATGCATAGAGATTCTAGGAATTCCTTGCTTTCAGGAAATTTTAAGTCAGATCCTTCCACCAATCACCTCATTATCTCACCAGTGTTCCTTTTTGCTTTACTTCTGCCTCTGCATCCTTTGTTCTATGGATTGCATACCAGTTAGAACTTTTCATCAGCACTGAGAGAGAGAGAGAGCAAAGATGACCTGGTCTCAACCCATTATGATACAGATGAGGAGACCAAGGCCCAAAGAGGGCCGGCCTCCCACCAAAAGGTTCTCAGCAGAGGGGGAAACTCCCAGTTAAGTGAGGACTCATACTCTACTGCCTGTTACTGAGTCTGATTCTAAGAGAATGTATGTTTTCTGAATATAAAGGGAGTCAGGACTATTCATCCCATCAGCCTCCGGACTGCTTTCAATATGGAGGACCATGGCCAGAACCCAGAGCCTATGCTCACAGTCCCATTGAGAAGATAGAGCTCCGCCCCTCATACCGGGTGCACCAGAGCAGGGATCGCTCATGTGGCAACCGTATGAGTGGTCTGTGTGTCCAACACTACGCCGAGTTCTCTGTGGGTACAGAACAAAGGTGGAACCAAATAGTCCCTGCCACCAGGAATTTTAAAATTTAGTATATGTCCTCACATCACTTTTATCTTAGAAGTTAGAAAGTTAATAAAATCTATCCTAAACAGAAACATCCAATACAGCGTATCGGAGAAGTCTCATTCTTGCTCTCTTAAAAGATGAATGAGCCGAAACCGGTTTGGCTCAGTGGATAGAGCGTCAGCCTGCTGACTGGAAGGTCCCAGGTTTGATTCCAGTTAACGGCATGTACCTTGGTTGCGGGCACATCCCCGGTAGGGGGTGTGCAGGAGGCAGCTGGTCGATATTTCTCTCATTGATGTTTCTAGCTCTCTATCCCTTCCCTTTCCTCTCTGTAAAAAATCAATAAGATGTATTTAAAAAAAAAAAGATGAATGAAACGTCATGAGAGGTGAGGCATTGAGTAAGGTGCTGCAGATCTGTGAGAGGCTTGAAGAAGGAGTTGCCAGGATCAGGACTTTGCTGTAGGAAGATCTACTTTAGTAACAGGCATATGGTGCGTGCATGTGTGTGTGTGGCAGGTGGGGGGGTGGGGGGGGTAACTGGAGTGAGGAGAGAGCCCTAGAAGCCTCTCAGTAGCTCATACTATTGGTAACTTGAGGGTTGCTGGTGGCAGGGAGTGGAGAGAAGCCATACTATGAATGAGGGTGGACACTCAGGGAGCTGACTGTTTAATGAGAGAGGAAGTCATGAAAGATATAGCCAAGATATCGGCAAAAGAAGATGAAAAAGAAGTGTTTAGAGGAAAAGAATACAGTTCAGTTTTCTGCGGTGCCGAGTATGAGCTGCGGGGGAAGGCTGATACTGAGTCACACACGGGGTGGTGGAGTGCAGCAGAAGGTTTGAAATTAAGGCCAACAAATACTTTGGTCAGGAGGCCTTACTTTAGGCCATGAGTGTGGAAGTAAATTCCATGATGTCTTTTGTTGACAGAAAAAGGGGACATGAAACCTTAGGGAATATTTATAATAACTGCTAAAAAAGAGAATGAGTATCATCAAAGAAAGAAAACGACAGAGGGTCTGAGACACAGGAGGAAATCCAGGATGCTGCAGAGGGTCCATCAGGGAGGGAGGGTCAGCAGTGTTGGTGGCTTCCTGGTGGCTGTCAAGAGAGAAGTCAAGTACATCCCAGAAACACCATAAAAGGAGTTCAGGATAAGTGGGAGGGCAACAATTATGAACTACTTTTTAAAGACATTTAATGGTTGGAACTGGAGAGCATTATGCTAAGTGAAATAAGCCAGTCAGAGAAAGATAAATGTCACATGGTCTCACTCATCTGTGGGAAATAATGAACAACATGGACTGATGAACAAAAGCAGATCCAGATACAGAAGCATAGATCAGACTGGCAAACCTCAGAGGGAAGGCAGGGGAGGGTGGGGGTAAGGAGTGAGACCAACCAAAGGACTTGCATGCACGCATATAAGCCTAACCAATGGTCACAGACAGCAGGGTGGTGAGGACATGAGTGTGTATGTGTGTGTGGGGGGGGGGGGGGGAGGGTAATGGGAGGATGAGGACAAATATGTAATACCTTAAGCAATCAATAAATTAAAAAAATAAATAAAGATGTTTAATGGTTTCAAAAGAAATGCTAAATAGTTAGCACGAAAGCAGGGTAGTGAAAATTTTTATGTTATAGGAACCCCAAGCTCAATTATAGGCTGAAGAACAGAAACCTGTGTTGAGGAAGGTTGCAGTTAAACAGGCCGATGAGGAAGAATGGGAGCTCCCATTTTGCAGGGCAATTGGAATGATAAATATATGTAAATGAAATTTGAAGTCATTACCCAAGCTCGAGGAATCAGTAATTTTGTTATATTAATCCCCTCTCCACTTCCTTCCAATATTGCTTTCTCTTTCTTTCAGCTAATAAGTAGCAATGTTTAGAAACAATTGTTACCTGTCTTCAGGTGATTTCACAAATGTCCACTCACCTTCTACAATCTCTGAGCATTAGGCAGGGGACAGGTGTCATATACTTGAAACATTTACATTTTCTAACAATTTTTTCAAGTAAGTTACCTCAAAACAGAATCTTTTTTAGATGTCACATTCCGTGAACTCCTTTCCTGAGAGGTCCGATTCAAGCTCTGAAGTAATTAATAACAAACCTATGTGTTGTTCTCACGTTCTGTATCATTGTCACAAGATATCCTCAGGTTCATTATTTGTGGAATTTTTGAAACTTGTTTACCTCCACTATATTGTTGGTTTATTTTTTTATTATCGAAGACATCCCTTAGGCCCTGTCACCTGGACACACAGCATCTGCAGTTACTCTACTTTAGGACTGGAACCAAATGAATTAAATGTTTCCTCATTCTGCTATTAAAATACCTGTAAAACCTATAAGGATTTTTTTTCACTATTGTAAGATATATAAACAACTACATGGAAGAATTTTGAATATTTCCCAAGGAAGAATGAATTCAGGGTCCATCAAAATGAACCTGTCCTCTCCAACTTCAAAAAAGAATGTCCTCCTTCTCTCTTATCCTCAGTGGTTTTAGGTAGGTTCATGTTATCCAATTTTATTCCAAGATTTCATGCAGTATTTTTCTAGACCATGTATAATTTTTGAGAAAGTTTTGTGTGGCACTTAGAACACCACATGAAGAACTTTTAAGAAGTAGTAATTAAGTTAATGCTGTGTTTTTTTTTGTGTGTTTTTTTTTTTTTTTTTTTTTTGCTGTAATCATTTCCTTTCCTTTATAATCAGCTATTGTCTCTTTGTCTCCTATCTCAACTGGGCATATAAGAAAGATACTGGCAGAAAAGTTAATATAAATTTGAGCTGCAGAGTTTGATCCCATGTCTCATGGAAAAACACATGCAGATTCTGAGCTTCAGCCATCAGACATTAGCCTAGGGGAGCGATGCATATGCTTTCCTCAGGAAAGTTCTGTAAGTCTCTCCAGGCAGGCCTGAGTGCTTTTTGCTATTTTAAGAAACCCCCAGATCCCGGGCTCCTGAGGTGGCCTCACAACCCTGGGCTAACACGCGGAGACGTGCCCCACACTGCAGACTCGCTGTCCCTGAGGCAGAGGCAGGCAGAGGGACCCCTCCCTCCAGGGGCATCCTAAACCTGGAGCATTCAGCTCCACTGCCAGCATGACTGAGAGCCATCCCTGAGAAGATAGATGTGCCCATATGTGCATGCTTCTGTGTGTGCTGCTCTGGGACACGATGTCTAACTTTCATTAGATCAGGGCCAGGGAACTATATGAATGAACGGGCCACTTCCCCAGGACATGTTCCAATCAGAATCTGCACCCCCAAGCCAGGCCCCGTGAGTAAACTAAGAGGCACAGAGACGTCCGACGTGACCATCCAAAGGCAGCTGACTCCTGGAGCTCTTTCAGGTGCCTTCTCTCTGCCCGCAGCGCCGGGCAGGAGTGATAGCAGACTTTACTCGCTATTTCTAGGACATGTTAATGGACTAATGTGCAACATCGGTTGCTCAGAACATGTTTTTTTTTACCCCCACGGTCTAGTTATTTGCTCTTTCTAATGTGAACTTCAGCCTATGAATGTATTTTCATGCCTTTACTTCACCTCCCATGCTGCCATTTCCTCATATGCATAATGAGAATGGAAAAGGTATCTCCCTCACTGTGTTATTATGGGAATTAGATGGAATTTTGCATGTAAAGCACCTAAAACAGCACCAGACAGGCAGCCAGCACTCAGTGAATCTGAGCATTAGCTATAGTTTAAGTGTTTTAAATTACTAAGTAAATATGAACTAAGATTGACGCACCGTGAAGGAAGGTTTGGGCAGGTGTCCTGTCCTTCCCCCTGGGACTGGCAGAGCCCAAAGCTCCGGGCCGGCCGGGTAGCGTGTGGTGTGCCCCAGCTCTGCACCTCAGGACAAAGCAGACCCTCTTCCTGTCCCTTCTTGGAGTCAGGCCTGGGTAAACAGAGAAGTCCCTCCATTATTGTTTACCTTCTTTTATTCCTCCTTTTGTCTTGTTTTTCTCTAAATTTGGAAGAGGACTAATATTCACTAAGTATCTACTTCGGGTGGAAACATTTCATCACCATTACAAAACACCCCATTTTACAGATAAAGAAACTGTGACACAGAGAAGTTAAAAAAAACAAACACCTTTCTGAATGTTTTTTTCTTTGTATAGGGAAGGTTTAGAATATTATCTATATTATAGGATTAACCTATTAAGTTCCTTCTTGTCCTCAAGTGCATTCTAATCAATGAGGGATTTCCTAATAATAGAGAATGGATTTGTGTCTCTCTTATTTCAAAATGCATGGTAGAACCTGTCCAGGGCTCTACCGTGCACCCTCAGGTGTCCTTTAACTGTAGCCACCGTCCAGCCCTAATCCCTGCAGAGGCCAAAGCACCGGGTCTCGAGCATGGGCAAACGGCTGTGCTGCACATCACAGAGCCCTTTCCTAAAAAGAGAGCTACTTACAGCCAAAGAAATGCACCTTTTACTTTTTGAAAGACAGTCTACGCAATGGCTTCAAGGGTATTTTGAAATAATTCAAAATAAAGGTATATTTAGGATAGTGAATGTGGTTCACGGCACAGGAGGATTGCTCTTAATTACCCACTCACTAGCCTTCTTCCATGCTGAAGCAGGTTGTAGTAGTTAAAACATATATATAGTAAGATACTCAGTAAGACCTGTGGGCTTGTTGTACCTAGTGAGGCTTTCCTATCCCACCTAGTTATTGGTAATGCGTGATGATAATTTTAGACATTTGCTTCTCTTAACTCCTGAGCACCTTTGCCCAGAATACAATTTCAGGGATGCATGGGTACAAAACTGGAGCTCTAAGTCTCTCAATAATAGTTGCAGATCCAATGCTCAACGAGATTAGATACAAGTCTATATAAATCCTAAGTCAGACCTTTAAAGTGATAACTTACTGAGTCATCATGTCTGCATCTCATATGCGGTGTTCCTTAAGTCATATGTTGATGGCTAATCAGTAGAATCCAAAGATACAAATTAGATGGCACAATATTTACAGAGGAAATATATGTGTAGCTTGAGAAGCAAAGATCCTCAATCTTCAGGGTTACAAATCCCACTGGAGGGTGGGTGAGGAAGGTAGAAGTTGCAATCTGAGCTGTCAACACTGTGGCCAAAAAAAAGGAATGAATTTAACAGTAGAAAGAGAGTGTAAGACAGAACTTCTTGAAAGAAGTTTGGGCCTTCAAGAAATATGTTTGAGACGATTAAGAAGACATACTGGGTAAGATGAATTATTCCTGTTCCTCAAATAACAATCTGGTGGTTAAATTATTGGATGAATGTTTATTCCAGTGAGGCAGAAAAATTTGTGAGGGCAGAAATCCTATCTGTCTTATTCACTGCTGGGTCCTTAGCAGACTGCTTCGCCATAGTAGGTGCTCAGCAAAATCTTGTTGCACGAATGAATGAATGAATGAATGAGGTGGGGTGAACTGAGTGAAAGTAGGAGTATAGCGCATTTGTGAGCATTCACACATCGGTAAAGTATAAGCACTGATTTTTTTGTTTTTATTTTTTATTCAGCAGACCTACGAAAAGAAGTGCATCCCAGATACCCTCTGTCCTTTTTATGCTGGGAAAACATAATCACTTTCTGTTGGATGTAGGCTGCTACATGTTTTGATTCTAATAGCAATATGGCAGGGTGAAGGTCAACTTTGTAGTATAATCTGGTGCCTGTTTTTGATAGATATCATGAAAATAGATACTTATTTTCAAGATGCTCAAACAGATGATTAGATGAAAGCCCCGGCAAACCTTGAAACAACAAACAGGAAAGGTTTTCCCACTCCCACCTCCCATGGCTGTACCATCCCGCAGTTTTCTGCAACCCTCACAACCTCCTCCTGGTTTCACCCCTTTCCCGATCTCATCTTTGTCTCTAGAGAATAGAACACGTGACTGGCAGGCTAGCAAGGAGACAGTTCTTGAAATACCCACCCCCTCCCTGTGCTCTTAAGCTTCTCTGGTGGGAATGGCATGATGTGACCTGCAGCAGGCAGAGCTGGCCCAGGGTCACAGGAGCTTGGCACAGAATCCCAGTGCTTTCTTGCTGGAAGGGCCTCCAGAGAGTTTTCCACGCCCACCCTCATTCAGCTGGCTGGACAGTAGAGGGACATGTAGGAAAACAATTCCTGGCTAAATGAAGAGTGGATTAAATGAATGAGATAGTTCACTCCTCCAGAAGTCTCTGCCATCCTACTTGAATAGAAAGCTAACTTTGAAGCCACCCTATTCTCCATGGCACAGTTTTGTATATACGCAGCATTGGATTATAGTGACCATCTGCTGCCGACGCATAGGGCTAAGGAAGTATTGGGGTGGGTAGGAGGAGGCCGGGAGGGAAGAAAAGAGACACTTAAAACGAGCTAATGATCTCCTTTGTGTTGGAGTCTGAATTTCAGAACATCAGTCTTGTACTTCAAGAACAAAAACACCAGTGTGTCTTCGACCACACCAGGCGCCGGCACATCAGATAAGACCTGGACTGTGTGGAGTTCAGGCACCCAGCCTCAAGTAACTCTAAAAGTGAAATTAAAGGGGCAAACCGAGGAAGCTGAAAGGCGCAAAAACATAGGGGGAAACACTACCACAAGGGCTCTGCAGATATGAGCTGTCAGGGTTACAGTAGTTCAAAACAGAACTGCTAATTAAGGACTGGAGAAATGCTATAAATCCTCAGAATTTAAGGATCTTTAGAAGAAATGAGACACTTCTCTGTACACTCTCAGTACACTGTGATCCTCGCAGAACCACGGGGTGAAAGTGACCTGGCTATTGTGCATCGCTGAGGATTTAAGTGGCTGACTGAGAGTTACAGGAAGTTGTGCTAGAGGCACAACAGAAAGTTGTTCAGCAAAGCGAATCAGACCAGAGAACATCTCTGGAAGGCAGTGAGTAGCTCACAGAGCTTCCTATAGTTTCCCTAACATTATCTGTGTAAATTGTTGGTTTGGGCACAGAGTCACATCGATTGTTCATATACTGAAATGGCATATTAGAATATACTGATTAAGCTGGGGGGTTTACACCCGTGAGGTAAAAATATTAGAATAAAGTTAACTTGCTTTTGAAAAAAGCAAGTACTGCTATATATTGTATAGTGGTTCTGTATCTCAAGTTTGAGAAATTTATAAGGTGGGGAGGTAGACATCCTTTTGGCTGTGCAAGGAAAGAATCTCTTCAGATATGTATGTAATATATAGAAGCATTGACAATCCTAGGTGTGCAAAACTCACTTTAGGGAGCACAAAGTGACTACCCAGCAGGGTGTCACGTTCGGTGCTCCAAGTGGCCGAGTCAGTAAAGCTGTGTTAGCTGCATGAGCTCTGTCCTTGTTACCTATCTGCCATCAGGGGCAAGTCACACATCCATGGCTCAGCCACAGCCAGGATGTTAGCAATACCTTCAATCTATCTGGTGTATGGTTCCTCTTCCTAGCAACCCTGCGTGCCTCCACATCCTATTTTATCTGTCCTCCAGCATCTCTGTGAAGCTCCAGTATCTTCATGTTACAGGTCGGGTAACTGGTCCACACAGGAATAACTGAATTCCCTGTCTTTACACATAAAATTATTAGCAATCATTATATGACCCAGCTGCTTGTACTATTTTTCACATTGCCTCAGGTTTTCCAAGTTAAAGGACATATTTTCCCTTTCTCATTATTTTTTTTAATTTGTTTTCAGAAAAATTGAGATAAAAACAGGATCTAACAAATATCCCATGGAGATATTTGGTGTTCTCTTTTCTTTATGAATAAATTAAGACTTTCTCTGTTCTTCCCTCCTGGCTCTCTCTGTAGATAGTCAGAATTCCATGCCAATTTCCAAATGAATAAGGGCTCATTCTAATAGCCAGATCACAGTCCCCTCTATTGAGGAAACAGTCTTGTAAATTCATGTCTGGAACCCATAGAAGTTACTTTTGGTTATAAACTTCAGCAGTTTGACCTGGAGGTTTTTAAACAGTACTAATATGTGACCTGGTTGTGAGGTCAGCAATAAATTATACTCAGAATGTGAAAGGCCAAAAAAGAAAACTAGTGTCTTTTATCCTCTCTGGTGACCTACACTAAATATTGCATATTTACTTTGTAAATGAGGACACCCAGTGGCCACCAAGTGAAAATATTCCAAACAATCCCCGACATTGTTTAGGCAAATAGAAATCCCCATTATCAAAGCTGATTGAGAGATACCTCTGTAGCATCTATCACCAAGCAGCATAGCTTCCCTAAGGAAGGCCAGAGTGGTGGGAGTTTGGCCTGATCTTGTTAATGTCATTTCACAGACTGTAGGGTGGTTATACAGTATGGCTGAGCTTTGATTCCACTGGATTCTCAGCTGACAGAAGGACCATTTAGATGTCTCTTGGGGAAATGGAATCAGAAAGATGGGGACAGTGTGGCATGTGTCAGAAATGAATGAGCACAGTTTGTGGGAAAATCAGTGAACACATAAAAACCAATTGCCTTAGACCTTAAATCCATCTGAAAAGAGAACTGTGGCTATTCCCTGATGAGAGGAGTTAGAGTAACAAAGGGCAGGAGAAGAAGATTACATGGAAAATCAGGGATGGGAAGATCCCCTGGGACTACAACATGTAGTCATACCTCACAGGAAAGGGGTGCCCTGAGATTGCCTCTTAATCTCAGCATTTCTATTAAGTGCATTGGAGAGTTTACCAAACACTCAGATAGGAACTACTCAGCATAAAGAAAAGTATTGAGCAGTGTGAGTGATTCATTCATTTGGAGTCATAGTTGTCAGTATAACAATGCAAGGCAGTAGCCTGCTAGAAGCTTAGAGTCTTCTCATAGAGATAAAGACAGGCACAAATGACGAGAGAGAGAGAGAGAGAGAGAGAGAGAGAGAGAGAGAGAGAGAGAGAGAACATATACTCTAAAGGACTAAATGTGCAACTTGTGTAAAAAGTTCAGATTTTTCTTTAAAATTCAGGTACAAGAAATATTTCCTTATTTTTCTAAAGCAAATCAAACCCAAGGCCACCAAGCTAGCAAGAAATCCAGTGACGTTCCAGGGTTCCTTCCCCCTTCCCTAGACCTGCACAAGACTCATGAAACCTAGGGTAGAGTCAGATATTAGTCCATGGTGGCCTCCATCATTGACATTGCTTGTCCACCGACAAAGACGCCATTGAGCCTTGTCCATCTGACTGCCTGAAGCTGCTACATTAGTTGCTTTTAGAGAAGCCCTTCACGGAGGTCCTCGGGCATGGGCCCAGCCCCAAGATCATCACTGTTAATCTCAGGTCAGTGCCTTTTCATTTGAGCCTCTAAGCGTGAGACTTGACATGTAATTACCCCAACTAGAGTCCTGTACAAGCAGAGAACTCAAACCTTGTCACATTCCCCCTTTGAGGGGAAGTTGTTTTTCTCACTGTCAGGCCACCTCAGACTAACTCCAAAGCATCATGCCCTGGCCCGTGTGGCTCAGTTGGTTGAGCATCGTCCCATGCACTGAAAGGTTCAATTCCTGGTCAGGGCACATGTCCCAGTTGCGGGCTTGATCCCAGGTAAGGGACTGCAGGAGGCAGCCCATCAATGTTGCGCTCTAATGTAGATGTTTCTTTCTCTCTCTTTTCCTATCCCTCTAAAAATCAATAAATACATCTTTTTTAAAAATCATCAGCCTTCTGCCCCTCACCCCAGAAAGGGACCAGAATAATTCTCCATAGAGAAGGGGCAAGGGAGCCCAGAACTGTGCACAAGGTGTGGCCTTTCTTAATTGCCTTATTATTATGAAAATTCTCTAATTCAGTGGAGTAAAAAAATCGTTTCAGTTTATTGCCTCACCAAGCAATGGGAACTAGGAAAAGAGAACTCAGGGTGGACTCTAGTATTCAAAGTCTCCACAGAGAAGGAAGAACTTTGAATAGGGCTCTCGGATGTACTTAAGATTTGGTAAATAGAGAAAGCACAATAATTTCAGAACCCAGGGCAAATTCAGAAGAGAAGGAAGAATGCATGCAGTAATGCAAGGGGTGGCAAAGTGTCCAGCTTCTTGGATTAGTACAGAGATTTTTATTTCAGTGAAGTAAGCTGAGATAATGAGATTAGTACCTGTAGCTACAGAAGACTGACTGCTTACTATCCTTTTTCCCATAGTACGTAAATAATATAAAATATATAAATATACTATAATCATACAGAGAATCTATAGCATAAAAGGCCTGTGGTCCTGACGCCACGACCAACTACCAGACCCACCAGGAGATGCAGTGATGGGTCCCGCAGCGGCCGCGGTGGGAGGGACTTCTGGAGAGTAGAACCGCACTGGCAGCATCTGAGGACCACCTGGAGCCGCCGGCAGCATCTGCGGAATATCCGAGGCTTCGAGGGGCGGCGGACATGGCCCTGATGGCAGGTTAGGCTTAGCGAACCCTATGCGTGCACCATTTAATTTTGCACTGGGCCTCCAGTCCTATATAATAAAAGTGCAGCAGCCAAACAGCAAAGCAACCAGAATGACCAGTCAACCAGTCACTGTGACACACACCAACCCCCAGAGGGCAGATGCTCAATGCAGGGGCTGCCCCCTGGTGGTCAGTGTGCTCCCAAAGTGGGAGCAATTCTTGGCTGCCTGGGATGAGCAGCGCTCCCACAGTGGGTCCGTCCCCACAGGCCACTCCTTAGTAGAATAACAACAAAGTATGCCTTCCCCTTCACTTATTTATCAGTGATTCCAAAGGCTTTACATTCTGACAACACTTATTTAGGATCTTCTTCATCCTAGCATGAGCCAAAAGGAACTTCCATCATATTTTTTTCTTAAGGAAATCCTGTGCCTGGTCCTTATAATGGATCACCCTAGGTGGGCTGTTTAGATGTAGTTTCAACTATGCACTTAAAGTGGCCACATTAACTCACCACTGCGCTTCCCTGTTAGATAGTCATCCAGCAAAACAATCATTTTTTCCCTTGGATTTTCTTTGTTGCTTTGAGAGAGAGAACCTTCATCCCTCAGTAAACAGCCCAGCAGGTTCAAGTCCACACCTTCCACAGAGAAATAATGCAGCCCCTCCCACCAGCAAACAGCTATGCTTGAAAACCAGCTGTCACTTCGGAAGCAGCTCATTTTTTCTAGGAAGGCACAGCCAAAAGCAATGCCAGACCTGTGCAGCAACAGGGGACTAAAGGAAGTTCTGTGAATTGGGAGGCTCTGATTATTTTAGTCAAAAAGCTTTGTCTAAATGACACTATGGAGTTCTGTTTTCTCACTCATTGAATTTCAATTAAGTAAAAAAATTAATTTCTTACCTAATTTCATTGATGATCTATTTTTTAAAGAGAGTACCATTCCTGGGAGTTATGCATGATATTTAAACTCACTAAAGTTAAAATTTTATTTTTCTTTTAAAATACGCATATGATGTAGAGATCAAAAGAACAGATTAATAAGAAAATGCTGGCTTTTATATAAACACTTTCTAAATTTAATAATTCCTTTTCAAGCAAAATAAAGGACGGAACTTGTTAACTTGTGCATTTGAATATATGATCCTTCTTCAGGGCCTATGCAAAGCCACGCTCAAACTGCATACTTGGTGAATTTAAGTAGATCCCTTTGTTCACTTTTGTATCCCACCCACAGATGTAGCATCTCTATGTTTTTGTTCCCCAGATTTAGCGAACAAAAGAAAAGGTTACAATAGGGCAGCAGCTAAATTTGTAAGGAAAGAGCTTTAGGGGAAAAAAAATCAAACTCCTAAAAGGTGTCTCAAAAGGTTTATGATATAAGAGGATTTAAAGGCAAAAACCTCAGCTTTCATTGCCTTTTCTCCATCGTCCAGCAGGTCCTCCCTCTTCAAGAAGCCATTTCATTTCAGCTTTAGAATGAGGGCATAGGTGTCTCTCAGAATGCTGTCTACAATCAGAGCTTCCCGAGCCTTTGTTCACAGAGTAAACCTTGGCTTTCACAAGAGAGGAAAGAAGGTGTTTGAACTTCCACTGGAATCAAATGCTCAAAGTATAGAATTCGGAAAACATGTAGCTTGGTAGTACCTCAAACTGAATATTTAGATTGGTTCCATAAAGTGGATACTCAATTACTTGCTGATTGTTTGACTATATTCTTAACTCATAACTATAGGTATTTTAAGTTAATTTAAAAGAATTTTTAATACATTAGTAAATACGTAGGAAAATATACTTTTTACCATTTTTAAAACTTTTTCAATACAATTGGCATTCAATATTACTTTATATTAATTTCACGTGTGCCACATAGTGGTTAGACATTTATATAATTTTGAAGTGCCCTCCCACTAAGTCTAATACCCACCTGGTACCAAACATAGTTATTACAATATTATTATATTATTGACTGTATTCCCTGTGCTGTACTTCACATCCCCATAACTATTTTGTAACTATCAATTGTATTTATTACTCCCTTCATCATTTTTACCCATCCCTGCCACCCACCTCCCATCTGGCAACAAACAGTTTGTTCTCTGTATCTATGAGTCTGTTTCTGTTGTACTTGTTCATTTGTATTGTTCTTTAGATTCTACGTATAAGTAGTATCTCTCTTTCTCTGACTTATTTTACTTAGCATAATATCCTCTAGGACTAGGTCCATTCATCTTCTACAAATTTAAGATTTCATTTTGTGTGTGTGTGTGTGTGTGTGTGTGTGTGTGTGTGTGTGTTTATGGCCAAGTAATATTTCATTGTATATATGTATCACTTATTTATCTAATTGCATATTGATGGGCACTTAGGTTGTTTCTATGTCTTGGCTATTGTAAAAAAATCTGTAATAGGAATGCATATATTTTTAAATTAGTGTTTTGTATTTCATTTAATAAACACCCAGAAGTGGAATTTATATGTCATGTGGTAGTTCTACTTTTAATTTTCAGAGAAACACCCATACTGCTTTCCATAGGGGCTGCCCCAATTTGCAATCCCACCAACAATGCAGGAAGGTTCCACTTGCCCCATACCCTCACTGTCACTTATTTGTTTATTGCTGATAGCCATTCTGACAGGTATGAAGTAATATCTCACTGTTGTTTTAATTGGCACTTCCCCAGTTAGTAATGTTGAGCATCTTTTCATATATCCATTGTCTGTCTGTGTGTCCTCTCTGGAGAAATGTCTATTCAGTTTCTCTGCCCCCCTTTTTTTAAATCCTCACCTAGAGGTATGTTTTTATTGATTTTAGAGAGAAAGAAAGGCGGAGAGAGAAAGAAGCATTAATGTGAGAGAGAAACATCAATCAGTTGCCCCTCTATGTGCCCCAACTGGGGCGTGAACCTGCAACCTAGGTATGGTGCCCTGATCTAGAATTGAACCATCAAACTTTTTATGTACGGCCAGAGTCCTAAGTTTCTTCTTTTTTTATTTTATTTTATTTTAAAGATGTATGTTCTTTTTTTATTATTGATTTTTTACAGAGAGGAATAGAGAGGGATAAAGAGTTATCCTTTCATTTTCAGTCTCTGTGTATCTTTCCATCTGAACTGGGTTTCTTGTAGACAGCATATGTATAGGTCTTACTTTCTTATTCACTCAGCCACCCTATATCTTTTGATTGGAACACTTAATACATTTACATTTCAAGTGACTATTGATAGCTATGTTGTTATTTTCAACTGTTACTCATATTTATGGGTTTGTTTGTTTGTTTATTTTCTCATTTCTTTTCTTCTTCTTAAAATAGTCCCTTTAACATTTCTTGCAGTACTGGTTTGGTGGCAATGAATTCCTCAGCTTTTTCTTGTCTGTGAAGCTCTTTATCTTTCCTTTGATTTTAAATGATAGACTTGCTGAGTAAAGTAATCTTGGTCGTAGGTCCTTGCTTTTTATTACTTTGAATAGTTTGTTCAAACCCATCTGGCCTGCAAAGTTTCTGATGAGAAATCAGCTGAAAGTCTTATGGAAATTTCCTTGTAGGTAACTAACTCCTTTTCTCTTGCTGTCTTTAGTATGCTCTTTGTCTTTAACCTTGGTATTTTAATTATGATATTTATTTGTGTGGGCCTCTTTGGGATCATCTTGTTTGGCACTTCCTGGACTTGTGTGTGTGTTTCTTTCACCCAAGATTAAGCAACTTTTCAATGATATTTTCATTAAATAGGCTGTCAATTCCTTGCTCTCCCTTTCATTGCCTTCTGTTACTCCTATAATGTGAATGCCATTATGCTTGATGTTGTCCCAGAGGTCCCTTAAAGTAGCTTCATGTTTGTTTATTTTTTGCTGTTTTGATTGCATGTTTTCTGCTACCTTGCCTTCCAAGTCACTGATTCAATCCTCTGCTTCATCTAATCTGCTCTTGATTCCTTCTATTATGATCTTTATTTCAGTTATTGCATTCTTAATTTCTGACTTTTGTAATGGTTTCTATGTCTCTTTTTATGTCTCCTATCTATTAGTTGATCTATTCTTCTCCTAAGTTCATTAAGCATCCTATAACCAGTGTCTTTCCGTCTGGTAAATTGCTTGCTTCCATTTGGTGTAGTTCTTTTTGGAGAGTTTTTATTTAGAACATGTTTCTTTGAATCTTCATTTTGGCTGCCTCTGCATGTTTGTTTCTCTTTACTAGTTGGATATACTATATCTCCAAGTCTTGGCCAGGTGGCTTTATGTAGTAGGTGTTATGTGGGGCCCAGTTGCATAGTATGCTTGGTAACAGGAGCTTGGTACTCTAAGATAATCCCTTGTGTAGATTTTGTGTACTCTCCTGTTGTAATTTAGCTTTCATTGCTATATGAGCACCAGTAGATGGGGTTGACCCTCAGACTGACTGTCTGTGAGGACTAGCCACAACCATAGATTGAGCTGACCCCAGGAAGCAAGATTAACAACAGGAATTTGGTGCCTTCTGAGATCACTCTTTGGGTATGTCATTTGTGGAGCTATTTGGGTGGTGCTTTTTTGTGGTCTTGGGCTGGCCACTGGGTTGTTGGTTTTGTGGCCTCTTGGGAGTGTTCCAGTGCAGACTTGAGGTCAGTCACTGCTCCCCTGTCTGTGCCTGACCCAAGGCCACCTAGTAGAAGTTACTGAGCGATTCATAGTTGACAGCTGCATGTGCTGGGCCTGGAGGTGCATGGGAGAGGTCATGTTGCAACTCAAAGCCAGCTGCCACCTGTACCAGGCCTGGGGCCACTTGGCAAAAGGCACAGTGCACACTGAGGGCAGCCACCATCAGCCTGGGCCTGCAGACCTTGGGGAGTTTTTAAGAAAGGTTGTAGAATGAACCAAGGCTGCCTGTGAGGCACAGCTCCAAAAGGAGCCAAGGGCAATATGTGAGTTGGGTGGAACTTGGCCTTAGGGAATCACCGAAGTGGTGCGCGCGAGTAGGGTTCACCAGGTTAATGCCAGTGCAGATTTGGCCCTCATCTGCCCCTGCGCTGTATGAAGGGAGGGCTCAACCCAGGGACAATGGCAGCCCTCATCCTGAAGCCACACAATTTATTTTCTACCTGCACAACTCTGATGCCTTTTGAGCTGCTGACCCTTCACTGGAGCTTAGGGTGAGTGTCTGTGAACAATTGCATCTCTGTGTGGGCCCTTTAAGAGTACAGCGTGGTTTCCAGCAGCCCTCTGTCTCACTGAGGGGAATGGCTACAGGTTGGGTGGGATGAGGTGTCAGGGAGTCACAAGGGTGAGGTGAGGAGTGTTTTCCTGATTAATGCAAATTCCTATTTGGCCCTGCCTGCCCCTGCAGGCTACATGAGGGTGGGAAGCTAAGTGGTAACCCTCTCACACTGCCCCAAGACACACAGTTCAGTCTTTCCCCATATGTCTCTGGCACCCTTTGAGCTGATGTCTCTTTGCTGAAGCTCAGAGTGAGTGCTTATGAGCAAGTGAGTCTGTGCTCAGGCTCTTTAAGAGGACTTTTGTGTTTCCATTCACCCTCGGTCTCATGGGACAGAACTGCTACAACCAAGTGTTGTGCGGACCACTTTTCTCAGCACTGGATCCCTGAGCTACAAGCATGGTATGGGGCTGAGACCCCTTGCTCCTTGGTGGTGACTTCTGCAGACAAGACATTCCTCCCAACTTTTAACATCCACATGAGGGCGTGGGACCAACCTATTTTACCTCTCCCTCCTACCAGTCTCAAGGTGGCCTATTCTTTATATCTTCCATTATAGGAATTCTGTTCAGTTAGTATTTAGGTGGTTCTCCAGGTAGATTGCTCTAGAATTGAAATTATAATTTTGATGTAGTCATGGGAGGAAAGGAGCACAGCACTTACCTACTCTGCCATCTTGACTGGAACTCGCTAGGAAATGTATTTATATCCAAGTATCAAAAAGAAATCAGAATAGAGGTAAAATAAGGAATTGACACTGGTATGAGACTGAGGGTAAATTTTAATAGAAAAGCATACCATGAAATCCTATGAAATTGGCCTAAATTTTGATTCTGAGTTCGTTATGATATTCACAGAGTCCAGAAAGATAAAAGTAGAATGAGCTTCTCCTGGGCAGTGAGGTCTGGGAGAAGTTGATTGATTAATAATGTACATTTCAAATACCAAAGGTCCTTAAGGATGAATTTCTTCCACTGATATGAGTCCATCAGTGAATATTTCCGTTATTAATGGCTGAAAATTCAAGTGACCACAAAAACAACTTCACCCATCACTTGTATTTGCAATGTTAGATATATAGTCAGGTATTTCTTAGTACCCTCGGAGAAATGACAGCAGACCTCATCTGAAATCAGGCAAACCAAAAACCTGGGCTACCTGAAGGACACTGAGCCTCCAGAGCCCAAGGAAAAAGACTTCGCTAGAATTACTTCTTCCTTTGGATTCCATTATTAATATCAGTCTAGCCTATCCTTCAGACAAAGTTTAAGGCTTTTACCTTTGGGTAAAATGAAAGCAGGAAAGGAGCAGCAGTTCTGTTTTGGAGATGAGCCTGAAAGTTATGAGGCATGTTGTCCAGTTTCACCATTTTGGCCTCTTGTTGCCCATATTTGAAGCTTAGTGAATTTAATGGCTTAAGAGGAGAAAAGAGGGAAAGAGAAGAAAGAGGAAGGAATGAAGGGAGAGAGAGAGAAAAGTATGAGCAGGTGGCCTGTTTGAAGTACTACAGAGCTTTGCAGATGAACTCTATCTTGTTGGCTATATTAGGATTGCATATTTAGTTTGTACTTATGTTTTATTCAATATATACCACAAAATCTTATTTTTATAGTAAAAAAAAGGTTGAATATTGTTTCATATCTCTTCTCTGGATTTGTATTAACTGTCTAAGGGGATCCAGTCCGATAAAAATCTGATTCAAACTGTTTAGCTAAATAATAGTTGGCTTCAACAATCATAAAACTATGTGGCTGGTTATATTCCACCCTATCTCAGCTAGGGTTAGTATTATCTACATTTCTTTCTCTTTTTTTCTCTCTTTTCCCTTTCAGTCTCATTTTTATTTTTAAATCATTCTCTTCTGAAAGGTAATAACTTCTGTCAGTTTGGCTAAGTTTGTTGAGCTTATCATATAAAATAACATCAGCTCAACTGACCTGATGCATCAGATACAGTGGTGAAGGTTATATCAGCTACAAAGGCTTTAATTATTGAAAGTTTTTAAGAGCTACTTAAAGAGAGATAATTGAATCTCTCAATCCGTGAGTCTTAACTTGGGAGAACACAGACCTTTTTGAGATTCTAATGAAAGCCACTGACCTTATTCCTATGAAAGTAGGAACGTGTCCATTCATGGAAAAAATGTAGATGCACCCCCTAAAGCCTTGCATATATCTTAAGGATTTATGAATACTTAAAATGTGTTCCAGAAATGTTACATGTATGAATGACATTTTAAGTAATATGAAAGACATATTCCAGTGCAGTATTGAGATCATAGATATAACGGTGTTGTAAACACTTTAAACAAGTTAATAATTTTTAATATCTCTATCCAACTAACATAGGAAGTCATGCCTATAAAATTTTATATGGGCTATCCCCAACTTTCATAAGTGGTATATTTCTGAAAATATGTTTGAAAGTTAAATTTCTGAAAGTTGAACAATTTATTTATGTTTTATGAGAAGAATTCTGTTACCAATTATTTTTTTAAAAAAAACACACACAAAACCATGATGATCTCTAATGGTTCTTGTACCCTGGGCCTAGATAATCTGGAAGATAAAGGAGATCAGCCCCTGGCAGCTGGCCCAAAGCATCCCCTTTCCGCTCAGGAATGGGTAAGTAAAGCAGGGCTGCTCCTTCCCACAGGCTGATAACCTTCCCATGGTTCACCCACAGGGGCAATGGCACCTGCTGTATGCGAGGTGTGTGGAGCCAGGGTAGGAGATGAGGTCTTGCTCTGCCTGTCGCCTTCCATTCACAAAGTGATTTCCTCAGTGTCGCCAGCCACCCTCCCTCCAAAGAGTGTGAAGAAGCCATTGAGACAGAGCAGGCCACCTGCTCTTCTAGATGGTGGAAACTGCGCCAGCAGCCGCTATTCCCCTGTAGCACGTGGCCTCAGCTAGTTTCCCTCAGAATGTAAGTGACGTAGACACTGAAGTCCCACCCCTGGCAGAGCAACAGATGTTGCTTTAGAGAGTAAAGGACCTGATTCACCACGTGCGTCCCTGCGTTATCCAGAGACGAATGGCTCTTTCCTGATGTGACCAACATGTGGTGGCTTAAGACCATCACTTATCAGCTCATCTAGGAAAGAACAACCTCAGCATAAAGGTATCGAGGTATAAGGTGGGAAAGAGTGTGATGGAAGAGGCTGGGTTGTGGAGGCCTGGCCACCCTGGTCCTATTTCATGTACTAACCCACTTTCCTCACGTGAACCTGGTGGCCCAGATTGAAAGCTCAAGGGCTTTTCGGCCCTTTGGATTTAGGGCTGTTGACCGAAATTCCTATTGGTTTTAATTTGAGGGCTGGTGTTTCCTCCCAAGTCACAGAGACCTCAAATTCCCATCTCCCTCCACAGCATCTCTGGCACTATTCTCATTTTACATATCCGGATGGAGGAAGCACTGGATTTCACACCTAATTAAAGGAGAGTGTATAGCCTGCTGTTTCCTTTCTTGTTCATTTTCCCTTGTGCACTGGCAGCTTTTTATTCTCATGCTAAGTCCTATCTCGGACCCCCGCAGCTTAAGGGACAGAGCAGCTGGGCTCCTACAAAACAGGGAGCCGGGCCCTCTGTCACCTATTTCAGCACAAGCAGGCGTTCCCTTTTGTGCTCCCTCCTGTTTCAGCCCCATCCATATTGTGCTCGCCCAAGGAACATAGTAACTTAGAATGCACGATCACTTTCAGAGTAGAATTCCTCACATGTTTCTAGTGAATGCCATCGAAGGCTGCCTCTGTATGTGTACTCCAGTGAAAAGGAGACAGGTTATTATTTTAAAACACTCAAAAACTATTTTTATTCACTGCCATCATTTGTGTCCATACCACTGTGGGGGTTTTAGGTAGGGTGGCCTTCCCAAAAACGCATCATCTTTGTAAAGTTGTATGGTTTTGTAGAGTGCGAGATTTTTTCTTTCTTTCTTTCTTTCTTTTTTTTTTGAATAGCCCAAATGCCTATTCAGTGCCAATCTAGGAAAGAATGGAGTCAGCATTTTCACACCATTCCTCCTTATACAGTCCCTGAATAATCATCTAATCAAGATTTGTTTTCAATGGGGACAAATCTTCTACAGTAGAGTATTTCAGATTTATTCCATTAGAATCTATACATTATTGCCCATTGGATGAAAAGGACATGTTTCACAAAAGCCTGGGCCTTGCTTTGCTGTGGCAGAAACTTTTTCCCACTGTACTAGTGTTAAAAAATAAAAGAGAGCCTGGGAAAGGAATTGCTCCAGCATTGTGTGCTGGGGGAACGAGGCGCACTTGAAAGGAGAGGCAGGGCATCTGTTCCCGTTTCAACAAACCCACTCACCCTTCATGGCTGCTCGCTGCCATGCAGGACCATGCACCGGAGAGATATTTGGAAAGGTTTCCTGTAAAATCCCAAAGAGGTTTGCCAGGTTGTATATGAGTGCAGGTTTGAGTTTGTCTCTGTGGTTTTTTAATGAAGATGGTGACACCATTACTGCAATAATCAGAACTCAGACCATTTAACAGATATTGTGTGTGTGATTACCTTTCCAGTGTTACCTGATTGTTTAGATAGACTCAACCACTAAAGTCAAACAAGCAGTTTGAATTTTCCTCATGAGACTGTGTGTGTGTGTGTGTGTGTGTGTGTGTGTGTGTGTGTGTGATATAATGATAGTTTTTGATGTTAACCATTTCCATCTCTAAATTAACCTTCTTCATTCCTTTCATTGTCTATTTCTTCTTCTTTGTACTGAGAGCTAGGACAGCCCTCGATCTTTGGGCAATCCACGTTTCCAATATAATAATGGGCCAGGCTGCCCTCAGCCTCCATGTAGCCGACTGTTGCATTCTACCAGGAGCTGTTTGATACTTCCCTCAGAGAGAGTGACTTTTTCAGAGACTCGAAGAGTTTCAGTGGTTATGGTTTTCCTTAAATGAAAGAGACCTTGGCGATGTTAACATTGTATTTAGAAAACTCTACATGTTAGTGCCAAGACAAGTTGTTTCACTTCTTGAATTTTTTCATTTATAAACTTAAATATATGTTCTTTATTAGATAACTGAGGCTATGTTGAAGTCCCAAGATTTCAACAAAGATGAATGCCATGCTAATTCATAGAGATGTATAGAAGTAGATGGGAGGGCATGCTAAACAAACCTTTTCACACAGCTTTACAGCAGCAGTGGGTACAAAAGGGCCAGACTTCATTCAGGGGCCAAGCATGAAAAAGTAGTTAAGGAGATAAGAGCATGAACTCTAGAACCAGACTGCCTGGGCTCAAATGCTACCAACAGCCTGTTTGACCTTGAGCAAATTTATTTATTTATTTATTTCTTCTTCTTCTTCTTCTTCTTCTTCTTCTTCTTCTTCTTCTTCTTCTTTTTCTTCTTCTTCTCCTTCTCCTTCTCCTTCTCCTTCTTCTTCTTTCTCTCTCTCTCTCTGTTTTGTTCAAAAGGGCTGACTTTCAATAGATCATCGCGAGGGAGCTGCTCTGCTACGTATGAAACCCTGACCCAGAATCGGGTCGTGTACAAATGGTTTAGCACCAATTGAGCAAATTTCTTAATTTCTCTGGCCTGCTTTCATCATCTGAAAAAAAATGGAGCTAATAATACTACCTACATCATAGGGTTGTTCTGAAGATTAAATAAAATAATATACATATAATAGTTAGACCAGTAGATAGGATTTGACACAAGGTAAGCTCTAAAAAAATAAATAAATAAAAGTTTGCTCTTATTATTATCATGGTACAAATGCATGGGCGGGGTCTCAGAAAGAGTCTAGAGTTTGGTCGGCTGATTTTTCTCCTGAACATTCCTTCGTGGGTTATATTGGAGCCTCCCTCTGGGGTCATATTTTGCATTTACACAATTATTTACACAATTATGCCATGATTCTTTAATCTGGCAAAGATAATGTGTTTTATATGAGTGGAAAAAAAACAATAACAGTATCCTAATGAACTATGTTAAGAAGGAATAGACCCAATGGAAGTTGAAACAAGAAACAATTCTCTTCTATAAAAATTTGTGCAAGCCATATCACTGAGAGTGAACAAAGAGCCCATAGGCATTTTTACATTAAGTGGATATGTATGAGGCTGACTAAATGTAAAAATGGACACCAAATAAATGAATGGCTATATAAAAAGATGTGGTCCCACGAGCGAGGACAGCGTGAGGAGATTGAGCGAGGAAAGGTAGGACTTCTAGCTGAGCTCAGACTTCCCTGTGCAAATCTCTCTCTTAAGGTAGAGGGAAGGGACCCTGAGGAGCTGGCTGCAGGCTATTATCTCTGGGGTTCTGTCCAACAAGACACAGCGAGCTGGGTCACAGGCCAACAGTCAATAGTACTTGTGCCCCCTGGTTTTGAAAGCATAATCACATGGTCTCCCTCTCTCAAGTTGCCCATTCAGTCAGGAAGCAAGAATGGGGAATCGGACTGAAGAGTGGTTTGGAGAAAGGGATTCTGTAGAGCCATTTGAGAGGTAATGTAGAAAAAGAAAGAAGCCCTAAGGCTGATTGTTATAGCCACCTGTTTTCTTTCTCAATCTGTGACCCAAATTTCCCTCATCTGCACAGCCCGGGACATAAAGATGGTGATGAGTCAGGCTGTCCACTGTCCACTGCCTCTGCAGAGCTGACCGTTGCCTTCCTACCAGGAATGTTTGATTTCCCTCCAGCAAGTACATGGAACACCCAGTTACCCAGGGTGTTCAGACATCCCCCTCCTGGTTTAGTCCTGCTATCCCAACTTATTATTAACAGTGTTCCTTTCACTCTCACAGTGCCCGGTTGGAATGGGAAATATGATCACCGAGTATAGGCCAGCCTCCCAGATCAATGTTGCCATCTCTGTCTGACCTTTTCAACATCTCTTCCTCATTAAGCCTCAGAAAATCATCACATTGCATACAGCCACCCTAGAAAGTTCTGACTGTCAGAGATGACAAGAAAAACGTCATTGTTGGAATGCTCTGTAGATATAGAAAGTAGCAGGCAAATGCCCCCGAAGCTGGCAGGTTGCATTCTATCATTCTATAACTCATCTTTCTATTGGAAAATGTGGTAGCAGCTGTTGGGTGAACATCTTAGTCTGGGTTGACTTTTCCAAGAATCTTTGTATACATGGTGTGAGTTTGGGGATTATGCCACATAAATTAATAGCAAGGAAATTATTTCTTTTACTATGAATATTGTTGTAGTTTATGAATAAAATAAGGAACTTTGGTAAATTAGGGAAAATATAAACTTCCCAAAGGACATGGACTTGGGCCTGTCCAAAGTAGTGCTTTGGACTCGAGAATAAGTCTTCCAGTTCTTAGGTCTATTCAATACCTCAAAATAGCTGGGGCACTGCTGGGACACAATTCAGGGACTTCTTCCCATAGGACATCATACCTGAAGCGTGACCTCTGTGCAAACCCTGTCCATCTCTCACAGAGCCCTTTTGTGTCTGCCAAGGGGGTGCTTCTAGGAGCCATGAGCAGTTCCCACCTGAGACCCCCGTGTCAGGAAGGCCGTCAGCTAGCTCTGACCCACGCTCTGTTTTGTGTCTGTCTTGCCGCGCAGGTGACATCAGTTGCAAGGGGATGACCGAGCGCATTCACAGCATCAACCTTCACAACTTCAGCAATTCCGTGCTCGAGACCCTCAACGAGCAGCGCAACCGTGGCCACTTCTGTGACGTGACGGTGCGCATCCACGGGAGCATGCTGCGCGCACACCGCTGCGTGCTGGCTGCCGGCAGCCCCTTCTTCCAGGACAAGCTGCTCCTGGGCTACAGCGACATCGAGATCCCGTCCGTGGTGTCGGTGCAGTCGGTGCAAAAGCTCATTGACTTCATGTACAGCGGCGTGCTGCGCGTCTCGCAGTCGGAAGCCCTGCAGATCCTCACGGCCGCCAGCATCCTGCAGATCAAAACCGTCATCGACGAGTGCACGCGCATCGTGTCCCAGAATGTGGGCGACGTGTTCCCGGGGATCCAGGACTCGGGCCAGGACACACCGCGGGGCACGCCCGAGTCGGGCACCTCGGGTCAGAGCAGCGACACGGAGTCCGGCTACCTGCAGAGCCACCCCCAGCACAGCGTGGACAGGATCTACTCGGCGCTCTACGCGTGCTCCATGCAGAACGGCAGCGGCGAGCGCTCCTTCTACAGCGGCGCCGTGGTCAGCCACCACGAGACGGCGCTCGGCCTGCCCCGCGACCACCACATGGAAGACCCCAGCTGGATCACGCGCATCCACGAGCGCTCGCAGCAGATGGAGCGCTACCTGTCCACCACCCCAGAGACCACGCACTGCCGCAAGCAGCCCCGGCCCGTGCGCATCCAGACCCTGGTCGGCAACATCCACATCAAGCAGGAGATGGAGGACGATTACGACTACTACGGACAGCAAAGGGTGCAGATTCTGGAGCGCAACGAATCCGAGGAGTGCACCGAAGACACCGACCAGGCCGAGGGCACCGAGAGCGAGCCCAAGGGTGAAAGCTTCGACTCGGGCGTCAGCTCCTCCATAGGCACCGAGCCCGACTCCGTGGAGCAGCAGTTCGGGCCCGGGGTGGCGCGGGAAGGCCAGGCCGAGCCCGCCCAGCCTGAGCAGGCCGCGGAAGCCCCCGCAGAAGGAGGCGCCCAGCCACACCAGCTAGAGACGGGCGCCTCCTCGCCCGAAAGAAGCAACGAGGCGGAGATGGACAGCACGGTCATCACTGTTAGCAGCAGCTCCGACAAGAGCGTCCTGCAGCAGCCTTCGGTCAACACGTCCATCGGGCAGCCGTTGCCCGGCACCCAGCTCTACTTACGCCAGACAGAAACCCTCACCAGCAACCTGAGGATGCCTCTGACCCTGACCAGCAACACACAGGTCATTGGCACAGCCGGCAACACCTACCTGCCGGCCCTCTTCACTACCCAGCCCGCAGGCAGCGGCCCCAAGCCTTTCCTCTTCAGCCTGCCGCAACCCCTGACAGGTCAGCAGACCCAGTTTGTGACAGTGTCCCAGCCCGGCCTGTCCACCTTCACCGCACAGCTGCCAGCGCCACAGCCCCTGGCCCCATCTGCAGGCCACAGCACAGCCAGTGGGCAGGGCGAAAAAAAGCCTTACGAGTGCACTCTCTGCAACAAGACCTTCACCGCCAAACAGAACTACGTCAAGCACATGTTTGTCCACACAGGTGAGTGCAGGCCCCGGGGCATCTGGCCGTGGGCGGGTGTGAGGGGACGGCGGGAAGGGAAGGGGGGGACAGCATGTAGAAGGAAAGATTTGGAATCACATTTCAGATTTTTAAGGAGACGCCACTATAAGCCATCCTTTGGAAGTCCCAACTGTGCCCCCGTCATAGGAACAAAGCATCCTGCCACCAAAAGACAAAAATCACAGAAACCCTTTATGGAGAAAGGCTACAGGGGGAAAAGCCTGATAAAGAATTTACAGGCACAACATCCTTTAAATACATTGAACTTTGACTCAAGATGCTTGTAAATGGAAAAGTCCTTGGAGATCCTATCCTATAGTAGTCTCATTTTACACACAAAGTCATTAGGTAGAGCAGGTACTTAGTGTGCAGTAAATTCTATAGGAACCATTAGCTTGAAGAGGCCACAGCAAGGCTGATGCAAGCTTAAGCTGCATTTGTGGTCCCCGAAATGGAGAGGAGTGATAGACTCACTCTATGTTCTATTGCTTATTCTCCATTTCAACATCTAAACCAGTCTGTTCTGGGTGCTACCTTTTAAAAGGACAATAGACTATTCAGAGCAGTGTTACTGGGGACATAAAACCTTAGCATAGGAATCACGGTTGAAGGGCCTGGGATGCTCAGACTGCAGAAAACTTGGGGCATCGTATAAGCCATCCTCAGTCCAGCTTCAGGGACAGCATAATGGAGTAGTCAGGCTGGAGCTCTGGAGCCAGATTGCTTTGGCTTGAATTTAGATTTAGTGTCTACTGAACTTGTCACCCCCGGGAAATTACTTAACCTTTCTATATTCCAGTGTCCTTGTCAATATCATGGCAATAGTAGTGATAGATCATTAATTTAGGCCTGTTTTTAGGGTTAAATGAAGTAATCTGAAATGAAGTTATTAAAAATAAATTCCTAACACATGAGCACTCTATAAGTGATAGCTGTTGTTAGCACTAGTAAGTTTATGTAAATGGTTGGGAGAGAAGAGAGAGGAAGCTTGTTTTGTTTGGGGCCAAAAGGTAGAAATGGACCAATGACTGGAAACAATAAGTAGATTCTTTCCACAAAATAAAATTACTGTTGACAGTCAGAGCTGCTCTAAGATGGGGTAGACAGCCTCCAGAAGGAGTGAGTTCCTATAATTATTAGATGTGTTCAAGGAGAGAATGGATGATCATTTCCTAAGGATGTTGTAAAAGTAATTCAATCATCAGGTGA
The DNA here is from genome assembly GCA_963924515.1 of Vespertilio murinus. Classification (NCBI taxonomy): domain Eukaryota; kingdom Metazoa; phylum Chordata; class Mammalia; order Chiroptera; family Vespertilionidae; genus Vespertilio; species Vespertilio murinus. The sequence goes on along the minus strand of OZ004706.1, from coordinate 140,466,761 downwards.
ATAGTTGGACAAGATGGTATTCATCCCTGGATTCTGATTGTAGAGCTAAGATCTGGCCTCCCAGCTAGTGCTCTTTCCTTGCTCCATAATGGGACAGACACAGAAGCAAGAACCATGAATATCTTCCATATTAGGGACCATATATGTGTTAAGATTTCTCATGTAGTCTCTTATCCCTAAAAATACCTTTTCCAACAATGATCACTATTTTTAAAATTCTGTTTATGAGAATCCTCTTCTGGTAAACCTGTGGTTCCAGAATATCCTTGTCAAATGATAAATATGTTGCCAGAGGAAAGTTACACATTGAATTACATATAATACATGAAATCAAATTAGTTTCTCAAAGCAACCTTGTTTCTCAGATCAGCTAGCAAGAATAGCCAGAGCAACAGACACAGACAAGGTGCACAAAAAGAAAGAGAGCAGCTACACTAGAGCATTAAAGTGAACTTTTCCCCTTTGCAGTTCAACTTAAGTTAGGACATCATGTACATACCTTTATGCAAATGAGTTATTTTTAAAGGTGACAGTTTTCACACCTCCTAAAGAACATACTGATGCACTGCTGAATTTAGGGAGAAAATCAGGTAGCGGAGAGTCATGATGTTTACTTGGGGTAAATGTGAATGCACTAATATCCTGAGATCAACCAAGGAAATTTTTCATGTGGCATGGGCATCATCATTATTTGGCAAATTAATCAAATAGTAATATTTTTATTTATGTGGCAATTTATGGTTTACAGTGTACTCTCACATAGTTTATGTTCTTTCCTTCTCTAAATAGCTGTCTTATAAACCATAAAACTAAGGATTAAGGGCAAAAAGAAACCATTTGTAGGAGTTTCTTCTTAGCCAAACTTGACTTTGCTGGTCTGGAATAAACATTTCAATCCTCTCCTTCTGTGTGTCTCTTCCAGTAGACCTAGGAGAGATGAAATTCACATATTCTAATGGATCACATATTGAAATAAGGCTTTAAATTTACAACATAAAAATTTTAGTGTACTACCAAAAATTGTCTTTTTGGTGCATAAACACATTTATCCAGTGGATTCACCAGAGAATTCTGTGGTTAACCCAAATAACTAGATTTCCCCGTAAGAAAACCAGCAATGGGTTTGCACATTTATGCATCAGAGGTTCAAAAGCTACAAGTTAAATCATTTTATAAATCTAAGTAATGCTTAAAGTATAGCCTTTGGATATGTAGTATACTATGAGAGTCCTCAGTGAATTATGAAGGTGTTTGTATTGTTGTGTATAACTTGGCCACATCTGAGAACAATTAGTAATGTTCATATATCACTCTAGCACCTCATTTAAAAGAAACAACACTCTTCTCTTTCATCCCAGAATTATTTGGCATGTCAGTTTGGAAGGACCATCTATCTATCAAGACTTTGTCTCACTGAAGGAGACCATAATCTACTTAACAAAGTTTAAGAATAAGTGGTCTAGATTTTCAAAAGGCAAGACAGCCTGATCTATGGAAGTAATGCAGGACCTGGGTTCCCTGTAACAAAGTTATTTTAAATTTCTTGGGAAAACATCACGAAAGTGGGCCCTCCCAACTTCACAGAGCCCAGTAGAAATGATAAAAATTTAGAGCAAAAAGTCCAAATGTTGGTCTAGAACAGGGCTGGGCAAACTACGGCCCGTGAGCCGGATCTGGTGAAAAAACAAAGGACCGTACCCTTTTATGTAATGATGTTTACTTTGAATTTATATTAGTTCACACAAACACTCCATCCATGCTTTTGTTCCGGCCCTCCGGTCCAGTTTAAGAACCCATTGTGTCCCTCGAGTCAAAAAGTTTGCCCACCCGTGGTCTAGAAGGACTCTAGAAAATACTGGGGATACCTAGCAGAGTAGGAATGGATTTGGTGTTCTTACCTATAGTCTAACCAAAAGGAATCCTGCCAATAAATAGTATTAACAGAGCTCAACGAAAAGAAATGTGGGCCCTTGGCATCACAACTCTGTGCATGGTAACTGGCTTTGCATTTCAGTAGCTCCAAGGTTTAGTGTAAGTGATACTTGCTTTCAACGACTGCAGAAAAGTCAATTTTGAAATTGGCTTCTGAGGAAAATTCTGTGTAGTTGTATGTTAATGACCCACATATTCATTGAAGTGTTTGAGACAAATAAGTAGGGTATGGTATTTACTTTGGAGTAAAGCTCTACCTTAAAGAACCAAGGAAATCCTGGTTATAAAGCATATTCCAAAATGATTATAATACTAAAACATAGAGTGAGGACATAAGTGAAAGATGATTGTACTGGAATTAGATTATTTGGGTTGAGTTTGGTTTCTCTAATTGTGGCCTTACACAAGCCACTTAATTTCATAACCCTCAGTTTCTTTGAGTTTAAAATGGAAATAATAATTTGCCTGCCATTTGAGTAGCTGTAAAGGTATGATGCATGGGAGAGCCTTTCATGAAAGGTAAAGTACTACTTAATGTTTAAAAAGATTATCATCATTATTACTTTATCCCCTCCTCCCAGGAGACATTAAGTTTCTTTGCTCTCTATCCAACCTCTGAATAATAAGCTCTCGACATGTTTCCTTCCTCCATGGAATTCAAATGCTGAGGCAATGTGATACTCCTTGGGTTTCCCTTGAACTACCTTCATAAAATGAACATTTTCCCCCTGATTTCTTAAGGATTATTTTAAGAGTAAAAGAAAATATCTCACCTAATTGCTCTTTATTCTGCCAAACAAACCATAGTAGGACTTCATCTCTTCTAGGAGTTCCTCAGTTCATTTTACAGCATCTTTTAAAAATGTCTGAGGAAAGACACCAAGAGTTAAAAGAGAGAGAGAGAAACAATGATAACACAAAACATTCTTTCCTGGAACAAAACAGGACTCCTCTATGCTTCCTCCTAAGGGAAAAAAACAAAAGTCAGAGGAATGGGAATGGAAGGGAAAGACTCGGAACATGGAGGTGTCAGTGTGGATTGGAAGGCAAGCAACAAGGAAAATTTAAGGATAACTTTGGTTCTGGAAGTGTGAGCCCATGCCAACCAGATGCAAGTTCTCTGGTCCAACCCAGATCTGCATCAGAACTTCTGGGGATGGGACCCAGAGTCTGTTTTAATGAGCCCTACATCACAAGTTCAAAATCACTTCCCTAGATGGTCTAGGGGTGATCAAGAAGCTGACATCTGGATGCTTTTGTTACACAGCATTGTTCTCTAAAATACCACTCATAAGAATCCGTGTGCTTGGAAAAAGTAACATGGAGTTATGGATAGCAGCTTGCCTTCATTATGTAAGCAGGTATCCCTCATATGAGAGGTAAGCTAAGTTTCTCAAACTGCCCAGGTACCGTGGCACAAGTACTCCTCTGTCACATAACAGACTGACCTGTTCTTTCCGTTATGTGGGTGTCTTTACACCTTCCCATTAAAATGTAAAGTCTGTGAGAACAGAAGCAACTTTATATACGTAAAAGATACATAAAGATATATATACATACAGTATTCATGTATGTGTATAGATATATATATATATACATAAAGTATGTATCTATATACATAAAGATATATATATCTTATACTTCAAATATACTCAGCATAATACCTATCTATAATAATAAAAGCATAATATGCTAATTAGACGGGACAACCTTCCGGACAAAGCCGGGGCTGTGAGGGAAGCCTGGGTCCCAAGTGCCAGAGGGAAGCTGGTGCCTGCAGCTGGGGAAAGGAAGGTCTACTCTTGCACAAATTTTGTTCATTGAGCCTCTAATAGACAATAAACATTCAACAAATAATGATCAATGAATGAATCAAATTCTTCTCTGATAATGTCTAATCATTTCCAAAAGGAAAAGTGGTCTATTTCTAGAGTAGTTTACTTACTGTGTTACATACCTCCATAGAAATAATGCAAAAATGCTTCGCACATTTATATATTGTTCTCTTCATAGATGTGAACATGTTTCATATATCATGTTCTTTTTGTTCTTACTGTTCTGTATAACAAATTGCACATATAATAAGGCTAACCAAGCTGTCATTCAAGATATTTATTTACCACCAGGTCTAGGGTTATCAAACTCAGGAGAGAGAAAAAAGAATACCCAGTGAAATTTAAATTTTGGATAAACAGTACGTATTTTTTAGTCTAAGTATGTCTCATGCAATATTTGTGTCAGACTAAAAAATCATTGTTTATCAGAAATTCATCTTTTACTGGGTGTCATGTATTTTATCTGCAATGCTATCCAGATAGAACTTACTTTTAAAATCCAACCTTAGGACTTTTCTCTTTGAAATCTATAATTAATATAGGTTAGCATATGTAGTTGCTTTAAAAATATTTGTTGAGTAAGTGAATGAATGTTCACAAATGTCCAGAAGAATTTAATTTAAGGAACATGAACATAAATGCATTGTTTTCTCAGCAAGGCTTGAATTTCTTTTCTCCCAACTGTTCACCTGCCTGCCTCCTGATTGCCCCTAACTGCTTCTGCCTGCCTCCTGATCACCCCCTAACCACTCCCTTGCCAGCCTGATTGCTGCCTAATTGCTCCCATGCCAGTTTGGTTGCCCCTAATGGCCCTCCTCTGCAGGCCTGCTCACCCCTAATTGCCCTCCCCTGAAGGCCTAGTCACCCCTAACTGTCCTCCCCTGTAGGCCTGGTCCTCCTTCCCAACTGCCCTTCCTGCAGGCCTCGTCCCCCCCCCACCCCACCCCCAACTTCCCCTCCCTGCAGGTCTGGTCGCCCCAAACTTCCATCATCTGCTGGTCTGGTCACTCCTAACTGCCCTCCCCTGCAGGCTTGATCACCACCAACTGCCCTCCCTTGCAGGCCTGGTCCCTCCCAACTGTCCTCCTCTGCTGGCCCGGTCACCCCTAACTGCCCTCCCCTGCTGGCCTGATTGTCCACAACTGCCCTCCTCTGTCAGCTATCTTGTGGTGGCTATCTTGTGTCCACATGAGGGCAGTCATCTTGTGTGTTGGAGTGATGGTCAATTTGCATATTACTCTTTTATTAGGTAGGATAGCAATGATAGTAACATAACAATGTCATCAATAGAATAAGAATAGTGAAATCAAAATAATAAAATGATAGTTCTCAAACAGAAGTTGGGTTTTTAATTATATCAAGCTGTGGAATAATGAGTGAGTGTAAAGTTTGAAGTAAGAAAGTGCTGGTTTTACAACTTTCTAACTGAGTGACTTTAGGTAAATTCCATAATCAATCTGAGCCTCAGATTTTTGCCACATAAGGTACAGATCTTAATAGTAGTTACTTTACATAGTTGCTCTGAGAACCAAAGAAAATAATTTATGTAAAAGCACTTAACTATAAATGCTGTAAGTTATCAAACCATTTAGGAACATCTATGTTATGTATTATAGCAGTATCATACATTTTGCAGCAGAATCCAGAGAGCAGGAAATTGCCTGGGCTAGGGTCATACTCTCAGCTATTCCTGACTTGTTGAGTGACCTTCAGGATGTTACTATATCTCTCTAATGGAGAGACCATGTTCTGGGGGCGTTAATATCTAGCCTACTCCTAAAGTTGTAAGAAAAGTCAAGCAATATGAGTGAAATTCCCTGAGATCTTCAAAATTCTGCTTAACACCAAAATATTTCAGTTGTCATTGAAGCCACTGATGTTTTGTGAATGCAGTGTGTCCCCAAGAGTCAATGCCACTCCCCCAGCAGAGAGAGTCATAGGCCAAGCTGACACGGGGTGGGCATCCCAGACCTGGAGAGGAAGGCTGGCAGGCAGTTACACGTCCGGTGTGCAGGCCCCCCACCACCTGGACTTCTCAGTGGAGAGCAGACTCCGCAGTCAGTGAGGGCTGATGCCCTCTGAGCACCTTCCCATTGTTGTCACCGAGCCTTGCCCATTCTCTGCTTCAACCTTGCCTTGCCCCATTCAGAGGACCTGTAATTTCAGGGATGCCTTCTGCTTTCCTTGCCCCCCGTAGCCACCTTCCCTGATGCCCGCTCTCACCATGCACCCAGGTTTGGTCTTCTGACCCCTCCCTGTGCTTACCTGAGGAGGTGTTGTGCCAGAAAAGATGATGGGGAAGCCTAGAGAACGAGAGAGACAGGTGGGAACAGTGCTCAGAAAAGTATTCAGTGTCCTTTCTGCAGCCCAGGAAAAGCCTAGTTACCGTGTTTCCCCGAAAATAAGACCTACTTCATGGAAACATAATGCATCCCCTGAAAATAAGACCTAGCGCATCTTTGGGAGCAAAAATTAATATAAGACGCTGTCTTATTTTCGGGGAAACAGGGTAGAATGAGAAAGAATCCGCAGAATAAATGGGTTCTTATTAAGCCCCCAATATAGAGGTCACTGTTCAGAATTGGCGTGGCTGAGCCCATTAGGAATCCATGGGCTCAGTGGTGTGTATTAACAGATCCCAGAAAATGGCACAGGTTCTTTTTCAGAACCAGGTTGAAACCAGAAACATCATCTTTTACTTGAACTTTGGGCAGAGTCTCTGCATCTGTTAACCTAACAGTATCTTTCTTCCTATCTCTCTCTCTGTTCACCCCCCCCACACACACACACACCCTCACCCCCCATGGTGGTAAAGTGTCAGTCCTGGTGCATGAAAAGGAGTTGAAAAATGGCTCTTTAGAGAGCATGCATCAAAAAAGGGAGAAAAGTTTGTGTTCACCACCCTCCCGTCATTGGAGTAGTCAAGACTAGTAAAAGACACTACCCCCCTCCTCTTCCCGCCTCGATTCCTCTGCTTGTTGTCTAATCTCTCCAACCCCCAGAGCTCAGTGGTTGCTTGCTAAGAAATCCCCTGTCTGTGCTAACTGCTGACATTTTATTCGTGGCATCACTTCTTTCCATTAGCATAAGAAACTGAGAGGAGTCTATCCACCTTTAACTCTGAGTTACGTAGCCGCAGTGTAGACTAGCTGACACTTGTTTTCCAAATCCAATGGCGTTGGCTTCCCCATTGGTTTCGTTTATCGTCAGTTCCTTTGTGCCAAAGGGGACATTTGAATTTTTCTTAAAATGGTCACATACTCTGAGCTGCCTTATCTCTTTAATATCCAAAATATCTTCACAACACAGGTACTTACTGCATTACTCTCAAATTACAGATAAGGAAACTGAGGCGTAGAGAGGTTGAGTAACATGCCCAAGTCACCAGCCAAGGAAATTGAATTCATATCTGATTCCTACCTCTGATTAGCCTCAAAGTGGATCATTTTAATGCTAAGGGGCTTATGTGAGCTTCACTCTCACATTATAATTCTAGTGTCTGTTTTGTACTTGGTGGTGTGGTGTTTGGGGTTTTTGTTTTGTTTTTGCTTCAAATCTAACAAGTCGGACTTGCCATTTCTGGCCTTGGGTTCAGACTTGGGAAACCATCCACCTCCACTCATCTTAACTTCCCTTCTCCATACAAAGCCACAGCCAGCAGACCACGCCCCTGCCACGTATAACGCTGGAAGCCCTGTGGGATTGCTATAAGGAACACGCAGGGAAATAATGGAAAGGGAAAATATTGCCATTTCCATTGAGTGATATTGTTTCAAAACCAAACATATAGAAATGAAATGTGTGGATGCCCGACTGCTCTAAAAATACACCCCATTTAGTGAGACAGTCCCTTTCCTCTCAGGGCCTCCCAAGTGCTTACTTTGCAAACATGTCTCCTCATTAACTGTGATACCATTTTCTGTGGCAGGGAAGGGAACAGCACACTTTGCCCCATTTAAAATGCAGGACTGAGGATGCACTGAGGGATTTAAGCAGGTCAGACGCTGACGAGGCCGGGACTGGAATCTTCGGGGGTGGTAGGCTGAGATGGGCAGAAAGCCACCAAACCTGCAAAGGACCGTGACGGGTCCCATCCTGCTCCTCCCGTTCAGAGGGGACACACACCCATAGAGATGAAGACTGAGAAAGCCCAGGGTTGCACAGGTAACTAACTGCCAAAACACCACTCCGTGCATGCAAACTACATGCAGATCTGTGCTATGAAGGGAAAGCTGGCGACTCTGAAGAAACAACTTACTGGCAGATGAGAAGGGTGTGAGAGTAAAAAGCCTTCATCAGTGACCTTGCCTGGAGGAACGAGGCACTAGAAGGTAAAAGTTTCAAAGAGTGAAAGCTCTTTAGCATAGACAGAGTTTTAACTTCCTAACAGCCAAATACCATCTGGAACTTAAGAACTTGTCACCCATTAAAGGTGACAAGTGGGCTTGTTTTAAAAGGTGGTTGGCTGGCCTATCATGGCCTCCAGAAAGTGTCCCAAGAGCACCAGGAAGGCAAAGACCAGCGTGAGTTCCAAACGTGTTTACAGCTGACAGAAACATTTCAACTAAAAATAACAGGCATGACTCTCTCCCCTACAGTCTTTCATTTCAAAAAAAAAGAAAAAAAATGTATCTATGTAAATAAACACCATGCTGAGGCAGAACTCTTCATTTAGGAATGATGCTTCTGAAATTCCCCCATTTTAGTCTACAAGTGAAACAAATGTTTCTCTTCTAACCCTGTGGTCCTATGGATCATTCTGTCCCAACGTTAAGAAAATGGGAGAGGCAATCAGAAGAGAGTTGAGAAGAGCAGGCCGCAGGCCAAAATGTTTGTGAATACGTAAAGGAAAAGGAGGGCAAAGGTCCGTGAAATTAAGAAATTTGTGGAGTAATTCCTGAACAAAATAGCCATTTCTTGCGATCCTATGCTTCGAAAGGTTTCTTTTTGTGTTTACAAACACAATGAAGAAGCTGTCTGGTAGGATAAACTTCCATAAAACGGGTCATGAGCGTAGAGCACCAGCACGGAGTCTGGCACATATTACGCACCCAAACATGGTGAGTGAGTTCATCGCCATTATTGCTATCACACCTAATGGGGAGAAGCGGGAACACAAAGGTGCAAATTTTAATTGAAGTTAACTCAAATTTAAGACATAGATTCCCTACTGTGAGGCATTGTCCAGATGTTGCAATATTACCTTTAAGAACTTCAAAGGCTTTGGGGTCTTTAGGCTAGATTGAGGGAGAGCACATAGAAGGACTTACTTCTTTGAGGTGGGAAATCAGAAGTGAGGTGGGAGATGGAAACACCGTAATGTAGTTCATCTCAACTGTAAAGAGCAGAGCTGAGAACAGTGCTAACAAGAAAAACAAGTCTCTATTTATCCAAAGAGATGTCACAGGCCTACGGACGTTTACTTATATCAGAAGACCTCATGGGGCCATTCACTGACAATATTAATACCAACCTTACTGTTGTTTGACAAGCTTGATAGTTGGGTTTCTTAAGTCAACGACAAACCAAAGCAGTAAACTGAAGGGAAAGAAGAGTTCCAGCCAACAGACTGAGTATAAAGGAGAAAACTATTTTTTTTAAATTGACCCAAGAGTTCACAAAAAGCATATGGAAACATTTAATGGGCAGCGGAGAGAGGGAGGGTAGTGTTGTAATAAGAATACCGTGCAAGTATTCCCACACCACTCTTGGTGGTCTGCAAAGTGATTTCACATGTTTTTTCATGTCAACACCAGCACAGTGAGGTAAGTAGGACTGTGTACCTCAGAGGCACTGGAGGTTTGTCAGAGTGGCGGGCCATGTGTTGGGGCCGGGATTGGAGCAGGACCATTTGAGAGCATCGTGTTGTTCACCACCTACCCAGCCTCCATGCTGGACGAGGCCTATCTGCAGTTCAGTGAAGTCAAGACAGAAGAGCCAATTAGCTCTTAAGTTGTGTTTTAGGAAGCTTTCTGGCTAAATTAGATAAACTTGAAAGTGTAGCTCTTCAGAATGACTTATTCCTATGTTGGCCAATATTTGCCAGGCCTAAAATCAAGGCACAAGCGTGTTCACTGACCGGAATACTGGAAATGGAGAACTGAGCTGCGTGATCTCTGTGTTTAGTTCCCAAAGATTAGAAAGAACCCCGTGTCTCCAAAGATCTTCCCTCTCTCTTAGTTCATATATTTTTTTATAACGTTAATGGGAAACTCATAGAAATCCCCTCATGGTGACACTGAAAATGACCCCCTTAAAGTAGCCCTTCCTTTTCTCCACAGGATGGTCTTGGAAGACTTTTAGTGGGGGATGTCTTATAGCTTTCCAAGAAAGCCATTTCTGACACAGGAAAACGGGAAACTCTAGATTTCCCTGGCATCACCTTAGAGCAAGGTTTCTCAGCACCCAAGAGGCCAGGGAGGAATGGATCTTTCCAATCAAGAGGGATCCATTAATGAATCAGACTATTTTTTTTTAATTTTTTTGTTTTTGTTTTCTATTGTCTTGTTTTTCTGTCTCTTTCTTCTCCCTTCCTCGCTATGTCTCGTTCTGTCCTACCTGCTGTCTCTTCCCACCTCAACAGGCGAGAAGCCCCACCAATGCAGCATCTGTTGGCGCTCCTTCTCCTTAAAGGATTACCTAATCAAGCACATGGTGACACACACAGGAGTGAGGGCATACCAGTGCAGCATCTGCAACAAGCGCTTCACCCAGAAGAGCTCGCTCAATGTGCACATGCGCCTCCACCGGGGGGAGAAGTCCTATGAGTGCTACATCTGCAAAAAGAAGTTCTCCCACAAGACCCTCCTGGAGCGACACGTGGCCCTGCACAGTGCCAGCAACGGGACCCCTCCCACGGGCACAGCCCCGGGAGCCCGCCCTGGCCCCCCGGGCGTGGTGGCCTGCACGGAGGGGACCACTTACGTCTGCTCCGTCTGCCCAGCAAAGTTTGACCAAATCGAGCAGTTCAACGACCACATGAGGATGCATGTGTCTGACGGATAAGTAATCTCTTTCTCTCTTTCTTATGAACAAAACAACAACAACAACAAACAAACAAACAAAAAAGCTATGGCACTAGAATTTAAGAAATGTTTTGGTTTCATTTTTACTTTCTTGTTTTTGTTTTGGTTTCATTTCATTTTGTATACTACATGAAGAACTGTTTTTTGCCTGCTGGTACATTACATTTCCGGAGGCTCGGGTGAATAATGGTTCTCCCAGCCTCCCTCGGATGGTGGCCTTAAGGCCTGGTAGTGCTTCAGGGGGTCCACTGGTTGGATCTCTAGCTACTGGCCTCTAAATACAACCCTTCTTTACAAAAAAAAAAAAAAAATCTTTTTAAAAAAATTTAAAAAAAAAATTTTTTTTTTTTCACTTGTGAAGAGCACTACAAAAAATATATACCGAAATCTCAAAGGCCGACTGTCTTTAAGTACACCGCTTGCAGTGTTTCAGTGGACATTTTCACAATTCTGGCCACTTGGACTTCACAGTAACCAGTTGAAACTGTGGAATATGGCTTCTGGTTGAAAACCCAGAGGAAAGGCCCTGCTGTTTTCCACCTACCACGTTGTCTGATTTCATAAAAGGGCTGTGGAGGTGGGAAGGGGCGGGGGGTCCGGTGATGTGGGAAAGGGCAATGGCAGGCTTCTCCCCCAGGTTCCGCTTGGGCCCACACGCCCCGGCCCACCCCCGCCGTGTCCCTCCTTTCGGCAGAAGCCAGGAAGACTTGGACAAGCATCAAGCAACAGTGGCTATCGTATTTATTCAGTGTCTTTGCTGAGCCACAGCCTCAGCACAATCAAGAGGGACTTTCATGAAAGGCAGGAATGCAGATAAAACAAAGATATCAAAGGTTTGCGCCTATGTTTCTAGGTACAAGAGAAGGATTATTTCCAACAATCTTTGCAAAAACAAAAAAACAAAAAAAAAATGTGTCAGGATATATTCTTGTGGAAGAGAAAGAGAAATGGAGGGTGGGGGAATAATAAAAAGTTCTTGAGGCTTTTTTAATTCAAAATTTTATAGAGGGGCAAAAGTGACGTTTACCAGATAGAATGCTGATTTTTTTAATATATTTACAACAGTATTTGTGTAAAAAAAAAACAAACAAAAATGAGATTGTTAAAAGTAATTTTTTTTTTCCATTTTGGTTTTGCGTACACTGCCACCGATCCCTTCTCTTTTATTTTATTTCACACACATATATATATTTTTTGGTAAGTCAAGACTGTTAAGGTTAGCGATACTGCTTCCAGATAGAAAGAATAAAAGGCAATTTAAAGTTATATTTGAAAGAGAGGAAGGATATTTTTTCTTCATATTTTTTTTAATTTTTCTTAATTTTTATTATTGTAAGTGTTGCCTGGGTTGATGAGGGCCGCTGTGGCCGCCCATCCCTGCTGTAATTTGAACTGCTGCTTTGTATTTTGATATGTAGTTCTTTGACTTTTAGCAAGCTTAGGTTGCTCCACTGAATTTTTTTTCTCTTTCAACTGATCCACTTAGAATTCTGTTCTTTTTCATGGGAAGGACTTTTAACTTTCAGAAACAGATTTCTTGGTTCTCTAAAAGTTCATTGAGATCGAATGATTCTAGAATTTCTATAGATTTGACTGTTTTCTTTGGTGAAACACCAGTAGATTAGAGAGGTCTTGACAAATGGCTTCTTTCCCTTTGTGGCCAGCCTGGGGGAGGAGCTCACAGAACTCCCTGTCGCTCCTCACCCTTCACTTCTACAGAGACCAGTGAGAGCAGAGCCTGCGACAGAGCAGGAAGCCTTGATGCCAAAATTACTTCTTCCTTTCAGATGTTACCTTCTGACTATTTCCACTGTGGTTGAGAGGGAGAAGTAAGATGATCGTTCTCTACCTGATTTATTAACCCTTGCTTTTTGGAAAGGTTTTCAAGAAAATAGCACACTCCCCAGATGCCAGTATCCATCATTCAAAGGCCACCAATCCATTGCATCGTCCTAGGTGCCACTCTCTCTTCCTAATTGGGATTTCCCTCTTCAGTCCTGATCAATGTATAACAAAGATTTTTCTATCTGTAGACAGTGTCCTGAAAAGATTCTAACCCAACTGTAGGAATTGTTAAACCTAACAAAAAATGCCAAAGGTGATTGTATTGCTGGGCATATTTTTAACACACTTAAGGGGGAAATTAAAACTTTAAACAAAGCAGAAACACCAAAATAGAATTGTAAAAGAGAAAAAATAGATTATTTTGGTTTCAAAATTAGTTTGCATTTAACCGATTTTTCTTTTAGCAACTTATTTTCAAGACCTGTGCAGCAAAGGAGAAGTCTTCCAAGGGAAATAGCTCTGTAAGGACTGAATTGGTTTTACCCATATATTTTAGACTTTTGGTTAAATGAGATCTTTTCCATAAGTTCCTGGTGATGTTTAGTAGGGTTAGTGCAGCTGGAGTGCATGTGAGTGTGATTTGTTCCCGTGTCCTTCACTCAGTAAATATTTTGCTAGAAGTTTTAATGTAGACTTGGATGGTTAACGGTTACATATCATCCATCATGATTTCTAAGAGGAGTACTTCCAAGAACTGTGTGAATTGACTTGTTTTAAAAGTTAGTAGAAAACAGATTTTAAAATAAGAAAAAGTCCATTTTTTCTCTTGAAAACTTGGCTTTTTGAAATAGTAATGTGTAAGATTCTCATATTTCCACTTAAAACCAACAGGGGGAGCATTAGTTAACTAACCATGTCATGGAATTGTTTTGATATTTTGAAAACAAGTCATTCAATCCACAAAATAAGAAAGAAAAATTTGACATTAAGAAAAATTTTTTAATCCAGAGGGAAATGACATACTTGCTCAGTATACGTTATAAACAAAAGCCAAAAGCCCCATTAAAATGGTTTCAATTATTTGACAATAGCTTTTAAAATAGTGTCCTTATTTATTTAAACCTTAGCAAAATAGACAGAATTCATAATACCTCCAGAAAAGTTGAATTTGGATGCCATTATGAGCCACAGATTTAGCTATCTGCTTCTCAAATTCAAAGGAGACCCATTTGCCTTAATGCTAATTTGCCATGTAAAAAACTAAGCAATTGGGTTAGAATCCACCGTTAGTTATAGAACATGTAGGGAGAAAATTCCAGTTGGGTTTGAAAATCTAATATTCATTATTTTCCTTCAAAGGAAGTATAACTTTTTTTTAAAACAATGTCAGAGGATTCCTAAAGAATTTTTGGTGAGGTGATGTTATCATTAGGACAGTATGGACCATCCAGGGTTGCATAGCAGTAGACTTTTTCTGCTTGTCATCATGTGTGTCTATTCCTTTCAAACATCTCACAGCCAAAGTCGTTGACAGATTGTTCTCTGGAGAGAGGAAGAGGCTGGGCTGGAGGGGGCAGTCTAACCCGGAGGAGCAAGGAGCTTGCTGTGGGGCCGTTGCCGCCCCTTCTGGCCTCTGAAAGGGCTGCTTTCCAAACTGACCTGCATTTTAGAAAGTAAGCCATTCATGCTTCTTTCAAAAGGATAGAGATGCATCTAGATCGCCAATCTTTACTTTTAAAACATTAATATCTAAGAAATAGGGGAACATGTTTTGCTTTGAGAATAGAGGCTGAACATGAATTCTTTAATTTTGTGACTTCAAATCCAACAATCTTCTTGCATTTAGAACTTCATGCTAGGATGCTATAAGTGCTAGGGAATTTTTTTTCAGTAGCCAGGGGAAAATAAATAGATAAAATGGAAGCAAATGTTTCAGATTTAACACCTCTTAGGATAAGTATGGGATGAGTACAAGAACTGGTATGGAAAACAATATTTCTTAGCTATTTATGATTTTAAAGCTAGATAAGTTGAACAAGGGTAAGAAAAATGTCAAAAAGGAATATGTTTCCCAAAGCATTCAGATGCAGTTTATGAAGAATAAAATTTACAGGCGCTAAAAATTTGGCAGCATCTCTGCATAGTGGACAGTTTCCCCCTGTTAAATGCCAATATTTTTATCCCCAAAACCTCCAAATGTGTAGAATATAGCCCTAAAAAGGAAGGAATTGGAACACCTGGAACTAATTGAGAAACAAGTCAGGCCAAAACAACAAACAAACAAAACACCTGAGATAAAACTATATCAAAATGTGTTTTACTATATGTTTTAAATGCGTTATAAATTTTAGCTCCTAATAAGACCTTCTCTTCCCCAAATTTCCAATGCTCTGAATCTGTTTGTGACATGAGAGACTGGTGGATAGTTTCCTGCTTATGTTTCAGCTGGGGATCACCCCTTCCTCCTGGGCCTCTTGGAGGTCATGATGGCTCCTGGTCTTAGAAATGATGACTTGGATTTGCTTTGTTTAGGAGTCATAGAGATTTTATTTTGTATCATCCCAATATTCTACAAGGACCAAGAAAACCCTTTCCCAGCCTGTGAACAGTTAGAGTTTGGGCATTCTGATGTGGACAGAGCAAAGGTTCCCTCTGGGCGATTTGCTTCACGAAGTCCAAATGGCTTGAGCTACGTGCACTAGTACTTTCATCCTACAAGCACACCAACAGCACGTGCCCAGCCCATGCCCCAAATCAGTGTTTTCCCTCAGTGCATGAGTTCAAAATGAGGTGTGCTCCTTCTAAATCCCTCAGATCCCCAAGAGAACATAATAAAGGTTCACGTTGCTTCCTAGTTGTGGCTCCCATAATGCTCCCAACACCTGCTGCCCTTAGGAAAGGGGGCAATGAAATGGATCTGGCCAGGCTTCACACTAGACGTGCCCATTCTGGAACCTTCCTCCGTTGTTATAAATGTTATTTAATGAGTTGGGCCTGGGAGCCAAGGATATGTGAGTCTACAGCAAAGGTATTAGATGACCCATCTGCCTCTGCTACAGCCAGTGTGCTGCGGCAGCAAAAAGAAACACAACGAAGGTGCAACGTAAGAGCAGACACAACCTGAGATGCCCTCGGGATTGAGGAGAATGGGAGAGGGCCCTTTCTGTTGTGACATGACTCTTAAAAGAAATCTCCTGAAAGAATTCTTTAATTTAGGAATGAGTTGAAGTCCTGGGTAATGGAAGCCCTGGGGAAGGGAACAAAAGGATTGCAAAGATGTATTCAGCACCCAATAATGCAAAACCAAAAAACATCCAATCACAACACGAGGAAGTTTGGCAAGAGGTATTTAGAGAAATCTCTGGGCCTTTCCATGGGTAGGGTCAAAGCCTTTCTTTTGAGTGATTTCTGGCTCTGAGAAACCTCTTTATTCACTAGAAAAGAACTTTATTTAAATGACTAATTTTGTCCCCCAGAAAAGAAATTTTTTAAAAAAGGAAAATAGGACACTGAAGACAGAACCATGTGACTTGGTGACAAACAAAAAGAAGGGCACACTAGCATTTCAATAGACTCCCCACTCCATAGACAAAGCAAAGCAACCCAATGCCTCCAGTCTGCAGTGCCTGAGCAGAGTGCGTGAGCCAGCTCACCAGACCACCGGGCTGCTGGGGTACACACAACTCCCAGCTGGGATGGCTACAACTCTCTCTCTCTCTTTCTCTTTCTGTTTTCATGAAGAAAAGGGCTGTTCTCTTAGGTGCCCATGAAATATGATTTACATGGAATAAATTTTCAAAAGCAATCTCTATCCTGGTACGTAGGCTGCATATGAAGGCAGAAAAGGGACACGGACGCGCCCTTGCTTTAGAGAAAGAATGTCTTCATACCCCCCAAGGGCTCTCTGTGTGGAGCTGCCAGTTCTGAACCAGCTTAAGCCTCCCCAGGAGGAGAAGCTGTGATGACCCAGTAAACATAGGCCGTGGAAATTACTAACCAAAGCATCATTTCCAGCACGAGGTATTAAGAGGATCAGCCTGTCCAACATACTCCAAAGATTTCTCTAAGCCTCTGGATACTTTTTCTCCGTGGACACTAAATCCATAGTGGTCAGTGGTGTACACGAACAGATCCCAGAAAATGGCACAGGCTCTTTTTTCAGAACCAGGTTGCAACCAGAAACATCATCTTTTCACACCGCTGGCTGAAACCCCTGCATCCCAGGGTTTCTTCAGGCCCAGCCTCCTGCTCCATAAACGGAATACTTTCAGACTAAAACCTAATCTGAAGGGACCTCAGCTGAGGTATTTTTCACTAGAAGCCACTTGAAGTAAAGAATTATTGCCTTAAATCAGAAAGCCCAGGGGAGAGGACTGAAGAGAGAGAAATCGGAAGGGTGCAGAGACATGGACTGTTCTTGGTTTTTAATAGTTGCATTATCACAAAAATGAGCCCTAAGTCTACTGAAAACTATGTTTGGGGGAAGGCAACAAACTTGTCCGAACTGACTACTCCCAAGAAGTGGCTGTTTCCTATCCTGTTTCTGTGACATAGATCTGGGCCAGGTGAGGAATAGACATCATCTAACTAGTGAATTGCATAAGACAGGATCACAGGTGTCTAGGATTCCACTTTTAATCATTTTCTTAACGGAGAACCATCTCAACAACAAAAAATTCTTTCCTCTTTTTTTTCTCAGTTTTAGTGAGCATCTGGTTTATCTGACGGTTCTTTGTTAAATGCAAACTCACAACTTTCAAGTCTTCAATGAAGGAGCCCAATCTGAGATCATAGGGAAAATCTAGCCACAACCGTGGGAGTCTTGGGTTTTGAGATGCCTAATTAGGATGCAAAAAGTCCCTACTAGCCCTCTTTCAAATTCAGAGGTTTTCTTCGTTCAAAATGCCTCAATGAGATCCCGATACATCCAAGATACAAAAAAAAAATTATTATTATTTTTACCTCATAGTAATCATCTGTTTCTACTACTGTTACAACAGAAGTTTGTTACTGCCCGGCAAAATCAGTGCAATTTATTTGTAGATTCTAGTACTGAAAGGGACTTAACCCAACCAGCATGTCAGCTGCTGTCCAAAATGTGCAAATAAGTGTACATTAGGCGTGTACACACCGAGCAAGGGATGCTCTCGGCCCAGAAGTGTTCTAAATTCATATTCCCTGACGACAAGATGGGTTCTGGAACTTCTAGTCAATCGAGAGTCTCAATGTCTGCTTCTGCTCTCTTGCCTTAACCGGGTGTACCAGTGCCGTCCGCTGTCTGTGGTGAGGCTTCGGGGCATTCTGCAGGAGCCCCACCCGCCAGTCATTTCTAGGACCCCCTTCCCTGAAAACTTGAAGGTACTTGTGTGGAGCAGGGGGGCGCTTAACCACCTCTGCACTTCTGTGGGATTTACTGATGTGTGTGTGACCGTGTGTGTGTGTGTTTGTGTGTCTACTTGTAGTCTGGGAGACTGTGTGTGACTCTCACGGAGCACACACAGCAGTAGGTCCTGCGCATAGATATTCAGTTGCTTCTCCCCACCGTTGCGCTCCAGACTTGTGGCTCCCTTCCCAGGAAGCAGTCACCTGCCCACTCTGTTGCTTTTTGTAGCGTTTCAGAATTGGGAGAAACAAGGCAGCTTGTTGGATCCACAGCAAACCCACAGTGACAGGCTGTTTTCCTCCAGAAGGTAGCACAGAAGCGCTCAACTGGGGAGGAGCCGGGAGGGAGCAGCCGGCTGGGGCACCTGCCCGGGCCCGGGAGGAAGGGGCACAGCGGCCGTGCAGGCGAGGCCGCCCACGCAAGTCTGGGCCTGAGCCTGTCCGGGCTTTTCCTCTCTGCATCCCGGTGTGTGCGCGCAAACACCCGGCCCCTTGCAAGTTTTACTCCCACACTACAGCTTCCTAATCCTGTCTGCATCTGCAGGACACCATCCACTGTGTCTCCCGACACCAGTGTGGCCTTTGCCGAAGTCTTTCCAGGAGTGGCTTGTTTACCGTGCCTAGCGAACCAATGGGCTCTCGGGGGGATAGTTTTTTGGTAATCGCTAAGAATCGATGGCTCTTGCCTGTCTCGGACATTCAAGTAGGCACCGTTCTGAGTAAGCGGGCCTGGCTCTCGGAGCTGACTTTTGAAGGTGGCCTGGAAACAGATTCAATTTTCTTACTCCCGTGTCCTTCTTTTGTAGGTCGTTTATTCTTTTTTTATGACAGGTAGATTATTTCTGCTAATTTACAGAATTCAGAGGACATTTTCTTTCCTCTTCTATTTTGGTGACTTTCCTCTCCCCCATTAAGTAAGGCTACTACTTACGGTTGCAATTTTTTCCTTGTTATTATTTTTTAAATGTATATTGTCTTTCTATATTCAAAGTAAGTCTGTGACTATAACCATAGGTATTTCTTTTTACTGGAAAAAAAAAGGTGTTTTTTTTGTTTTGTTTTTATTAACAGTACTAGTGA
Organism: Vespertilio murinus; assembly: GCA_963924515.1. Taxonomy (NCBI): domain Eukaryota; kingdom Metazoa; phylum Chordata; class Mammalia; order Chiroptera; family Vespertilionidae; genus Vespertilio; species Vespertilio murinus. Next base: position 140,447,722 of record OZ004706.1, on the reverse strand, counting down.
CTTTGTGGAAGAATATGAGTTACTATTAAAGTATGCTTACTTAAGTACAGTACACTACATTGCAGTATTTCTGAAAGCTAGAACATACACATTATATATAACAACTCTATACTGAAATATATATTACATTATATTCATTTTAACTTTTGAATCTGCCTATGATCATGAGTTGATTGAAATATTATTTCCTTGCATTTATCACCCATCACCAACCTGCCGCAGTTAATCTGGTGCATTTCATAATAATCATTACTGCTCTAGTTTGCTTTTTATATTATCAGCTTCAGTATTGTCTTTACAGGTTTTTAGGATTTTTTTTAAGCTCAGACTTAGCAAATGTAGGAAAGTGAAAACTTTTTGTAAAAAAAAAAAATTTTTTTTTTTTTGGTGTGGCTGATACAAAGAGGTTCATAGTGTAAGTGACCTTGTTTCGCTGACCCTCTCAATATCTAAAGAACAAAAGGAAGTGCATATGAATGTATCTGTGATTTTCCCCTCTAGGACTGTCACTGTCTTATATTTGCTTTCAAAAATATGACCAAGCACCTGCTTACCCTCCATGTGACCTGACCAACAATCACAGGCTGCTTTTCAAAGGGCTGCTCATCTGAGAAGCATCCGGCAGTGAAATGCCTAGTTTTTCCAGCTCGATTTTCAAACATTGATTTTTAAGATTGGTTCTGTACTGACAGCTTCCTGTTTTCAGTATGCTTGCCATTGTTTTAAACTAGTCTTTAATGCTTCCCCGGAGGCAGCTTGGCCGTGGAATATTCATTTCCCTGGGAGATTTTAAAAATAATAATAAAACCAGAGTTTGAGGAACTTTTCATGACAGAGGCTAATATAAGTAGACCTTGAAGAGTTTCATACAATTTTTTTAGTCTGCAGAATCGATAAAATAAATGGTGGCTCTTGGGTACGTGGCCCTCAGTATCGCCATTTGTCTGTTGAGATGGGAACTCAGTTCCTTCTCATGTAACCAGGCCATCGTGGAAACTTCAGAAATCAGGCATCCTGTCTTCCCAGCAAGAAATATTGTCAAATATTATTTTCAGAAAAGGAGCTTTTCCAGCTTCCCTCAGCTATTTAATCCAATGCCTGGAAAACTTCGCAGTTGGATAAACTTTACATCCATCCTGGGTGCCTGAAACCAGCCTCACTCTCTTCGTTCTGTATTCAGGACAAAATAAAAACAGCTGTTCACAGTGCTCAGCGTGAAAGCCCTCCCCACACTGGACCAATAGTAAGGCTTTTTTTTTCTTCAGTGTGAATAAAGCAAATTTCTTCCTTTCATCTTCTCCGATACATTTTTATTTTCAAATCCCATCCTGTTCTGCTGTGCCCCTCCAACAAGTTCACCCCCACCTTCTCACCCAGGCTCCCCTTCGTGCCCTCTGCTTCTGAAGCCTGGCATCGTTAAGGAGCTGCCTACTTAACCACTCTGTAGGGCTAACATTGAGTCTAATCGCAAAATTACTCATCGGCCTCTCCACATTTTTTCAACTAAATATATTTCTACGAGGCAAACATGATTGTAAATTAAGAGGGAAGCTGTTCCTTTCCCAAGGATCACAGAATACCCAAATTATATCAACTTTATTATTTTCCTCACCCTTTCGCTTTACTTCTTGCTTCTCTTTAAGGCTGCCTTCAATTACCTCTTCGTGTTATTACCACCCCAGGGACTCTATAATTAGGACCCCTGCGTGCCCAATTCCCTTCCTTTGCCCCAACCCCATTGTGAACATCCTTCTTTAAGCGGTGGGTGTTTAAAGAGCATTGACGTAAGCTCGTTCACTCGAGACTGGCGGGCAGAATGAAGCAAGTCTACACTGTACCTCCTCATTCTAAAAGTTATCAATATTCTTTGGAGAGTGGGAGGACCTGACTCACAGTTTTAAATGTCATCTGCACTAGCTGAGGTCATTAATTCCTCTCACCTTCACATTTGGCCTAAGATAAAGAGAAAAATATTTTCTGGTGTGTTGTTTTTTTTTTTTTCTTTAAATACCATAGCGTTCAAATTCCTGATATGAGTAGACTATCTCTGAGGGAGGGAAACCATGTTAACTGTTTCATTACCTGCCAAGTGACATATTACCAGATAGTAGATTTACAGAAATCGAGCAAAAGGGGTGACATGTCCAAGTAATTCTGGCAACTGCTCAAGCCTAAAATGAGCTCTTCTAAAACAAGTAAAGCCACTGCCATTCAAACACATTGTAGGAGACAATCAGGAAGAATTTTTGTCAACTGTTATCTTTTGGAGAAACATAATTATTAATTTATTTAGAATTACTAAGAAATTAAAAGATTCGAGCAGTCTTTTGCAACCAGCTATTTTTTAAACATAAATTTAATATATGTTTAAATAAAATAAGGCTGACTAGATACTTGAAGGACCTTGTAATACACACCCCAGTTCCTGAACAGTCACCATATAATTGGGTCATCGTACTAGATCTCATTTCAGTGAGCTACAATTGCCTAGTGGCTGGAGCATTGCCCAAAGGGCCGACGCTGTTCTGGATCTGCCCCGGTAGAATCCAACCTTAACAGTAGCTCCAACACAGTTTCCTGACTCCCAGTCCAACACTCTTCCCATGATGCTATGTTGCCTCTCCGCTCTTAGGAAGACAAATTCTGTGACATTTAAAGTGTTGCCTGGTCTTTAGTGCATAGGGGTGTGCATTCATTCCTGTTTTACCCATTGACAAACAGGCAACATTTAATATAAAAAATGGAGTCTTAATTGGACTTGAAGCTTAACTCAGCATTTTTCTCAATCAAACCAGTGTGTAGCATCAGCTCGCACCACAGAGAGCAATGCAATACTGAGAAGGTTCAAAAGCTTCCCCAAGTCATGTAGCTAGTAGGAAACCAACCTTTCCTAAAGCCAGAATGTATGGAGCTTAGGACCGTGATGGTCACTTGGCATGTTTCCCATCAGGTCCTCTCTTCTCTTCTTTTGTCCATTCTGACCCCTGCATCTTTTTTTTTAAAGTACTCTACATCTAAAGTGCTCATCTCCCCAAGCACTGGCTTTAGCATCCTAAATACTGTCATTTAAAGTGCAATGTGGAGTGGGAGGGATCTGGTTCTTATAGGTGCCAGGTGGTCCAGGTAATGAGAAAGGTTTTCCCAGGAGGCCTTCTTGGCATCCTTCCTTCTAGTCCCCACAAAAAGAGTTCCAACCCTGACAACGGGGTTTCTCACCACAATCTGCATTAGTCTAGAGACTCATTAGTCAACAGAGCCAAATGTCAACAGGACAACGATTGAAGTTTCTGTTGAGTACCAAATTTTTTAAACTTAAACTTCTTCTAATGCCACTTCTTCGAAATAGACTCGCCCAGGCCGTGGTATTTTGTGGAAGAGCCACATTCAAGGGGCCGAAGAGCCGCATGTGGCTCAAGAGCCGCAGTTTGCCTACCATGGGTCTAGAGTAATTTCCAAATTCTGTTTCCTATTCTAGAGACTCCAGGGTGTGGATTTCTTACTGCTTCCGAGCCTCCTGCTTTTCTAAGCTGACCCCTGCCAGGAGCACCAATAGCCTTCACAGTATCTACTGCAGCAAAATCATGGTCAGAAATATTACAAAATGTATTTGGGAGGATAGGAAGGGATTTCTTTCTATCTTCTCCCCATTAAAAGCTTGCTTCCTTCCCCAAACCCCACCACAATGCGTTTCAGAAAGTCTGCATTTCATTTTACAGATGTCTAGTTCTAGTATTTACCAGGATAGCTTAGGAAATGTTCTGAGATTGAGGCTGGTAGCAAGCGAGCTTATTTTCTGCACTGGACTTTAGGGCACGTGTGACAGGTGCAATTCCTTCAAAGAAAGTGAAACTAACATAGTCAAGCCAAGGGATGATACTTTTACACATTAAAACAGTTGTCTGCTATCTATAAACCTTGATTGAAGCATAATTATTTTTTTTTTTTAGAAACCTGAAACTGGAGGGATGTGTATTTTCATAAAGCTTGTTTGTTAATTTATTTGTTTCCCTGTATTTCTTTCTTCTCAAGATAGTAAAAGATTTCTGATTCTTTAACTCGGTGGTGTAGGCAGCAGTCAGATAGCTGTGGGCCCCGCCACCTCCTTTGCCTCTAAGAATGAAAAGCCTTCCATCTGCCAGTGAGGAGTCTTTCTCGTGAAAACCTTCTCTTCCTTGTCTAGTAGCACTTGAGAGTCTTGTGCGAGAAATTGTCTCTGCACCTTGAGAATAGAATAGTTAAAATGATTCCCTGAGAAAGAAACCCCACTTAACCTAAACTGATAAGTCTTGGGCCAAAGAATAGGAGTTGATTGCAGGTGAAAGTCATGTATTTTACACTACAAATCCTTATTGTCCCCTCAGATCTTAGAAATGCAGCTGGGAATAAGTTAATTTAATGAACATTCTCATTGGGTATTTCTTATTGCTATCTAGTGATGAATACCCAGGAAAGGAAAAGAAATAGAAAGGGTGCCACTAAAAAGCTAAAATCCATTGATCTATCGATTTCTAAAATTGTTCAGATTTCTTTTATGCTCGTTTTAAATATGTATGTGCTCCGGAGGTCTTCAATGGAGGAAACACCCACTTCTCCACTGTTTCTCATCTCCCCTCCCAGACCCACCACCACACGAGAAGGAGAAGCCAAACTAGAAACTTCTAATTGCAGTATTTCGTTTGAAAGCATACTGCTTTCAACCCAGTCCAATTTACAGAGAGCCTGACAGCCTTTTTATAACCTGCCTTTTGTGCTATAATTTGCATTCTTAACTCTTTAAAATAATCACCATTAAGTGGACAGAGGAAACGCAAGAGGGGAATAGGACAATGTGATGAGACAAACCTGAGGCAGTTCTGGATCCTAAAGCTGGTTCTCAGGGTCACCAGAAAGTTAGCACCACCCACCCTTTGCCACTCTTGTCCATCTCTCACCATTACAGTCCCAGACTTAGTAAGATACCCTCACTTCTTTGTCATCTAAGTCTTAATACGATCAAACCCCTCTGGAGACATTGGAGACACCTCTGACTGCTCTGAGATCTAACCCTCACTCGAGGGCGTAGGCAGAGAGAGGCCTGAAAATAAAATAATGGTTCAAATTTGGTTCCAGATTTAGACATAGTCTAAAGCGCTCTGTGAATGTGCACTGCCAGGTCATAAGGCTGGTTACTCTGCTCCTGCTCCCTTTAGGATGAATGATTTGGAACCATCTGTGTGTTGCTTTGTAGGAGAAAATGGTCTCTGGGGCATTGTCAGCATGGACACCCCTTCCGTAGTCCCACTGATTGACCCTCTGTTCTCCTGAGGGGTCCATTAAGGTATGAATTAAGGCTAACTCTCCTATACCTTAATATTAAGTTTGTTTTTTGCACTATTGTTGAAAGAATTGTGCTCTTCAGAGTACATGAAAGCACAGTCAGTCAAAGGCAAACAAAGGCAAAGAGTTGATGGACTCGAGAAAATCTAACTTTATGTTTTAAAGTAATTTGAGTGTATTGAACCCACTATGCCAAATACCCTTGCTTCCATAATCTATTCTGAACTACATGGTGATTCTCCTGAGACTTCAGAGCAGACAAGCAGATCTGCATCCAGAGAGTTTGGAGCCTGACAAACTGAAAGGCTTATTCCTGAGGATTATCAACTGCCAAGCATTTCTCCGGAATCACTCAATACTGTCATATCCCAAACTAATGCCAGACTAACACCAAACGAGAAGTACACCCCAATTAGATATCCTACTGTGGATGTTTTTTCTTACAGAATAATACAAAAAGAGGTACAATGCAGACTCTTAATAATTCACTTTTCTATTTAGTAGCTAGACTTTTTGGGTGAGTGTGTCATTGACCTATTTGTACCAATTTTCAACCTATCATCCTGAGAGGGGCCTTGAGAATTTTTTGTGTATGTGTATTTTGATCTGTATTTTGTGTATATTCAAAAAAAATAGTGAGTGTTCAGAAAAAAATAAGAGAAGAATGAGGCAAGGGAGACGGTGGTCAGTGTAAGGAAGTGTGTGTTCCCGTGTCCTGTTTCTGAGGTAAGGCGCCGCTGGCTGCAGCCCTCGGGAGTAGCTGATTGCACTATTCAGAAACAAGCGCTCATCCCTGTTAAATTTAGGACCCTGTTTTGAGAGACAGGAAAGCTTTATGTTTTCCTATACCCCACTCCCTTTAGCATCAGAGCCATTTGACATGATGAAAACCTTTCAATAAAAACCACTACTGACCTTTGCATTAAATAGTTATTTCCCTCTTCTAAATACGAGCCTGCTTTCCACTCCCCAATTACCCTTTGTTTCCTGCTGATTGGCTTAACATTTTACAGAATAATACCTAGGTGCATGTGAATTGTTTCTCTCCCCGGAGCTGAAACAAACAGGGGCAGCAAAAGAGATGACTCACTGACGTGTGAGGCAGAGACTGAACTTCCCTCTTTGTGGCACTGGTAACCTTTGTAGAGCTGTGTAGGGTTGAGCTTGGGTTTGTAATAGGGCTTTTTTTTTTTTTTTTTTTTTTTTTTGCACTAACTATGACTGCACTGCATTGCACTACTGAAATGTATTTACTTGTGCTGGGAGAGAGTGTGTGAGGTGTGACAAAAAAAGAAACAAGTTATGAAACTAGAAGCATCATAAAAATAGAGGGTTGTTTCCATCACGCTTGGTGGTAGCAGGGTTGGTGAAAATCTGTACAATCTGCCAATCCTTAATCAGGCTTAGAAACTGCCATGTGGATAGGACCTGATTTCATATCATGAGGAAGTTGGGTTAGTGGAGTAAACTTAGGATGGTTAAGGAGAAGTTTGGCCAAGGTCATCTCCAACTGAGCTTTCAGTGAGCGTTGCAATGGTAAGGAAGCCAACCCAGGTGCTGTGAGCGCCCTCGCTCTGCCCTGCTCCGCTGAGGCCCGTGCCCACGCACATCTCCCTGCCACAGAGGGCAGTGTCCCCCTTTCAAAAAACACACACACAGCCGTTTCATACTAGAGATGTCTTTTCAGCTGGAGCTTGCTTTCCCATCCAGGGGTGAAACCCAGATCAGGCTAACCAAAGAAGGAGGCCGTGGGTGTGGTGACAGTGAGGGAACAGTGCAATAACCACCGAGAACCGCGAGGCGAGAGGCTTATTTTGAAACATGCTGGCCCACTTTGACACTGGAGGAAGGGTTGGAGGGCAAAACAGAACCTACTTTCTAACGGCTCTGCCCCAGACTGTCCTTTATTAAGCAGAAGACCTTCACAGTGCCTAAAAGTTTAGTTTTGAAGTTATTTGGGGGGGAAGGGGAGGGTGTTCAGTTTTTAATTGGAACTTTTTTTATTGCCTTTTATAATATTAGATGGAATTAGAGTTTATGGCTCTGTAGTGTCTGTTAATAAAAGAATCTTACACCACAGGCAACACTGAAGATGCTGAAGGCTTCCCAGATCCAAAGTGACAGCTTTGAAGGTTCTGGTTCAGTGAGAAAGGATGACGGCCCATCTAAATGGCTGATGCTGGATTTCTCTGAGCACTATCCTGTATAGGGATATTATTTGGGATACTCTCTGTCCTAAGATTACCACAGTGACACCTATCTCTCTCTCCTCCTTAGGATCCATCCAAGTCTACTATTCCAAGATTTAAAAAAAAAAATTTAAGGAAGCTGTTAGCCTTGCTAGTCAGAAAAACTCTGTTGAGAGCTTTCAGAACCAACATAACCAAACCCTTCAGCACTTAAAGCATTATTTCCCTTTTAAATAAGCATCTCTAAATTCAGAGCTTTTTATATGTACTTAGAGATATGTGCTGGGTAGGCACCAAAAGGACATTGACTGCCCTAAACCAAAGTGATAGGAAGAAACAATTGACCTTTTAAAATACATTCACATGGACTGACCCAGGATACTTCTCTGGAGGCTTCGGGAAAACACCTTCTTCCTTGACACTCACGTACCCACTGCAGTTTTGTCACCAAAGATTTTAATCTCTAGAGCCTGACTTCCTCTCTCCCAGACAATAGTTAATACAAGGAGCTCAAGAGATATGCCTTGGTGGTCAGGGGATGGCACTGTGGTTTTCATTCTGGGCACAGTGATATTTACAGGAAATTTGTTCTTAGAGGAGCTGCTGAACTATCTTTAAGACTTGGGGTTTGGCCAGAGGTTTCAGAAAGAGGAAAATACTTAACAACAGTACCTGACACTGTAAACTAGTCGTTATATGAGTCATGACCTGGAGACTGATGGAGAGAAAGAAATGTCCATGGAAGAGGGTGAGCTCAATCATTTCAGAACCAAGCAAGGGTCATTGGTAAAATGTGGGGTCACAGGGACACAGAGCAGATCAGTGCTCTGCGTGGCCAGAGCCAACAACAGTGGCCGGGGAGGGGTGGGGGTGTCAGATAGCAGGGCAATGAATTAGTGTATTGAAAATGTCCAGGCCCATGACAAGGGCCGTGCTTAGGCTGAGCTGTTGTGATAGTGCCTTTCTTGTTGCAGTGAGTACCATGTCAATAATTTGTTGAGTTACACTTTTCTGGATCATTGCTCCCCTCCTCCCCCAGTCTTCGGAGGAGGTCTGAATGGATAGTGTTCACTTGGGATGAAGGGATAGGATATTGCTCCTGGAATGCTGTCATTTGATGATATTTGCACTAGATTCTAAACTCTACTTTAAACTGGAGCAACTGAACGAGAGAAAAACCAAGGATGGTTTGAAGTGCAAAGAAACCAAAAGCAGTATTTTCTGACTGATGCCATTTCTTTTTCTTCTTCCTTTTCTTCTGAAAGGAAAACTTCATACTTGTTGATTGCCGAGCTCAACTCTTACCGGTTCTTTTCCTTCATATTATTTTTGCTACGCTAGAACCTCAGTGTGCATTTATCACCTAGGGGATCCTCTAGAGCCACCTAGCTCTTTGGAAGGCCAGAAAGCATAGGTGTCATATTGAGAGCTGAGATGACAAACGTTTGCTCAGAGGACATTGGGCCTGTAGCTAATCCTAAAGGATGCTCAGAGAGAGAAAGAAAACAACCAGTTGAGGAAAACAAGTGGAGGTGGAGGTGGTGGCCAAAGTTTGCCTATTCCAACTCTCTCTTCTCTTTCCCATCTCACTGCCATGTGCTCTTTACGGGAATTATGTTTCATCTCAAGAACTACTTGGTTTCTCTATCAGTAGGAGGGCTGGGAACGCCTCCAAAATTAAAAGCAGATACCATCAGCTGCTCCCCTGTGGCCTACCAGTTTCTCAGATGCTGTCCACCTGGTCTTGGCCAGTCAGCTAAGATAACGTGGAAGCTCTGGCTGGTTCAACCACCTGTCCACTTTATTTTTGTTGTGTTTTCATTTCCATTTGAATTTTGAGTGGTCCTATGGAAAGGTGGAAATCGTGGGGAGGGTTTGGAGGCTGCAGTTCTAGGGCATAGCTTGTCAGGAGTTTATGATCCAAAATATATCTTTCTATATTTTCAGTTTCATCGGTTGCCCTGATTATAATTTCTATTATATTTGTGGTTATTTTTATAAGGCTAGAGTACATTTGCTATGTCTATTTGAGTACATTTTTTTCTATTTTCCCCCATATGGATGCAGTACCAACCTGTTCATGAAATACCTTTTTATTATATTATTAATATGTAATTCTACTGTAGACCAAAAATATACAAACAAATCTGTCCATTTTAAGGATATAAAGAACTAGTGAGTTAAAGATTGAGAATTGAAGGAAAAGACAGAAGAGCAGTGGTTAACTATGTTGAGTTAGAAATCTAAGAGTAGCCTTACCTATTTTTTAACCAGTGCTTGCCAATCATATCATAGTTGAGATTATATAGTTTTGGCTCCTTCATTCTTATGTTCTATAATTCTTGTTTGTCTGTTTGTTTTTCTTTTATATGATTGAGGTTGCACATCATGCTGTTTTTGGAAATGCCTGATTTTATTATATTGTACTTTTATCAGTCATTTTCTTTAGAAGGATGAGGGGAAAGTTTTATTTCTTCTTTTAATTTAAAATTTGTTTAATGCACTGGAAATAAAATTGGACACATTTCACTGTTAAAAAATCAGAAACAAAACAAACCACAAAGAAAAAACCAGCAATCTAATAAGCAGCAGCGGGGGGAAAAACTCTGAAAAAAAATCAATTTATACACACAATGAATACACATACACAACGAGAAATGCCACACAAAAGAGAAATACCATCCAATAAGAAAAATACATCATTTAAGCTACATTGCTGAAAATATAACAGAAACTCCAGGTTCACTGGGGATAGGGAAAACAGAGCATTCCTTTGAGGTCTGAGATCTTGTCATTGTTCCAATTAATGCCCAACCAGGTGAATGTAGGAGAGGCAACTATGGAAGAAGTTCACCCAGCCTTCCTCATACCACTGGAGCTCTTCATCACCTGTGTCCCATGCTCGAGCTCCATTTTTAGAAAGAGGGGGGGAAAATGATATGGTTGAGAAAGTGGCTTGTACAGAGGTATGTGTACCATACATGTGGATAGAGCTTCGTCCTCTGCCCACCACCTCACGTGATTCTTTTCTCCGTGAGGAGTTATGGCGGAGAGATCTGCAACATGGCAGACTGTCAATGACTCGTAGGACATCAGCTATTGCTACACAATCTCTTGATCTGGCTTCTCCAGCAGAGCCAGCTCACCCATACCTGTGCACAGGAGTGGAAAGGCAGCGATAGTTTTCCTAGCCAACTGGCTGGGCCATTTGTTCGGTGTTTGCTGGGTTTTTCTGGTTTTGTTTTGTTTCAGAGTAGGGGCGGAGTGGACGTAACTTTACAATCCTAATACAGTAATTGTTTTGCATCTTCCATGTTTTATGCAAAAACAGACATTTAAATCAATAAACAATTGTGCCCTAGACTGAAAGTTAATGTTTAGGAAAGGGGAAAAAAATTGTTGGAATTTTTTCTACATTTTTTTGTGAAGAATCTTTTTTGGAAAGGAAGGATACATATTTTTGTTGTGTAATATTTTCTATTTTTGAATGCATTTTATTGGTACAAGACTGTTTTTTTGGTGAAGACATTATTTAAAAAAGAAAAAAAGAAAAAAACTAATCGAAAAGTTTGCCCTTAAGGATATGCTGCAGTTTTGAGGTTAAAAAAAAAAAATAACTGATTCAAGATGTGTGTTAAAAGTTGGGATTATATTGTTGTTTTTTGTAATTGTTACAAGAAGAAGTTTGTACCCACTGCTGTTTATTTTGTTTCAGATAAGTAAGTAAAGGGATTGTTCTTGTTTTATTCTTTTTTTAGAGAAAAAAAAAAGCTATTTATGAAATGTCAAAAACACTGGACTGTGAGTTTAAGTGTGGAAGCATTTACCACCCTGTGTCTTCGACCAGTTATGGGAACCCTTTTCTCTTCCCCCCGCCTTAGCCTTGCCAAATGAGAAAACATACACCACCAGTCAGATCAAAGCCCCTGAAGCCCTGCCTTCACTTTGACGGTTTGAATATGTCGGAAAACCAAAGTTAAATTTGTTTCTGAAATCCCACTGTCCGTAGCCCTCTTTGTGGGATGCAGCCAGCTGCCCCTGCCTCTCGGCCTTGTACCGGGGCCTTCTCAGGCCTGGGGCCAACCCTGACGCCACGAGAGGCACCACGGCGGGGAGCCTGGGAGCTGAGGTCTCATGGAGCAAATGTGAATGGGGCTTCAGCTTCTCGGGGGGCAACCACGCTTCCCGCCCTGGAGCCGGGCCGCTGAGGGCACACTGTGAGGAGAGAGCTTCTAGCCTGTCAGCCCCTCTCCTGCTACCGCCGCTCTCCGGAGTGGCCTTGCCTTTCCAGCGCCCACATTCCCCAGATGGCGTGGGAGAAGAGGGGTTCCGCCGAAAGGGGAGGCTCTGGGAGCCGGGAAGGCAGCCTGCCCCGGGAAGGAGGTGCGAAGGATCCTGCCGGCTCCTCTGGGGTCTGTGGGCCCTGCGGCTGTTCAATAGCTTTTCCATATTTTTTCAACATTGAAAAAATAATTTTTAAAAACTGTGATTTTTTTTTAAATCATTTGGCTGGAGGGAAGGGAAAAGGGGAACACCAAAAGTGGTAAACATGATTAACTGGAGATATGTAACTGGGGGCACTTTCTAGACCGAGACAAATAAATGAATTCCATTCTGGACCTTAAAGCAGCCAAAGCCTTGAGTCTGTCACTGACAGAAAGCTGGAGAGAGGCCTCCCTCCCCCCTTTCTCCCTCCTCCTCTGTCCTGGAACCCTCTTTCCTCTTCCTCCTTCCCCAGCTTCCTCGGGACGACTGCCCCAGCATCCCCCAGACTCCTATGCCGTGTGTCTGCACTCGAGTTCACACACATATACATACACACATACACACACACACACACACACACACACACATATACATTCGAACTTGCAAAATGCCACTTTTCTGGGACCGAATAAAATCATGTGCCTTCATTTTTTTCCTTTTATAGGTAGATGAATCTCTTCCTTTTTACAGTGTTTGGAAACAAACAGGGGAGGTTGTTGAAGTGTTAGTGCAGAACTCGGGTGTCATCGGAGAAGTAATTTTTTTTAGCACATTCCCCCTAAACATTGATCGCAAACATGTTCACGAGGCTCTCTGGACGTTGAGAACATGACATACCTAGATCCCTGACAGCCCAAACTGATCTCGGAGCAGTTCCTGAAGATTCTATTTCATGGACTTCTTTGATTTTTATCAAAAATGAGGTGAGCAATGGCAAGCAGCCTTGTTCTCCTGACCTGGTGCTTTTGTGTGTGGCGTGGGGTGGGCGTGGGGGGCGTGGGTGTGTTTAGACAAAGGGTGCATTCCTACAGATCTGGTGCTGAGGGGCCTCGAGTCCCTTTCAGAGACCACATTTGACACATTTAAGTCCCACCAATGAGTGGTATCACATGCAATATTTTAATGGAACCACGGGAGAGGCTCTCTGAAATGGGTGTTTGCATCTTTTGTAACATTTTGATTTCTCTGGTGCCTTATTCCTTCTCAATGCTGGCACTCACATACCCACGGGGAACTGACGGGAAGTCAGCCTGGGGAGTGGGGATGCGTGGGCGATGCTTGAACGTGCGCGCGGGCACATGGGGAGGCTGGTGTCAGGGGGCGGGCAGGGGGCTCCATGGCGTCTCTCGGCTGGAGCCACGCAGGAACTGCACAAATCCGTACCAAGTCCATTCTGGCCGTGAACACCCCGCAGACTCTTCCCTTCCTCCCCCGAGCTTTCCTTCCTTCTCCCTCTTCCGTCTCCACCTTCTCCTAACGGTGCTGCTGCTGCTGCTGCTGAGGTGCCCAGAGTCCAGAATGCCCAGTAATCACTCAGGCTCGAGCCTGGCACTGCCACATCAGCCCCTGGCACGACCAGACCCGGGTCTCTCTTGCTCGGGGCTGAGAACCGTCAGATTTTTCTCATCAAAAAAATGTTTTCCAAGGAATCAGTGAATTACAGTTGTTCTGCATTGAAAATGCACTTTAAAAAATAAAATGGAAGCTCCGCCCTGTTTGAAGTAGGCAGAGGGAGCAGAGGAAAGATAAACATGTGCTAGTGTGGGAACCCAGTTCAGTTTATCTCCAGTTGAAACAATATTCACTCTATGATGTATAAATGTACACACACTTCCTGTATCTCCATATATACAGTGTATAGATTATACATGTATAGGTGTGTATATGTGCACATATACACACAACCAATCCAGATGCTCATCACAAATCCAGATGCAACGCAAACAGCAGCAGAGGAAACAAGGTTTGGACTCTTGCAACACATCACAAAAAATAAAAACAGCTCTTCGCAGTGACTTTGGTCATGTCTGTATGTTCACAAGGAATGGATTGTAACAAAGAAAAAAAAAAGGAACAATGTTAGCGAAAGAGGAAAAATGGGCGAGACCATCTTGATCCAATGGGAATGCAGTAATGTTCTATACCATTTCATCTGTTACTTCTTTTAGGCATATTGATTTGATTTCCGTTTTTTTGGCTATTCAATGCATTTTTAAGCTCCAGTGACCCAACAACCAACTGCGTAAATCAACTCCAGTGAAAGCCCTGAATTTTCAATGGAAGATGTCAGAGATCTCAAAACCGTTGGCCTGGCTCAGAACCACCATGTGCAAATCAGTACTCTTCATGTTTGAAATAAGAACTGAAAAAAAAAAAAGAAAAAAACTTTTTTGAAGCACCTTACCGTGGCCATCCATTCGAGGAGTGGGTGCCACTTTTTTCTTTGAGCACCTTATTGACGTGTTTTGCTATCTGCTGTCTTTCTGTTACCTGTTGGCTGAATGGCTGGCTGTTAACACCCACCTGCGCCCAGACCGGACGTCCGGGCCGGTGTGTTCTCAATGAAGTTTACTGTGGTGACTGCTGAAAGGTGAACCCATTTCCTGACGTTCCCGCCACAGTGTTGTGATAAGATTCTAAGAGACCCTATTTCCTGCACAGAAACGTTTCTTATCACATTGTATCTTCACATGGAAAGGAATATGGTCCCTTTTTTGCATTTGCTACTGTACACATGCGCGCGCGTGCGCGCACACACACACACACATGCATAAACATATCCATTCATCCAAGTGGTATTTTCCATGTCTGTGTGGGTGTCACTGTTTATGCAGTTTCTATTTCCCAGTGAATGTTGAGGGGAGGGCAACTTTTTAAACCAGATCGTCTCTTCAGACTGAAGACCTGGGAATAGGGGAAGAGTTTGGAAAAGAGGGAAACGCAAGGAAGAAGAGAGCTTTCCGTTAGAATGACTTCCCAAGAGGAACCGGGGCTCAATGGCTGCAGAGACACCAGCCTCTACCTTTGCAGGTGGGCATGGAACACTGCTTGTACCAATCTGTGTACCGTACAAACCCATGGACACACAAACACACATCCACCCATCCGTGTATACGTGGTGTGGGATGAGCAGGTCAATAGTTTTGAGAGGGAGTTTGTTCCTTTTTTTTTTTTCTTCATTATACTCTTAAATTGTTGTCAGTTATCAAACAAACAGAAAAATTGTTTTTCAAAAACCTTGCATACGCCTTTTCTATCAAGTGCTTTAAAATATAGACTAAATACACACATCCTGCCAGTTTTTTCTTACAGTGACAGTATCCTTACCTGCCATTTAATATTAGCCTCGTATTTTTCTCACGTATATTTACCTGTGACTTGTATTTGTTATTTAAACAGGAAAAAAAACATTCAAAAAAAAAAGAAAAATTAACTGTAGCGCTTCATTATACTATTATATTATTATTGTGACATTTTGGAATACTGTGAAGTTTTATCTCTTGCATATACTTTATACGGAAGTATTACGCCTTAAAAATACGAAAATAAATTTTACAAGGTTTCTGTTTTGTGTGGAAGAGTAATTGATGTTGCTAAGAATGATGTTTGTTTTTTGGGGTTTTTGTTGTTTTTTTTAAATGTTACCAGCACTTTTTTTGTAAGTTTCACTTTCCGAGGTATTGTACAAGTTCACACTGTTTGTGAAGTTTGAATATGAAGGAATAATTAAAAAAAAAAAACTCTTCTGTTGGTTTCCTTCTGTGTCTTCTTTATATTGTGACAGTTTTTCTGTTTTAGGCAGTTCTCCGCATTCTTTTTATCTATTGTGATCTATTATCCAAATAAGAATTACCTCCAAAAGGTCAGAAAAATTCCTAATGTATTCTCCTCTTGGCACAAGAGATAGGAATTCCAAGACTGGTAACATTGAGGTCGCTTAGGGAAATACAATGCAAAGGTAGGCATTTTCCTTCTCCCATCCAAACCTCACAAGTGATCCCATGGCCCATTCACTGTTACCTAAGCCATTCGCTTTTGTTCCTTCCTCACATGCAAGCCGGTCTCTTGTGAAAATAACCAGTCCTATACAATGCGTGCCTATCTATCGTGCACCCTTGTACCCACAGAGCATTCACGGCTCAAAATGCATCCCCGTTTGATGTCTGTGGAGACTCCTACTACATAAACTCTCTCAGACGCCACTGCACCCTGGAGCTCTCTAGCCTCGTCGCTCTCGCAGAAGTCACCGGTGCAGTGGGGAAGACGACGTCTCCTTTGTCCCCGGGAAGCCAGCCCAACTGAATTAGATTCCCCAGCCCTCCAGTAAAGCCTCTCCATTCCCCCGGCACTGCGGTGTGTGACGGAAACAGAGAGCACGTAACTTCAGGCCTGGTAAACCGTAAACTAACCACTGAAATAAAGGTTCCTAGACAATCAAAGGCTAGAGTTTACCATTCAAACTCGCAGTGTCGTGGGAATGTACAAATTAGCAAAGATAAATGAGGGCGCGTCCAGGAAGGACCCAAGGCATAAGCAGCCTGGCCCGGGGACTCCCGCTGTCAGGCTGGCTTTGGGTTGGAGGAGACGCGCGCAGGCAGGCAGCCCCCGTGTGAGCACGCAGACACCCGGCCTGGGCTCGGGGCCCGGAGAGTCAGGGGAACTCTGGGCTGGAAGGTGACCTCCGTGACTTTAAATGGCGACCTCTTGCAGCTCAGTCACTGCGCCACCAGGTTTACCTGATAGTCTGTGAAACGGAAAATAAAGAGGAAGAAAACATGTTCATGATGCAAAATTTGACCCTATTTGATTTCTGTGAATCCTGGCAACATCCTGATGATGGCAGCCAACTTCACCGGAGCCTTTGACCTCCCTCTGCACAATCCCCCGAGGCTTCGGGCCTCCTCGCGGCCAGCTGACGCCTATGGGCGCCAGTAACAGTCAGTGGCACAGAGGTTGTTCATATGGCACTTAACAGTTCTCCTTCATGCATTTATCCATCCTCACAATTCCCCGGTGAAACATTGTGAAGTAGTTATTACACCAGTTTATAGGAACGGGGCTTCAGAAATATGTGCTTTTCCCGTGATAAAATCATTAGTAAACGAGTGCTTGAAGTCAAGTTTTCTGAAACCCAATGATATGTATACCACACCTGGGTCTCTCAAACTTGATTAATGAATATACCTTTATTAAAAAAAAAATGATACTTCCCACAGACCATCCCCCAGAGGAGGAATGTGAAATTATTTTTATTATAATGTTTTAAAAAAATTAATAACTAATATAGGCTATAATTATTTTTATTATAATCTTTCTTAAATATGCTCAAACATACAACCAAGCAAACCTTATAGCTATTGCAGAATTATAATACTAAAATGAAAATAAAAGTAAATTTTAAATTTAAAATACAAGTTAAAAAAACCTACAAAACCCATAGGTTAAAATAACAACATGGGCCGAGACTGGTTTGGCTCAGTGGATGGAGCGTTGGCCTGCGGACTGAGGGGTCCCAGGTTCAATTCCGGTCAAGGGCATGTACATTGGTTGCGGGCACATCCCTGGTGGGGGGTGTGCAGGAGGCAGCTGGTCGATGTATCTCTCTCATCGATGTTTCTAGATCTCTCCCTCTCTGTGAAAAATCAAATATATATATTTTTAAAATAACAACATGGCTTTGCTATAGTGGGTGATGCCTTGCTGATCTCGAGTGCCTGCTCCCTGAGGGAGGAGCACTGCAGGCCGGCACCAGCCTCCGGCCATCCCCGCACTGCGTGTGCCCGGTGAGCTCGCCCCTCCCACCCCTTCCCTGACTCCCGCCTGCTGCAAAATCCTCTCTTGGAGCAAATGAATTATTTATTAATGGCGCCTCCATGTCTTGAAACCAACTTAATTATAAAAATGGATTCTGAAGATAATGACAGCCCTCTGTTATAGGAAGGTCATAGGTATCCAAGATATGTTTCACTTTTAAAAAAAGATTACCATCTCACAACACAACGTTTTAAAATACAGATACTCGTGGGCCCCCAGGATGTAGCTGCAATTCTTAGCATTCCTTCAACCCCAGTACTTAGGATTCGGGTCATTACAGACGCCCTGGTGGATCCCAACCACCAGGGGACCTCTGTGGCGTCATAAGCAGAGCCAGGCACACATGCCGGTGAGACATAATGCAATATTCATATGAACTCAGCATTTTACAGCTTAAAGAGAGAACCACATTATCGTACTGTATCTTCCTCAGAACACTGTACACTAGATACTGTTATTACCACGGTGTAAGTGAGGAAACATTTGTGATGAGGGTTGGGAAGTGAAGGTGCTCATTTCAAAGTCATGAAGCGAAATGTCAGCGCTCTGCACCCGGACGGGTCTTGACGCCCAGTCCGTGACACATCAGCCACTTCTCTGTGGATCTCTATAACAGTAACCAGATGTTTGGCCCCAGAGAAGGTGTTCTTCACAAGCTACGTGAAGCCGGAATGACCAGGGCAAGTCCTGTGCTGCCTGTCTCTTCCTGCCTACCACCCATCAGCTGCAAACTTCCAGACAGCCCTCACCCTGAGCACCTTAACTGGACCACTTATCTCCCTCAGGTGTCTTTTGGGAAGAGTTTGAACTAGATAAATTCATACCCTGCTTTTGGCCTCATGGTTTGTCTTGATCAAAGGAAGGCTGCAGGACACTAGAAGGTAGCCTCCATGTTTCTTCCTGGTCAGAGTTCTCTCACATGCATAACATCCGTAGAGCCGCCCAATAGCCTATAAACACATCTCTCTGTTCTCTCCAGAGGCAAGGCATTCCCTGCAATGTCTGACATACTAGCTACCAGTCACGTCACTACTTACCTGCATTTGAATTTAAGTTAATTAGAACTAAGTGCCGTTTTAAATTCTGCTTCTTAGTCACATTAGCCACCTTTCAAGTGCTCACTAGCTATGTGTGGCTAGTGGCTGCCACATCCAACAGCAAAGACACAGAACTTGCATCACAGAAAGTTCTGTTGGATAGCATTGTCCTAGACTCTATGCAAATTAATTATCTGAAACATCAAGGAATGTAGTTCTGATCTCCAGAAAGCACAGGCTCTTGCACACATATGGTTCCCCCGGGCCTTTTGAGAGGTCTGCAATGGCGTGGAGGTGGGGATTACTAGTTACAGCATTGAAGCAGGACTAGAAAGAACCAGAAGACTGACCAAAACTCACACCCCATGCTGACAGCCACAGCCATGCTGCTGGCTCCTCCTCGTTGTGGAGTATGGTTTGCCCACCAGAGTACTGCCATTCGGGCACTAGGCCGCCCTTCCTGTCAAATCTGACGGGGTGCGTATGAACCTAACTGTGTGACGATTCACTGGAATTCCAGTGTGGTGGAGAAGGGACAAGTTATGTACAGAATTGCATGGTAAGGTTATGTCCACTCATGAAGATCATTTGTGTCAAATCCATGACTCAAATTTCTCATACCTGTTCAATATAGTTTTTTGGATTACAGATCAGACTCTACATGCCCAGGCTTAGAATGTGGAGTGGTAAGGGGTAAGGAATCAATACGTTTCTTTCTCCCTGAACTCTCATCATTCAATGATTCCCCTTTTATTCTCCTCTTCTCCTGTCAAGGAATTCAAGAGGGGATCCAGGACAGCCAAAGGTTTCTTCCTGTCTGCAGTTAGAGGTCCCCTACCTCAATGTCCCACGTGATTCTTCCCTATGTATTTCTAGGAAGACATAATGAAAGGGGGAAAAAAAGTCTGATCAAGCTCTACTTTGAATGAGAAAGAGAGACCATCAGTCAGAGACAGACACCATCCCCAGGTACCAGCTTGGCTCAGGTTTAGAGTTTGAGCAACATGGCCCAGTAAACATACAATAATGGAAGCCACATATGCACTTTTAGATTGTCCAGTAGTTCACATTAAGAGAGTAAAAAGAAACAGGGAAATACATTTTAATAATATATTTTATTTAACACAACATATCCAAAATATTGTCATTTTGACATGTAATCAATATTTTAAGTGACTGATGTGATCATTTACCTTCTTATTATTCACTCTAAGTCTTCAAATCCTGATGTGTATTTTACACTCACAACGCAATTCCTTTGCTGCATGTGGAGATCTGCCGGGCTGGGCGTGACCCCAGGAATGTGACTTTGACGGGACTGTCTCCTCTGGTTCTCCAAGGAAAATCTAGCTCATTGAATTCCACCTTAAAATTTATCTTCTGTTGAATTCAATCTCATTTTAGTTACCTGACCCACTTATGGCATCTCTGAGTCCTTCTGTGTTTTTATCAACTCCAAATGGTATTTGTAAATGTTTCCCGTTGCCACAATCATGTTCCATAACACCCAACTCTCAGTCTCTACCTCGACCCAATGTATCTCCATCAAAGCAAAACAACACTCCCTTTTCGTCATTGCATCTTCGTTCATTTCCTGTCCGTGAACTGTGTTCTACGACCAACCAATTTGCGTTAGTTTTGCAAGACAAGCGCTGGGTACTGACTGCCATGGCAAATAACAGTGTCGCTCATGTGTCTCTCTTTCTTCCAAACAACTTGGCACTCTGGACAGATTTCAGCTCATTGCTCCTAACTGCAGACCCGTTTGGTTGAAAAGTGAGAACATAAAAATAAAAATGCAAGGAGGAGTAGGAGTTCAATTGTCTTCTTGCTCAACCGGCCTGATTCTTGGGGAGCAGGGCAACGCTTTATTTTAATGGTTGGCAGGAGGCAGCTTTGCCTCACATTCTCTCTTGGTTCCTGTGCCCGTGAAAGGAAACCACTCACCTGTAAGCCAACCTCCCTCCTCGTTTCTCTGAAAGACAGAGGGAGGATAAAAGCCTAAATGCCACCTGAACAGAAATGAGCAGCTCTGATGCCACCCAACTGCGGCATGAAGAGGCCAGGGCTGGATGGAAGCCTCAGAGACGAGAGCTTGGGGATGTACATTTTTAGAAACTATCGCCCTCATTTTATGTTTTTCCTAGGAAGAGTCCTTATTTTAAAACTCTAGGTTTTCCTTTTGGTGGGAAACAGATTCTTTTTTCCAAGTCCGGTGTTGGATTGACAGAGACAACGTGGGTCGCTGCCCAAGGTCACGCAGGCCCCAATGAGCATGCACCGTCTCCATGGCTCCCCCAGCGCATGGCCAGAAGAACATGGAGCCCCCATGTAGCCCATCGCTGTACACTGAGTGGGTCCAACAAGAGGAGATTTGAATCGCTGCCCAGATAACAGAATCTGAAGTCTCGTAGGTTCCCTTGGTACCAGGGTCTTCCTTGTGAGGCTTTAGCTCCTGACTTCGGTTTCTACAAGTTCCTTGTGTAAAAACCCGCTCTCACCAGACCGGCCCCTCAGTTCCCCATCATCCTGGGCCACTTCACCACAGGTATGCCTATCCAGACCTCCTCACACCAAACTGGCGTATTTTCCCACAGGCCCAGGTCTTAGATCCTTACCCCTTCCCGCCTTTCCGAGGGAATGTTACCTCCCCACTTAACGGGAAGTTCTCAAAGGGTTTAGTCATTCTCCGGACGCCGGGACCACGCCTTCACCTAAAATGCCTTGAATGTGTAACTGTTGATGGGAATGACAGTGAGACATGAGAAGAATGTTGACTTTGCAAACACAATGTCATCATCATCATCCCCCACAAAACCCTGTCACCTGAGCCCCCGCCCAGTGCTGTTAGGAGGAACACACGGTCCCAGAGCCACAGAATTGGCTCAAACTGCCAGACTCAAAATCAGGTCACACTGTTTTCAACATCGCATTCATAATCAAGACTCAAGCTGCTCACCCAGGTCTGCCACAACGGAGTGGAAGGGAAGGGGAGAGGAAATGCAGACAGGGGTGAGAATGGCAATCAATTCACTCAACTACACACACACACACACACACACACACACACACACACACACCACAGTGATGGAGAGTGCAGACCCTACAACTCGTTTGTAATAGCATAGTCAGGCTGTGTCTCCCCCTGGCCTCTAACCAGTCTCTGCTGGGAAGCTGATGTCCCCGAGGCTTCTGTAGCTCAGGACGTTGAAGTAGTCGTGCGGTTCGTCGTAGTCATCGTCCCTCTGCTCTGGGCATGAGCCTGAGCTGGCAGCGGCAGCTTCCGCCCGGACGCAGCTGGCGGGGGCGGCCGCAACCCCGAGCCCCCATTCCTCCTGTCCACATGGCACCCCCCTGAGGCCACTTTCTGCAGAACGAATTCGGAGAAATTTCTTCTAAAAACAAACAAATGACAGAGCATGTAGGGGTGTAATTCAAAAGTTACTCCGCAACTAATACGTAATTATAATGATCTCTCTTCCTTTCTTACACACACACACACACACACGAAGTTGTATTCTTACCAACACCAATCTCTTGACCCTTACTTTCTCAGTTTTGTCACGACTGGAGTTCAGTACTAGCCACTCCACCAAAACAAAGCTTTCTACACATCAATGCACCTGTCACCATTCCTCCCTATTCACGAAGCCTAGTGAGGCAGCGTGCACCCCGCTTCTCTCTACTCTTTGTCACCTCACACACTGATGACCTCTTCCTTTGTAAAATGCTCTCCTTCCCCAGCTTCCACGGCACCTTCTCCCTGATTGTCCTCCTCCTCCTGTGATCCCGTCTGCACCTCCAGCCAGCCCTGCTCTTTTTCCTGCTTGCACATCAGCTCCCCAATTAAAGGGGTTTCCAGGGTTCTGCCCTCTGCTTTCTCACATTCAACACCCTCTCTGAGACACTCCATCTAAATGTACATCTACAGCCACCCTCTTCCCTGGTGCACCCTTAGGTCCCCGGCCTGGCACCAGGGAAAGTGGTGCAGCCTGAGGTCCTCTGGCCTGGCGCCGGGGCAGGGGGCATGGCCTGAGGTCCCCCAGCCTGGGCCAAGGTGGGGGTGCACCTTGAGGTCCCCCATCAAGCCCTGCTGGGTGGGGAACACAGCCTGAGATCTCTCATCAAGCCCCACCAGGAATGAGGGGGGGGGGCACAGCCTCAGGTCTTCTCTCAAGCCCTGCCTGGTGGAGAGTGCAGCCTCGGGCACCCCACCAAGCCTGGCTGGGCAGGGGGTACAGCCTCAGGTCTCCCGGTTCCAGGGTAGGAGGCATGGCCTGAGGTCCCCTGTCAAGCCCCACCAGGTGGGGGACACAGGCTCAGGTCCCCTGCCCCAGCCCAGTGCCACACAGCCTCAGTTCCTTGCTGATTGCGCCTTAAGGCTCATTATGGGAATTCAGCCTCCACTGTGGGTACAGCCATCTTGTGTTATGGAAACCCCACCTCCACTGTGAGTGCCACCATCTTTTGTGATGGTGTGACGGTCAATTTGCATATCACCTCTTTATTAGATAGGATGACTACTAAAGTATGCCAGGGAAAATGCCCAAGTGGTTTACTTGAATTATTTGACTTTCATTTTCTCACAACCCCACGAAGGCAGCACCCTACTTATTTCTGACTTACAGATGAGAAAGCTGAGGCTGAGCAAGGTCAGGTGACATAGCTACCCACGTGGTAGAGCCAGGACTCCAACCTAGGTCTGTCTGATTCCAATGCCATGTTCCTAAAGACTGCAATCTGCTGGCTCTCAGGGCCAGTGGGGAGCACTCTTGGGGCCCCGCTCAGACCCTCGGTGCCTGACCTGTGCTCCCACTGTGAGTACAGGCTCTGAGCGGCTCACGGCTGCCCCTCTCTGCAGACTTGCTCCTGTACCCTCTCTGCTGAGCAGCCTGCAGCCAAAGGCTGAGGAAGGCGCATTGTTAAAAGGCCAGCTCCCTGTCTCAGGACGCAACCAACTCTGCTTGCAAGTCTTGCTTCAACTGAATCTCCAGCCGGGACCACATCATGCGGAGCGTTCCTCAGGCACTCTGCTTCCTTCACTACCTTCACCTGAGAGCCCGTTCAGGGAAATCCCTGTCGCCAGAGTCCACAAGTCAGGCCCTCGTTCCCGGGCCTGCGCTAAAGCAGGTGTCCTGGGAACGGCCCTGGGTGGAACGTGAAAGGAGAGTCCTCTCACTGGATGGGAACAGGGACCCCACCCCAGGCAGGGGGACGAGGGGGGGGCAAAATGGGCCGGGACACAGATGGAGGGGGTTGTGAGCTGATGCCAGGCTCTGACGTTGGAGACGTGTGGGGTAAGCAGTGATTGTGGGGATTGTGGGGTTGGGTGGCTTTTGCTAAACCCCTCTGATGCACGGCAGAGAAAAGGAGGCAGGTCTGTCAGCAAGGGAGAGAAAGGGGCAGTCAGAGGCCCCCCCAGCAGCACGGACAGAGCATCCTCCCCACTGCAGGCCCGCAGCGCACCTCGGCACCGGGGAGACGGAACTTTGGGGGGAGGAGGGGGCTGGGAGGCAAAGGGGGAGGGAGAACATATGTAATAGAGTCAATAATAAATTTTTTAAAAAGAACTTCCGCCAAAGGCAGTTTGGCTCAGTGGTGAGGCGTCGGTCTGCGGACTGGGGGGTCCCGGGTTCGGTTCCGGTCAGGGGCATGTACATTGGTTGCGGGGATCCGGTGGGGGGTGTGCAGGAGGCAAGCTGGTCGATGTTTCTCTCTCATTGACGTTTCTAGCTCTCTATCTCTCTCCCTTCCTCTCTATAAAATATCAACAAGATATATTTAGATTAAAAAAAAAAAGAAAGAAAGAACTTCCAAGAAGGCTTAAGCCTGGCCGAGTCGAATACCAGGGTCCTGATCTGCAAACAGGCCCTCGTCCGCCTTTACTTCTCCCCCTCAGGGTTGTGGGCAGCCGGCGCCTCTGAGGGACCCTCACCGCTGAGCGGCTGGTGGACACCACCCCTCTCCCCCCACAGAGCAGACGCCCCGGGGGCCTCACAGGCAAAGTAAGTGGATCAGGCCCCAGGGGACCGGTCACAGGTCAGGCGGGAACCCGGGGCTGCAGGTGACAGGAGACAGAAGGAGTCAGGCCCGACCTCTCGGCGCTCCCAGAGAAGGGAAGGCAAGCAACTTGCCCAAAAGGCAGAATGAGGACCATGAAAAAGGCAGGAAGGGCAGTGGGGGTGAAGGTGGGGGTCCCGTCTCTGTCTGTCTCTGGGCAGAAGGAGGATCTGAAGGGCCAGGGCGGCCGGCGTGGGGTCCAGGGTCTTACCTTTCTGGCCAAGGTGACCACCACTGTGGCCGCGGTGCAGATGGCCGCCAGCAGCAGCAGCGCCCCGAGCAGCGGGAGGAGGAGCCCGGGCCGGTGCCCGGCGCCTAGAGGGAGGACACAACAAGGGAAGTGGACCGAGGCCGGAGGGAAAGGGCGCCCGTTTCCCAGCGAGGCCTGAGCTCGGGGCGCAGCGGCGGCGGGGGCTGGCCGGGCCTTTCTCCGGCCGCAGGACCCGACCACCAGCCCGGCTGCTTGGACGCCACGCCAGCTGCCTGGCCCACCGGGAGCCGCTGGCCCGCGAGCCGTCGCGTGCCTCACAGGTTACCCCAGAGCAGCCCATTGGCAAACCCCCCCCCCCCTCCGCTCAACAACGCCCCTTTGGGTCACACCCACGGAAGAAAACAAATGGCAACGACCCGAGAAAATGGAAAAGGGAAATTTTCTTTTATTACACTTCATATTTATAATCAGACTAGTAGGAAATGTTTAACTTAAAAATTAAAATAAAAGTAATATTAAAGTGCAAAAAAGAAAAAGCCCTCATAACCTTTCACCTTAAGCCTATGACACTTATTCCTCCGGGGCGTGAAACCTGAGCAAGGCCCTGGGGCTATCTCCTTTACTGTTCTCCTTCATTCGCACCACAAATCCTCTTTAAATATATATTTTATTGATTTCAGAGAAGAAGGGAGAGAGAGAGAGAGAGAGAGAGAGAGAGAGAGAGAGAGAGAGAGACATCAATGATGAGAACCATTGATCAGCTGCCTCCTGCAGGCCCCCTACTGGGGATCGAGCCCACACCCGGGCCTGTGCCCCGACCAGGAATGGAACTGTGACCTCAACCACGGAGCCACGCGGCCAGGCTAGACCACAAATATTTATCAAGCACCTGGCACAGGACAGGTGCTTCGTCACTTTGTGATGAGTTAAAGCACGAACAAGAGAATGTCTGCGAACATAAAATGTAACTGAAAGGAGGAGGAGGAGGCAGGAAAGGGGCTTGAGGAGGTGCTGTGTTATCCAAGGAGCGTGTGAGCGGAGCAGGACAGTTACCCGCGAGTGCGTGCTGCGGGGGGAGGGTTTCCAGCCCTTCCCCCTTCTCCACCTCCTTCCCGGGAGGTCGGGCGGAACCCAGGTGCCTGGGGAGAAACGAGGAGGGCAGGCGTAGCAGAGGCCAGGCCCTCTTCCCGCTGATTAAGGGCTGCGCTGGCGGGAAAGGTGGCCTAGGAATGCGATCCCTCAGAACAGGCAGTGCCCACAGACTCCGCACGGTACCAGGAGGGGTCGGAGGGGGAGCCCAAACCCCCAGCACGTGCTTCTCCTGCCCTGAGGATTCCAGGCGGTGGGAGGAGGGGGGGCAGACGGGGAGCACAGGGGTCACGGAGGGCAGTGGCAGGGGCAGAGGGCCTGCAGAGGGCCGTCCACAGAACAGAAACACATGTAGGCTCTTATCCGCATGCATAATTGGCCTCTGTGGAAGCGAGCATTTAAAAGCAAACTTCAAGGTAACAGTCTCACAGATTTTGCCGACTCATAAAGCTTAATCTGTAACACAATCAGCAAATAGAAGTTCAAAGGGTGCCGATCCGGGAATCAGGACACCTGTGTTCGAGTCAGCACTGATGCTGGAGGCACTGTAAGCCTCGGCGTCGGCTGCCTCAGTCAGACAAGCGGTGCCTTCATCGCCGAGAGGCGCGCGGTGCTTCCCACGCGGGTCCCGGGCGCTGGCTACGGCGTCTGCTTGTGGTGAGTAACTCAGCCCCGTCAGCACCTCACCGGGTCTGGCAACTGCCTCCTTTCGCCGGGGAGACAAGCCCTGCACGGAGCGGCTCCCTAATCCTGCCCGGGATTTGGACCCTGACTGCCTGGCATCAGCCTGAGCTCATAGCCACCCCCCGCGCCGTCTCTCAGATCCGGTCAGAATCCTTCCCTCCGTCCAGGCAACGGGCTCAAGTGTGCAGACGGACAACAGACGTGAGGTTATTCTGGAAACGATGAAGCACAAACAAATGTACACGATAGTTCTATTTTTAATTTCACCCAAAGACATTCAAAACACTAATTCAAAAAGATATAAGCGCCCTATTTGCAATGGCCCAGACATGGAAACAACCCGAGTGTCCACCAATGCACGCAGACGTGGTGCACTGGCACAGTGGAACGTTCACCAGCTATAAAGAAGAATGAGATCTCGCCTTTGTGACAACTTGGATGAACCTAGAGGGTACTGTGCTAAGTGAAATAAGTCAGACGGATGAAGACAAATACCACATGATTTCACTTATATGTGGAATCTTAAAACACACACACACAAATAAATGAAGAAACAAACTCATAGATACAGAGAACAAACTGATGGTTGCCAGTTGGGGGAATGAATGAAAAAGGGGGGAGGGGTTAAGATGTAGAATTGCCAGATATAAAGACAATGACGAGGAGGTAAAGTACAGCACAGGGAATATAGTCGATGGAATTGCCATAACGGTGTATGATGCCAGGCTAGTACTTCTCAGTGTGATCACTTCCTAAAGAACACAAATGCCTATCACTATGTCGTTCACCTGAAACTAATACAATATTGCATGTCCAGGTAATTGAAAAAAAATGTCAAAAACCTTTCTAAAATGCAAATTGTTGTACATTTACACTTAGCACACAGCTTTGTTTCTACCCAGCTCTAACCCCTTATAAATTTAGGACCTAATTCTAATCTGCATGATCCATGCTAACCTAAGAAGTGAGAACGTTTTCCAAATGACTGTATCCTAGCTAATAAAAGAGTAATATGCACATTGACCATCACTCCAAGACACAAGATGACTGCCCCCATGTGGTCAAAGATGGCTGCCCCGATGTGGACACAAGATGGCCACCACAAGATGGCCTGATGGGGTGACCAGGCCAGCAAGGGATGGCAGTTGGGGGAGACCCAGGCCTACAGGGGAGGGCTGTTAGGAGTGACCGGCCAGCAGAGGAGGGCAGTTGGGGGAGACAAGGCCAGCAGGGGAGGGCAATTGGGGAGGATCAAACCTGCAAGGGAGGGCACTTGTGGGAACCAGGCCTGCAGGAGAGGGCAGTTGGGAGTGGACCAGGCCTGCAGGGGAGGACAGTTGGGGGGGACCAGACCAGCAGGGGAGAGCAGTTGGGGGTACCAGGCCAGCAGGGGAGGACTATTAGGGGTGGCCAGACTAGCAAAGGAGGGCAGTTGGAGCGGGGAGGGGCAATTGGGCCAGCCAGGGAGCAGTTAGGCATCGATCAGGCTGGCAGGGGAGTGGTTAGTGGGTAATCAGGCTGGCAGGCAGAAGTGGCTAGGGGCAATCAGGGAGAGGCAGGTGAGTGACTGGGAGCCAGCAGTTCTGGATTGTAAGAGGGCGATTGTCCCAACCGCCCATTTAGGCCCAAACCCACCAGGGGTTCCCAGATTGGAGAAGGTGCAGGCTGGGCTGAGGGACAGACCCCACCCACCCTGTGACAAATTTCATGCACCGGACCTCTAGTCTAGCCTAAGCACCCAGAGGACAACCAGTTGGTCGCTATGACATGCACTGACCACCAGGGGGGCAGAAGCTCATGCAGGAGCTGCCCCTGCTGGCCAGTAGGCTCCCACAGCCAACCTCCCGGGGCCCCTCCCCCTGGCCAGCCTGCCCTGATGGACCCGGGACTGAGCGAGAAGGCCCCGGTCTGCCCTGGTCAGGATGGGGGGACCTGCTCCCCTGCGCACGGCGGGGGTGCATTTTCCCTCCTAGAGGGTGAGGTCCGCCCGCTGCTCCGCGCCAGAGGGCCTACCTGAGCTTTGCAGGACCTCTAGGAAGAGCCTCCCCCGGTAGATGCCGTCAGGGAAGGTGTGGTAGATGCAGGCGTACACCCCGGAGTCGTTGGCGGTCAGCGC
This sequence comes from Vespertilio murinus, assembly GCA_963924515.1. Lineage (NCBI taxonomy): Eukaryota > Metazoa > Chordata > Mammalia > Chiroptera > Vespertilionidae > Vespertilio > Vespertilio murinus. The sequence continues at coordinate 140,418,940 of OZ004706.1, read as the reverse complement.
CCGCAGCGTGAGGCCCAGGGTGGGGCGGGGGACCACTCGCTCCCGGAAGGCCGGGTAGACAAACCAGCCGGACTCGGCGTGGTGGATGGCCACAAACTGGTCCTGCTGCTTCCAGTCGACCTGCGTCACCGTGGCCGTGGTGGAGGACAGGTGACACTGCAAGGTGACGGAGCCGCCTTCCTCTGCAGACATGTTCCCCGCGGTCCCTAGCCTGCCCGCCCCGGCTCCTAGGGGAGGGAGAGAGCGTGCGTGAGTCCGGGCCAGCAGCCGGCCCCATCCTTCCCGGGGAAAGAAATGGCCAGGGGCTTTGTGACCAGGACTGGCTTTGGGAACGGTCACCTCTCCGCCTCTCCGGCCCGCCTGCCGCTCCCCGCCCGGGAGACGGAGCGCATCCCGGGTGCTCTGCTGGGATCCCTAGCGTCACGGCCAGCGCGTGGGGTGATTTTCAGCTGCCCCCCATTTACCATATACACCCTGGCAGCCACTGCGTCTGTGTCACCGTGTCTCCCAGCAGCCAGGGCTGGGCTGGACACACTATCCTTGGCAGTAGAGCCTGGCTGTTTGGTTGGTTGCCGTCGGGGGGCCTGGAAAACCCCTCGTGGCCTCCAGAGGGAAGGAGCCCTGGTGAGAAACCGGGACTCCGTGCAAAACCACCCTTTTGGCACTTACCGCCCTCGGATGGCTCAGAAAGAAAAACAAAACCTAACGCTGCCGTTTTTAATTAAATATTGGCGCCCCCTTTTAGTACAGAAGGAAATAGATGTATCGTGAAGTCAACCTAAAATGTTAGGATCTCTAGAGCCTGAGAAGAAAACACACGTGATCCTCAGAAGAAAGGACCAAGGGGCAGGAGTGAAAGTCTACAAGCGAATGGGTCTCCCTCTGGCTTAGTCCCTTTCTCTCCCCTGCTTCCTTTCTGGGGCTGGCCAGTCAGGCTCCCCACCCCCCCAACTCTCCCCCCCCCCTCAAGTCCTTCATCTGCTGCTCAGAACAAACCTGTGCCTTCTTCTCAGAGGAGAAAAGCGGGGCGCAGGGCTCTGAACACTGTGGTTTCCCTCCCGCAGACCCGTAGAGCATTTACTCCCTGCCTCCCCTTTTCCACCAGCCCGTGCCCCCCCACTGCCTCGGGGTCTGGGCTGGAGTTTCGGTCCCTACCTGAGGCCAGGAGGGGGGCCTGCCTCAGCCCCTGGGCCCAGATCAGGAGGAGACACCAGCGCATGCTTCTGCCCAGGGGCGCGCAGGAAGCAGGTGTGGCCGCCTCTGCCACAGAAGCTGGCCCAGAGCAGCTGGCAAGGCGAAACTGAGCCTATGGGGAGAGAGGGTCTCGGAAACACCGAGGTCAGCAAAACCAAAGGCAGATGCCTTCGCAGCAAGCGCCCAAACAGCACAGCCAGCCACAAGAAAGCCCGTGGAGGAAGCGCGGTACAGAAATAAGCAGCGGCTTGGGTAGAGGTGCGCGGCACTGGCCTTAGGACCCCGTCAGTCAATCTGCTGGTTGAAATTCTCCGACCGCACTTTTTGTTTTTCAATCAGCCTTTGTTTAGCAAGCTCAGGGCATCTGTGCCAGTCCCAGGCTTTACAGAACCTGTGACCCACGGGGTTCCCCGGCTTCGTCCTTCTAAAGAATGAGAGGGACCTGTGTGTGCACGCTCAGGCGAGGCTGGCACTGCGCTGGGACTGAGCCGGTGAGCAGGAGGCGGTGACCTCGGAGACAAGACGGGGGTGGGGCGGAGCCCTGGACAAACAGCCACGCTTTCCTGGAGTGAAGACCTCTTCTTGAATCATGCATCTCCTTTCTTGTTTATCTGGACTCTGAGACACGGTTGAATTGGGGCTTAATCTCTCTGACCCAGGGTTCTCGGAGGAGACCAGAAAGGAGAGTTTTCTTCCGCACGGCAGCCCCGTGAAACTCATGAGCGCCTGACCCTGGAGAGAGATCGCTTGACCTTTGCTTGAAGCTCAGCTTCATCGTCAAATCCTACTGCTGGGTCATCCTCCCTCCCTCCCTTCACCCTTCCCTCCCTCCCTCCCTCCCTCCTTCTCTCTCCCTCCCTCCCTGCCTCCCCTTTCCCCCTCCAGGTGCGGAAGCCTGGGTGGCACGGCATGAACCTCTGTGGTCAGTCAGATTCTGACTCACGTTTCCATTTTAAAGTTCTAAAAGGAGCTGCCATAGGTTTTTTTCTACCCTCGTTTTTTTTTTTTAAAAAAAAAATATATACTAGTGGCCCAGTGTATGAAATTCGTGCATGGGGGGTGGGAGGGTGTCCCTCAGCCCGGCCTGCACCCTCTCCAATCTGGGAGCCTGGTGGGGGGGGGTTGGAGGGATAGGATCTAAACTGGCAGCCTGACATCCCTCTTGCAATCCCGGACTGCTGGTTCCTAACCACTCGCCTGCCTGCCTGCCTGATCACCCCTAACCATTCTGCCTGCTGGCCTTCTTGTCCCCAACCCCCACCCCCCCTGCCACAGCCTAATCATCCCAAACTAGCTCCCCATGCCAGTCTACTCACCACCAATTGCCCTCCCCCCCGCCAGCCTGATCACCCCCAACTCCCCCCCACCCCGCAGCCTAATCATCCCCAACTGCCCTCCCATTCCAATATGCTCACCCCCAACTGCCCTCCCCTCCTCCTCCCCCCCCCCCCCGCCAGCCTGATCACCCCCAACTGCCCTCCCCTCCTAACCACCTCTGCCTTGGCCCTGCCACCACGGCTTTGCCCAGAAAGGTCTCCCAGAAGGTCTCCCAGTCTAACTAGCATATTACCGTTTTATTAGTATGGATTGTATTGTTGATAGTATTACAGATGTTCCCCATCCCTCCCCTCCTTCCCCCCCCCTCTGCCCAGCTCCTCCCCTGCCCAGGCCTTCACCACACTATTGTCTGCTGTGCCACGGGCTATGCATGTCAGTATACAAGTTCTTTGGTTTGTCTTTTCTCATCCCCCCGCCCCCACACACACCACCACCCTGAGATATCTCACTGCTGCGGTTGTGGGCTGAACAGGTCTAGTCAGTCTCCGGGCAGCTGGATGGGTGTGGGCCCCGAGGAAGGGCCTCCATTTGCATGTAAAGGGGAAGAAGGGCCTGGATTAGGTAAAACAGCCCCCAGCCCCCTCCGGCCCTCTCACCGCCCAGCCTCTCCTCGCCCTGCGAGCCCCGGAGCCCCCGGTGAGCCCAGCCACACCACACCACCGGCTGCAGGTGTAAACCTGGGGCTGGCCAGGGACCAGGGAAGTGGGAACAGAGCTGAGAGAGGGTGCCCTTTCCATGAGACCTGAGACGCGTGCCTGGGAGACACTACCTGGCGTCCTCTCCGGGCACAGACCACTCTCCCAGTTGTGTCTTTGAGGCCTCGCCCTGGTGGGGGAGTTCAGGGCTATCAAGGCTTTCTTCTCCCTCTTTCCCTGGCCTCGAACCCCGGGCCTGTCCTGCAGGTGCAGGGCTGTGGCCTTCTCAACCCGGGGCTCTCACTCTGCCTCGCAGCCCAGCGCCTCCTGGTGGCTGGCGGTCTTGTGGCCAAAGGTGGCTGGCTGTCTTGTGGCCAAAGGTGGCTGGCTGTCTTGTGGCCAAAGGAAGGGGCAGGAGGCCCCTGAGGCCTGCAGGTCCGCAGAGGCCTGTGGGAGCAGAGACAGGGAGGGGAAGGGAAGAGAACTCAGATGCCCAGACACCCAGAAGAGCGTGTCCTGTGTCCCCTCTCCCCCATCTACCATTTGTCATAGCAAAGCCACCTCAAGGAAGCCATCTGAGTAATTGGGGGGGAGGGAGGAGGGCACGGGGGGGGGGGGACACGTTGAAAGCCCCATGTGGAGAGAACTGCCTCAGGAAATCAAAGACAGCGTGACAGGAATGTCTGTCACGAGAAGCGTTTTGAAGTCTGTGAGCCACAGGGTTTGCTGGCCGCAAGTGGCTCATGGTGAGTGTACGTGGGAGACCCCGGGGGTGGGATTGCTGGCTGTAAGCCCAAGCTCCCTCCCATGAGGTGACTCAGGGCCTCCCTGACAAAGGCTGTCAGTGGGCTCTGGGGAGCTTCCTTCGCCTTCCCAGCTGTGAAAATGGAGAGCCCCCCTCTCCCCTGGTAGAGGTTGGGATGCAGAGTCAGGAGTACCTTTGGGAAGAAGCCTGCACCTCCCTTCATAGCCCTCCCCCCCCCCCATGTCATTCCCTGCTACTCCTCCCCCTCCTAGACATGGTTGTACTATCAACCCAGCCCTAGTCCTGTCTGCCTTGAGAAAGTATCCTCCACGCCTGGAAACTAACTTGCTGCTTCCTACTCCCTAGAGTCCTCAGCATTGAGGACCACAAAGATTGGAATGGAAGTTCACCTGAATGTATCAACCCATCAAAGTTTCTCATCGAAACCGGTTTGGGTTCATAGCAGCACAATTTACAATAGCTAGGATTTGGAAACAGCCTAGGTGCCCGTCAGCAGATGAATGGATCAGAAAACTATGGTACATCTACACCATGGAATACTATGCTGCCATAAAAAGGAAGGAATTCTCATCATTTGCAGTAACCTGGATGGAATTGGAGAGCATCATGCTGAGTGAAATAAGCCAGTCAATGAAAGAGAAACACCACATGACTTCACTCATTTATGGATATTAAAGAACATTATAAACTAATGAACAAAAAGATAGATATAGAGACAGTAAAACAACAAGCAGACTGCCAAATGACAGCGGGGGGGGGGGAGGGTAGGGAGATCTGGGGGAGATAAGAGATCAACCGAAGGACTGGTATGCTTGCATATAAGAACAACCAATGGACACAAAACTCTGGGGAGGGAGGGCATCTATGGGGGGGGGGCAATGATAAGCTATGTACACAGATAATACCTTAATAAAAAATATTTTAAAAAAAAAAGAAAAAAAAAAGAAAAAAAAAAAGAAACCGGTTTGGCTCAGTGGTAGAGCGTCGGTCTGTGGACTGGAAGGTCCCAGGTTTGATTCCGGTCAAGGGCATGTACATTGGTTGCGGGCACATCCCTGTTAGGGGGTGTGCAAGAGGCAGCTGGCCGATGTTTCTCTCTCATCAACGTTTCTAGCTCTCTATCTCTCTCCCTTCCTCTCTGTAAAATATAATAAAAAAATTTTTTAAAAAGTTTATCTGACATCAGTGTTTCTCTCTCTCTCTCTCTCTCTCCTCTCTCTCTCATCAACAAAAGCATAGCCTCAGGAAGAGATTAAAAATAATAATGATATTAAACTATTTCTAGTTTTTGATGCTTATATGAATGGAAAAGCCAAGAGAATCAATTGGTGGTGGTGGTGGGGGCGGGGGACCCACCCACACAAAAATAAATTTGTACGATATTAGATTAATATAAATAAATAAATAAATACTCTTTCTTGTACAAGCATTAACCAGTTAACAGATATTTTGGGAGGGAATCACATTTACAATCGCAGCCCCAAAAAAAGATAAAGTACATAGGAATAAATTTGACCAGAAATGTGCAAAAGACATATGAAAAAAAAAAAACTTTACTCAAATGAATTATCTATCCAAATGTACTTTTAAAGGAAACCATACGAATTCTAAAGGAAAACCTAGATGACTTCCTTTAAAGCCTGGAAGGAGAGAAAATCTTTTTAACTAGGATTCAAACTAGAATTATAAATACAATTTTGTGAGGAGTTTGACTACATACATTATTTTTTTTACAAAAAGTTTTTGCCTTTAAAACAATCATAAAGGTCAAATGACAAGGGCAAGCTAGAAAAGAATATTTGGAACTTAATTCACAAACAAATTATCTTCTTAACATAAAGAGATTCTAGAAATCAAGAAGAAAAAGACCAAGAACACTGAACAGATCAAAATGCAGGAAATGACAATTCCTGGGGGGAAAAATATACAAATATTCTTTAAGCATATGGCAAGTTCCTCAGTCCCAGTCATAAAAGAGAGATATGCAATAGAACCTCACTGTGAAACCATTTCTCAGCCACCAAATTAGCAAAAAATCAAAATGTTTACAACATGATCTACTGGTGCGGCTGCAGGGAAACTGGTGCTATCACATATTGCTGTTAAAATTCAAAAAGGATACAACAACTTTTTAAAATTCGATTTCGTCAATAGCTATTCAGATCTCAGCTGTGTTTCCTGCTTGGCCCAGGAGTCCTACTCCTAGAAATCTGCTTAAGGATATAAGTGCACAAATATGAAATGCCATGCACACAAAGTTACTCACTGAGGCATTATAGGTACTAGCAAAAAATAAATAAATAAGTAAATAAAAAGAAAGAAAGAACTCAAATGTCTGTCAGTGGGGGCCGGTTGAATATACTGTGATACCACGCTCCTTGCCAAATAAACTGTTACCTCCACAGGATGGGAAACTAGGCAACCAAAGAATGAGAGCGTCTCAATGTGTTGACGTGGAGTGATCTCCAGGGGCTTTCTTAAATAAAACAGCAAGGTGCCAAAACTATGCTACCATAGGCTACCTTTGTGGAAAGGGATAAAAGGGAATAAATATATGAGTAGAAAGTTGCTTATGTTCATAGTAAGAAACACTGTAGAATTTCTTTTTATGATCCTCACCCAAGGATATGGTTTTATTGATTTTTTTTTTAGAGAGGGGGAAGGGAGAGAGGGAAAAGGGAAGAGAGAGAAAGAGAGAGAGAGAGAGAGAGAGAGAGAGAGAGAGAGAGAGATGTGAGAGAGACACATCAATTGGTTGCCTCCCATATGGGCCCTGACTCAGGATCAAACCCACCACCTCGGTATGTGCCCTGACCAGGAATCAAACCTGCATCATTTTGGTGAATGGGACAACACTCCAACCAAGCCACCCAGCCAGGGCCAGAAAATAATTTCTTTAATTGGTTACCATTAGGTGGTGGGAAAAGGGGTGGGAGGAGGGCATTGAGATGAAAGAGAAACTTACTTGGGTATAGCTTTTAACTTCTAAGACGTAGCTCTTTTACATATTCAAAACATGCATATTGTATAAGAACAAAAAAGCTAGCCCATTCTTAAAACTGAAAGAAAGAAGAAACAAAGTAATCTAATTGCATATAAAATTAACTAGGAGCCCAGTGCACAAATTCATGCACCTTGAAAGGAACTGTGGGCCACCAGGCTGTGGTGGGTCTTGGCCCATCCTCTGTGCCACCCCCCAGCCCCTTCCCCTGGTCCCCTGTCTGCCTGCAGCCCCTGGTCCCCTGTCTGCCTGCAGCCCCACTCCCGCAGCCACTCCCACCTGCTGACAGCACCAGCCCCGTTTGCACCCAATGGCAGTGCAGAGAGATTGGGACAAGTGCCAGCAGCAGGTGCGAGCAGCAGCTGCTGTCCCGATTGCCCCTCAGGAGCAGGGGAGGTGGAGAAGCCCTTAGGTGTGAGCAATGGGCAGGAGCAAAGAATTTTCAGTAACCACCAGAGGCTCGCCCAGATCACAGCGATCGGAGCCCCCACTCTCCTGCTCCACCGTCCCACCATGGCCAAGGCCTGTCATGTTTTGCATGCACCTCCTGGTGGTCAGCACACATCATAGCAACAGGTTGTTCGGTTGTTTTGCCATCCAGTCTATTTGCATATTAGGGTTTTATATGTAGATAACATAATCACACAGAGAAGATAATCATTTCAACTGAACTTAAAATTTAAATATTTTACTTTCTTAGCGGGATATATTTAGGTTAAGAAATATATTCTATTCATTCAATGGCATTATTATTTTGAAATACCAAAACAACAAATAAGTAACAATATTAAAATTGTTTAAAACCAAGCTCTTCAGACTAAGATAAAATAGAAGTATAAATTAAATAAGACCCAGTAATGCTAAATTTGAATTATTAATGCAAAACCATGATTTAATAGAATATACATATTGTCTAGCTAAGCCCATTGAAAAACAACAATACTCCAGGAGCCAGAACACAGTTGAGAAACCAGAGTTTCTGAGGGAAATGGCTGACTCCAGGTTTGAGGCAAGGAATATACAAGGCAAATGTGGGGTATCACATTCTCGTAGGAAATAAACATCTTTCAAAGATTAATGGGATTATGTCAAAAAGGCCAGACTAATTTGTAGGGGCCACAATTGGGCCAGAGTTGGGCCAATTAAATTGCGGAAAAGAAAAATGGCTATAAGAATATATTAAAGGCCATAAATCTACAACTGACACTCTCAAAACAGAAAACCACCCACCCCACCCCCCAGCCCCACTCCCCGCAAAACAAAAACAAAAAACAAACCTCATTTGTCACTATTGGAGGTAGTTACTACATCAGCTGCTTGTTCTGAACATTGGTAATTAAAGTTAAAAGCATTTATTTTGTCTTTCCGTTTGGAACTGTATATAAGGGTAATTAAGTAGTCCCAGTTGCTGAGGGAAATGTCTCCTTCGCACAATAATTCCAGCTAATGAGTGTAGAATAAATTTGGTAAACGGGGACGGAAGCGTTGACTTAGTTACCAATCACCAAAAGAATCCAAAACCATTACCTGAAATGTGGGCCTGCTCTCCCCGCTCTGGCTGGGCGTTGGCTGCTCCCGCACCGGTCCTTGGGTTATTCAGGCGAAATCTTGCTCTGAGGGGAGACATTCTTGCTCCCTCCACACCACCACCCCCTTCACCTTTTACCTGGAACACATAGCTCTCCCATAAACCGCCCTCTGCTCGTCTCCACCGGTCATCGGCACTTCGAGCTTACTCTACACTTTACAGTATTTCTGTCTGGGAATTACACTTCCTAATTAGATTGTAAACTCCCCGAGTCAACGTTCTCTTCCTCAAATTCCTATCAGCCACGGCGCCTCGCAGAGCAGTTTCTCATAGCGAAGTGCTCAGTATTTGTTGACTGACTGACGTGGGGGAGTGTGTCAGCTGTTGGACGTGTTATGACAGAGCGTCAAGCAGCCTCGGCTCCGACTAGAACTGCCTGTCCAATAGGAAGAAGCTGGCTAACTGCTGGAAAAGCTCCATTAATTATGATGACATTTAAATTAATTATATATTTCCAACTGTAGTTTTTTCAGTTGCGTTCGTAATTATTATTGCACTACACAGTGTTTATACTTAAATGTTTGGTAGTTCGTGTAAAGCGACTGGAATTAGCCACGTTTTATAGCCAAACGAAGTTCGTTTTTACTTGTTCCCTTCTCACAGCCTAGCTCCCGGCAGTTTCTCAGTGCAATGTGCACTTCCACTCTAATCTCCCTCTGCCAGGTCAGATGTGTTGAAGATGGGGGGGTGAGGAGGGGGGGGTTGCTGAGTTCAATCCCCAAACAGGCAGGGGTCTCCCTCCGGGTCCTTTGACCTCCCGCTGCCCCATCCCGCCGGGTGCCTTCCCCCTCCCAGCTGCATTTGAACATTTCCTTTCTTTTAACTTTAACTTTTCCTTTGAATGCTGAGGTGGAAAGATGATTAATACCCACATTCCCCGTCGCCCACATTTAGCAATCATTTTGCCACCTTTTCTTCACTATGTTTTTAAGGACTAAATAAGAATTACAGACGTTATGACATTTTACACTTAAAATTTTCAGTAGAAGTATCTAAAACATTTTTTTTTACTATACAAATTATGATTTTCCCCCCCTGTATAGTTTTGCTAGGGCTGCCATAGCAAAATACCACACCCTGGGTGGCTTACATAACCACTTTGTTGTCTCTGTGGAAGCTAGAACTCCACATCGAGGGGTCAGCAGGGTTGACTGCTCCTGAGGCCTCTCTCCTTGGCCTGCAGGTGACCACCTTCTCACTGTCTCTTCCCTCGACTGTCCCTTTGCCCATAAGCCAATATCTCTGTCCAAATTTCCTCTTTTTATAAGGACAGCAATCATACTGGATTAGGACCCACTGTAAAGACCTCATTTTAACTTAATCGCCCACTCAAAGATCTTATCTCTAAGTACAGTTACATTCTGAGGTACTAGGAATCAGAACTTCAACATGTGAGTTTGGGGAGGGGAGGGACACAATTCCGGTCATAATACACACTTCACCAAATTAGTAATAGTTTATTCGTAGAACTCATGCTCAATCTATGTCTGATTTCTTACAGTTGTTCCCAAAATGTCTTTGTTTAAACCAAAGGTCAATCAAGGACCATGAATTGCATTTGGCTGTTATAGCTCCTAAATTTATGTTAATCTAAAACAATCTCTCTCCCCTCTTTTTCTCCCCCACATTGTCTTGTTGAAGCAATTGCCCCACATTTTGTATTTTTCTCTGCTTTGTAGTTGAGTAATTTACCTTGTTTACCTACCATATGTGCCCTATAGGGTTTCCTACAAACTAGGAGTTAGGCCTAAAAGCCTGATTAGATTCAGGTGATACATTTTAGGCAAGAAGATTTCATAGATTATATTTATTTATTTATTTATTGGTTACAGAGAGAAAGGGAATGGGAGAGAGAGAAACATCAATGATGAGAGAGAATCATTGATTGGCTGCCTCCTGGGGATTGAGCCCGAAACCGGAATGGAACCCAGGACCCTTCTTCAGTCCATAGGCACCGCTCAATCCTCAGGCCCACCTCCCGTCTTGCATATTAACTGAAGCGTCCCAAGCCCTGGCCAGTGTGGCTCAGTTAGGGGGGTGTCTCCTCTGCACAGGTTGCCAGTTAGATTCCGGGTAAAGGCACAGGCCATTTTGGGGAGGCAGCCAATCATGTTTCCCTCTCACATCAATGTTTCTTCCTCTCTCCCTCTCTCTCTCTAAAAATAAATTAATAACTATTCTTTTGAAAAAAAAAACTATTTTTTAAAATATTTAAAATATATATATATATATTTTAAAAAATAGTTTATTTTTCATCCTGAAACAGCAATGAAGCCTCCTTTGTACCTTTATCCTCACCTCTAACTTCTAATGTCACCCCCCCACACACACACACACAAACACACACTGCTCCTGACTCATCCCATCTGGATTTCTTAGAAATAAGTTATCTTTTCTTTTACCCTAAAGACAGTGGTCTCCACATGTTCTCCTTTTTTATTTCATAACCATCCTTTAAAAAGAACTTACGCAGCGACCTCCCAAGTGTGTATATTTATATAACGTATGCACACAGATGGCTGCAGTTGTAGTTTGTACATTGTAAAACTCAAACTGAGAACAGGAAAAATTGGAGATTAGGTAAAATATTTAACTACCAAGTGGGAGGTCTTCGTGACGCACCCCCGTGACTCATCTTGTGCAGATTGCATCAGCGGCATCGGCGGCATCGGCGGCATCAGCGGCGAAGGATGCGAGACGTTCTGTCCGTGGCAAGGACCTGCTCCCACCGCACGTTTCCACCCCGGAGACACGTGGGCCGCTGATGCCGGAAGCACAGATTAGATTATGGCAGCTGTGTCACAGTAAACGGTTCAGGACAGATCTCAGAGAAGGAAAAAAATGTGACAGGTTTGTCGCCTTCGTCAATGTCAGTGGTGGTGTAAGTATCCCCACCGTGGTGATTTCAAGCTGCCACCATGAACGTGAGGCTGGGGGTGCACAATCGTCTGGAGCAAGCCAGCTCCGGCCAGCTCCGGCCAGCTCCGGCACTGGGTTTTGTGCCCAAAGCTTCCTGTCAGGTCTATTTTTCAGGTAATTCCCGTTCTTCTAGGGCAGTGTTTCCCAAACTTCTCTCGTGATGAGAATCACCTGGTGGAGTTGTTAAAATACAGATTCCTGAATCCCAACTAGGAAGTGCTAAACTAGAATTTTTTGGGAACATATAGGTAAAATTGTATATTTAACTAGTGCTCTAAGCTTACCTGTATGTTCCCCAAAATTCTAGTTTAGCACTGCTTAGTTGGGATTCAGGAATCTGTATTTTAACAACTCCACCAGGTGATTCTCATCATGAGAGAAGTTTGGGAAACACTGTTCTAGGGAACTGGTTTCCTAATTAAGCGTTTTCTAATTAACGTGCTCCTTTTCAATGTCTCAAAGCCCCTGCTATGCCGGGGGTAATTCTTCAGTCCTTCAGGCTGTGGTGGGGCCTGCAGGTCTGATACAGGAGCCAGAGGGTCACCTGGGAATTGTCCACGTGGGAGTGAGAGTAAGGGGAGAGAATAACAGGAAGGCCCTATGGTGAAGATGTAGGTGTAGCCTGTGCAGTGTGCCCCAGTTGAACATCAATTTATGGACCAGGAGGTCACGGTTCGATTCCTGGTCGGGGCACAGGCCTGGATTGCAGGCTCCGTCCCCAGTAGGGGGCATACAGGAAGCAGCCAATTATTGACACTCACTCTCATCATTGATGTTTCTCTCTCTCTCTCCTTCTCCCTTCCTTTCTGAATTCAATAAAAATATATTTTAAATAAAGATGTGGGTTTACGCAAAATCACTACCTATATTTGGGACGCTGGGATTTAGACCTCTCTAAGACCCAGGCTCCTTAACTCCAATAGCTTTTGCCTCCCTGCTGCCCCTTCCCCACCTGAAAACCCCAAGCCTGACATTTGAATTTTTAGAGTGAAATGAAAGTAAAAAGTGTTTATTAATGTACCACTAATGTGAATGGAGGATGTACTAGGCGCCAGACACAGTTCCAACCGCTTTCTACGGCAGGTGCTAGCAGTGCTCCCATCTTGCAGATCAGGAAACAGGTTTGGGGGGGTTAGACCACTGCCCGAGGTCACATAGCCAAAAAGAAGTAAGACTTGGGCTTGAACCCACTCAGGCTGCCCTGCTTACAGTGACTCGGGCTCCCCTGCCGACCCCTGCGGTCCGCTGGCCTTGTGGTGGCTGAGGAGCTGGGCTCCGCGGGGGTAGAAACCCCAGAGAGGCATGGCCCTGTCCTCAGGATGCTTTGGGAAAGCTCGCAGGCTCCTCAGGAAAACACGACTAAGGAACGTGGAGTAATTAGGCAATCTTAGCAGACGGCCTGTAATTAGCTGCGATGGAATATCCCCCACGGCGAGGAGAAGCGCTTCCTGGTGGAGGTGGAGACCTAACCCCTGCCCCCAGAGCTATAATCACTCTTCAAAACACCCAGAATCTAGGTCAGACGTGCCCTCAGCCTGCAGTCGGGTGCTGCATTCCCTCCTCCAAGGAATCCCCCCTGCCCAAACGCCATAGCCATAAAGCTACACAAAGCTGCATTGCGTGCACCGTGTTTTTTCCCCCAGTTTCCTCAAACTAATGGGAAAATATTCTTAAACCTCTTTTTTAAAGTTTTTGGTTCTCATCAGCCACAAAAGTCCTAAGTCAGCTCTGGCCCTTCCCCCAGCCTCTCCCTCTGCTGCTAGTATCAGTTCTTCAAAGTCCCTCGATCCTAGATGGACAAGGTGGATAGAAAATTAGGAATGTTAGAAGTCTAGGCTCATTCTATTCCCATTGGCGTGGAACAAACTACCCCCAAACTCAGTGGCTTAGAACAGCAGCCATTTCTCTATCTTTCTCAATGTCTGTGGGTGACAAATTCGTGGCGGGGTGAGTGTATCAGTGTGCCATGGCCACCATAACAAAGGACCACACACTGGGTGGTTTAAACGACAGAGGTCTACGTTGTCCCACAGTCTTGGGAGCTAGAAGTCTAAGACCAAGGTGTTGGCAGGACGGGTTGATCTCTTCCGAGGCCCAAGATGAAGCTGCTCATGCTGAGACCCACGTTTCAAACGAAAGCTCAGTTATGTTTCCGTGCCCGGCTCTCCCCGGAAAGGAAGCCCTGAGTCGACCCTTCAGGGCTTGCCTGACCTGGCTCCACACTTTCCCTCTCCTCTAAATAAGCAAAGTAACCCAACCAGAAAATGCCCAGGATAACGTCTGTGTCCTCCTCACTTTGGTCTTTAAAATCCTTCTTGCTTTGTACAATTCTTTGGACCCCTTTCTATTTGCTAGATTGGATGCTGCCTGATTCATGAATCCTATATAATAAAGAGGTAATATGCAAATTACCATCATTCCAACACACCAGATGGCCGCCCCCATGTGGTCAAAGATGGCCTCCTCCATGTGGACATAAGATGGCCTCCATAAGATGGCTAGCAGGGGTGGGAAGTTGTGGGCAATAAAGCCTGCAGGGGAGGGCAGTTAGGGGTAATTGGGCAGGCAGGGGAACAGTTAAGCATCAATCAGGCTGGCAGGGGAGTGGTTAGGGGGTGATCAGGCTGGCAGGAAGAAATGGTTAGGGACAATCAGGCAGGCAGGCAGGTGAGTGGTTGGAAGCCATCAATCCTGGAATGTGAGAGGGATGTCCAACTGCCCGTTTAGGCCCAGTGAGATCAGGCCTAAACAGGCAGTCAGACATCTCTCAATGGGTCCCAGTTTGGAGAAGGCTGGGCTCAGGGACACCCCTACCCCCCAATGCATAAATTTCATGCACTGAGCCTCTAGTCGTTAAATAAAAACCTACCAGATCAGTAAAAGGTCTGGGGAAATTTTTCTTTAACAGGATTGTATATATTCTCCATATGTCTTCCCTCGGTCTTCCCTCTGTGCGTCTATGTCCTAATCTTTTCCTGTGAGGACACCCCCACCTCCTGCACAACCTCCTTTTACTGAATCACCTCTCTATAAAGCCCCGTCTCCACATGCAGTCACATTCTGTGGTACTGGAGTGTGGGGTGGGTGGGAGTGCTACAATTTCAACATGTGCATTTTGAGGGGATATAATTTAGGCTATAACAGTAAGGTTGGGTTTTTTTTTTTTGTTTGTTTGTTTCCTTGTGCAAGTACTGTTGCACTCAGTGGGACTCAGTAGGCAGTTGGGCTGATGGGGAGCCTCCAGAATGGCTTCAGTCACATACCTGGTGCCTTGGTGAGGGTGGCTGGGAAGCTGAGCCCGGCTGTGCGGGTTCACGGCGGAGCCTTCACACGGCCTCTCCTCTGGCTGTCCGGGGGTAATCAGGTAGTCTGCATGGTGGCTGGTGACCAAGACCTGTAAAGATCTGGCCTCAAAAGTCACATGGCACCCCCTCTGCCATGCTCTGCCGGTCAGATCCATCACACACCTGCCCCGATTTGAGGGGAGGTCACATGGGCCGTTGACTTGGACCCCCACCTCTCAGTGGGAGGAGTCTCAAAGAATTTCAGGCCACTCTTTTAAACTGCTACAGTTCAGCCATACTAGCCACAAAGTTTCATCTTGTCCCAGATGAAAAGAGTGCGATGAACACTACCGCTATTCTGACCTCTGGGCTCCTCTCTGCTTCTTGAGGAATGGGGGAGGTGGCTCAGGTTTATGAGACCCCACAGTCCCTTTCAAGGCCCTGATTAATATGGCCTCATTAATCCTTCACTCTTCTCTAATGGTCCAAACCCTAGGACCTGTGGGTCCTTCTTCACTAACCTGGCTGCTACGCAGGGTCCTGACTTCCTCCCATCTCCATCCCCGCCCCCATCTCTTCCTCGTGGTCCCTTCGCTGCCCTTTGTGAGCTATTTACTGGGCTCAGACCTCTCACTCCCGCACCTCAGGGCTACCGTTTTGTGTCTTGCATTCCACTTGCTCTCTTTTCATCTTTTTGTTGTAGAAATTGGAACTTGGGTGTGTCTGACCCAAAGGGTGCAGGCCTGCCAGAAAACAACTTGCTGCAGAGACTGGAAATCCCAGGGGGAAGCCCCCACAGAGAGCACAGCGGGCACTGCAGCCTGACTGGGGAGCAATGCCTCGGTTCTCAGAACCGCTGTCCACAGAGCCTGTCAGACCCCGAATGGCGGTGTCTCTCAGGTGCGTCCCAGCTCGCATCGCTTAGACACGATCTGAACCCTGGAACCTGGGGAGACACGGGGCTTGAAATAAAAAGGGAAAGGTCTGTTCCCCTCCCTAATTTATGACTCCTTGTAGCTGAGTGTGTCACTGAGAAAGGGGCTTTTCTTCCCCGTTTCCATGGAAGAAGGATTCCCAGGTATCCTGTGAGATGCCTGTTTTCCTGGCATAAAGACTCCACCAAAGAATGAACCAAATGGGGGGTTCTAAGTTATCACCAGAAGAGGATGTTCCCGGGCAGGGAGCCCACACCGTGGTTAGGGGCACAGGGAGTGACATACATTTGTTTCCACAGAGGAGGCCTGGGGAACTCAAGAAGAGAAAAATCTTCCCTTGGCTCCTTCTTCTGCCCTTGCTCCCCCCCCTTTTTAAAAAAATATATGTTATTGATGTCTTACAGAGAGAAAGAGTGAGGAACAGAGAGTTAGAAACATCGATGAGAGAGAATCATCGATCAGCTGCCTCTTGCACAGCCCCTTCTGGGGATGTGCCCGCAACCAAGGTACATGCCCTTGACCGGAATCGAACCCTGGACCTTTCAGTCCACAGGCCGATGCTCTATCCACTGAGCCAAACCGGTTTTGGCCCTTGCTCCTTTTTCCATCCCCTGCGTGGCCAGTGTCCCCGGGCCCCGTGTCTCCCTGGCATGTTACCAGCCAGCTCCTTCCATGAAGCAAGCCAGTTCTACCTCTTGTAACTCCCGCACTGGGAGTTGTCTGAACTCCCTTTCTGTGAATTGGGAGTTACACCACCTGCGCATTAACTTCACAGGGCTGCTTTAAGAAGCAACATTTTTAAATGAATTTACTATGTAAATATAAGTATCCTAACTAGCCTGTCTTTGAATATCTCCTTTGTGACTTCAAAGGGCAAAGAGCAATTTTAAAAGCAACTTCTAGATTAGAATCTAGACTACCTTCGCCTGTATACATGCTCTTTCCCCGCCCCAGTGTAGACCTTTTGAATGCAGCAATGGGGTCTTACGAATCTTCATACTCCCTCATGCACCAGCTGCAGAGCTTAGCAAACCACGGGGACTTAAGGAATCATTAATAACTAACTTAGTTTTAAAACCAGCCCACCCTGTTCTTCCTCATCATGAGGCATCTCTTTATTTTTTTATTAAGAACACATTTTTTAAATTAAAAAATATGTATTTAAAACTATGTATTAGAAAGTTATACTACATACCTATAAAAATTGATCAGAACTAACAACATCAGTGAGGCATCTCTTTAACTCATAACCAGCCACCTTGATCTCTTCTCTGGGTTAAGGCACAGCATTAGTGGCCAACAATTAAGTTTCCCTATCAGCGCCGTGGGACCATGGGGCTGCAATTGTTTCCTTCCCCGGTGACTGTCCTGCTGACCAGAGGCTGTGCATGTGAGGCATTCCCTGCTCCCGCCACAGGGGATTCCTGCGGGGTCTGGGAGCGGCACCCGGAGCTGCTCGCGGGACGCCTGCACATCCAGATGATGGGGCTGCTGCTGGCCGCCTCCGGAGGGAGGCCTCTCCGTCCAGGCGGACTGAGATCGGCTGGGTCCTCAGAGAGAGGCTCACTGTCAAGTCTGTTTCTGGCTGTCTTCCCAGGGGGTGACAGCAGCGGGGGTTTAGGAAGTGAGCAGGCTGCCTCAGAGTGCTGCCATTTTCTTTCATAGGCAAAGGTACCCTCTTCCTTCAAAACGCCTACAAAGAGTGTCCTTCCCAGCTCTCATTTTAAATGTCTGTCTTTGCAGTGGTGACTCATTCCTCCCCTCTCCCGGCAGATATCTGAGGTGTGTTTGCGGTCTGAGGGTGAGGAGTGGGGAGGTCGTGTGTGGGAAGGGTTGTCGGGGTGTTCCCATTTGAATGGCCTTCAAAAAAAAAAAAATCCTTACTTCTGTTCAAAGAGCCGGAGTTAAAACAGGAGCTACCTGAGAGTTTAATTTAACCTAATTAAATGTACCACATAGATATTGGGTACCCAGATCTTAAAAAAAAAAAAAAAAAAAATCCTGGGGGGGGAGGGGCGTGCAGGAGGCAACTGATCAGTGGATCTCATCACTGATGTTTCTATCTTTCTCTCCCTCTCCCTTCCTCTCTGAAATCAATAAAAAAAAATTTTTTTTTTTAAATCCTGGGCTCCTTCTTAGGTGGGTAGTACCAGGGAAAGAAAATGGCAGGAAGGCCCTGGTTGAACTTGAACAGGAAAACTCTGCTCCAGTTATGACCACGCACCCAGACTCATTTGCATAGATGAGTCATTATGGGTGAGTCTGGACCATGCACGCCCCCCCCACCAGCTCATTTGCATAGGACACGGAGTCCCAGGCTGTGAGTGACGTGCTCATTGGGTGCTAATCTACCTCTTCCACCCAGACAGATCCCTTCAGGCCTGTACAGTGGATGACGTGGGCGAGATTCTTGGCGTGGGTGACCCACAGGCACTTCAAACTCACCACGTTCAAGGCTGAACTCAACCTTTCCACTCCAAACCTGCTCATCCCCTTGTGCTTTCTCTTTCAGTTAGTGGCACCCCATCTGCACAGTCATCCAAGTTAGAAACCTGGGAGTCATTCTTTTGTTGTTGTTGTTGTGTTGTTTTGTTTAGGGGTGGGGGGAGGGGGATGAGGAGGGGGATTTGGAAGCCATTCTCAATGCCTAGCTTTTCTCCACCACCGCACGGAACACCCAACTGCCAAGTTCTTGAACGTTCGGAACCTTTCCCACATCCCCCAATGCCCCACCCAGATGGAAGCTCTCTTTATCCCGCACTTTGCCTCCCGGAGCCCTTGGGATGACCCACCTAAAACTCAAATCGGTACCTGTTGTTATTTCCTTATGTCATGCCTGTAGCTCCCCTAATTGTAGAAAAAAGAGTCCAACGATCTTTAACGGTGGTGCTTCCTCTGGCACTCAAGATCCTCCACCTGCATACGGCCTGCCAACACCTTCAGCCGTGTGCCTCTTCCTTCACTCTGTACTTCATGCAGCTGCCACCACAAGTCAGTCATTGTTGTTCCTTTGCTGCTTGGCTGGAGCACACCTGGTATTAGATAATTAGGTAAAGATTTTCTAGTCTACTTAGGTTACTCTTTTTCCTGGTCTGTCACCAGAGAGAGAAGAATTGGGGAGGTGGGTTTTCTCGGTCTTTGCCTGTTGGGGTCTCCAGGGTGATGGTGTGTCCACCGCCCTGCAGTCTGGGATGCAGGAGAAAGGAAGGCCCAGAGAACTCTCCATGGTGTTGTTCCCCAAGTCCTGAGGTCCAAGGCAGCGCACCTTTGTCCGTCCGCCTTTCGGCATCTCCCTGTGTCTGTTGTGTTACCTCTGGGAAGGTCTTAGCTGTAAGAGAAAGGGCTACTGAGAAATGCAGTTCTTCTATCGTGGCTGGGACAAAAGTCCACCAATTAAGCTATAATAAGTAAACCAACGGGGCTGCTTGAGAAATTTGTAGGGACCAGCCCAGCTGGGTGGTTTGAAGGATGTACTCTCCTCTCTTACGGAGAATAGTGAAGAGGAAAGCCCTGCTCTGGGGTTTTGGGGGATATACTCTGAATATCAGAGTGATGAAGAGTTATTCTCTATCAACTTCCAGAGAGGAGTTTATCGGGGGGAAATCTATAAGACGGAACACTGTTTTATGAAGAGTCTGGGAAGAGAGCGTGGGCTGGGACCCATCAGACAGTCTTCATAAAGCTACCCAGAGACCATCCCCACAGTAATCGGTCCTCCCTCTACCAAAGGTCACAAAACCTCTCAGGCATCCCCAGATGAGCTTCATTAACCCCCCTTGCGGAAGGGAGGCCAAAAATCTACATAGGGACAGTTTACGTTCCCACATGGTAATAGCCACACACATCCAGCCACCGAAAAGAGACTTCAAGTTGGCAGCTTTGGGCAACAGTATGCAGCAGCCTTTAACTGGACAAGAAAACGAGAAGCTGTGGGCAAGGATTGGGTAGTCCAGGAGGAAGGCCTGGTTTGGGGGATCCCCTACTTCGACTTTAGTGTGGACTGCATTCAGGATCCCTCCTTTGCCCACATCCTGTGGCTGGGAACGGCTTAGGAAGGAGAGAAGGGGGAGAAGTTAGTGAGTTCTTAGAGGAGACATGATCACCCCTATCCAGACACTTAAAGAGTGCCAAGACTGCACCCCACTCTTTGGCAAGGACTTCGAGAGTTTTGAAGGAGGGAATCCTGAGATGCGTTGAATTAAAATGGAGCACAGTGGTCCATCTGATATGTTCCCTTTAAATCCCACATTGGAGTTACAAATGTAATTATGATTCTATGAATTAATGAATTCTGCTCTGAAAGCATTTTTCTCTTTCATATTCCCTTCCCACCTGGAAACTTATTAACGTTTCATTCTTGGACTTATCTGACCCATATCCTGCAGTCTCACCGCAGACTTGGATAGCCTGAACGTGGCAAGAGGCAAACTCATAGATCTGGATAATCTGATCCACGCCCTCACTTTCCAGGTAAAGAAACCGAAGTGCAGGGTAGAATTTCTCGAGGCTGTTTCACAAGTCAGTCCCGTCTCCAAACCAGGCCTCCCCACTTTGAATCGCCAAACCCTCCCAGCCCAGGAAACAGTGAAGCGTTCTGTTTCTTATTTGTGAATCTTCTTGGTGGCACATTACGGAGCGAGACTTTGACATCTCCTAACAACCTCTGAAGCATCTGCTGTTGGCCTGGTGATGGGAAACATGCCAAGAAATGAACGTTTATTTATTTGTATATGAATAATTGAGGAGTCAGGCAATCTGTCAGCAAATGGTAGACAAGTAGAACAGACGAAAAGCACATGGGAAACCTCCCGTCAGAAAGAATATCTCCTGAGAAACACAGAAACTCATTCTCCCCACAGCAACCACGAGGGGGAGGGGCCGCAGGGCCCACGGGGGCGTCTGAGAGGCAGGTGTTAGCTCGTCCCCGCAGCACCAGAGCCCAGAGGCAACTCCCGCAAGCAGAAAAGGAGGAACTGAAGCTGAGGCAGAAGCAGTGATTTGCTTTTGTGTTCAGAGAGAAGGGCTCTCATGAGGCAGATACAGAGCTGCCCCACACAAAGGGAAGAGGGGTTTGGGGTGTGTTTGTTTGTTTGTTTGTTTGCTGTTCATTAGCCTTTCTATTTTCTGAAGCAGTGAGTGGTGGAGAGAGACCTCTCCGCAGGCAGGTCATTCTCACCTGTGGGCCACGCTTCTCTTAGTCAAAGGGTATATAAAACACCTCTTTCTGACTTACAAGAAGAATCAAATTAGACGTGTGTTTGCGCATGGACCATACGCAAGGCACAGTGTCTCCCACTCTGGGCGATAAAGATGACCTCCGCAGGAGCGTGGGACTGGAGAGTCAGGCTGCGCACACTGTAAGGTCCCAAGACCCCGGTGAGTCCGACGGAGGGGGCGACGACCACATGTCAAATGCCGAGACCGAAACTTGATGCAAAAAGCATGAGGTTTTATTAGTACAAGCGCAGCGCAGGGGCGTCTCAGGCAGACAGCAACGATGCTGGCTGACTGAGAGCCCCGAGTAACTGCAGGGCATGAGTTTATAAAGGCTAAAACCACACGAAGGTGGTCTGTAAATCAGGGAACTGTGTTAACAGATAATATTTGGCTCATAATAGTTGACAGTTGACTCATTTCCCGAGGAGGCCGGATGGTCTGTTTTTGCAGGTCGATTCCAGAAACAGATAAAGTACCTATAGTTCTCCCAGAAACGGATAATATAGCTATGGCCCTGCGGTTAGGGAGGCAGGATGGTCTGTCTTAGCAGGCTGATTTCAGGAACAGATAAAATACCTCTACGGTGACCAAACCAGAGTCTGCTGGAAAGGTCAGTTAACCAGGGCTTACTGGAAAAGTCAGTTAAGAAGGGGAAGGGGGTCCTTCCCCGGCCTTACAACACCATTGGCCTTCTCCCCAGGCAGGAGGTGGAAAGTGGTGGTATGAGATAAAGGAGGAAGGGCAAGAGAAATTCAAAGGAGAGTTCATTCCCAACGTGGACAACGGAGGAGAACCCACGTTTTCAGAGGAAATCACATTTCTTGGGCATTTAGAGAAGGAATAAAACATCCCGGGCAGGGGCAGGTGTTAGGATTGAAAGGAAGCAGGAAACAGACCACCAGGGAATTTTAAAGTAAAGTTTATTTCCCCGTAATGGGCGGAACCCATCACGGAGGTAGAGAAATCAGAATTAGAGGAGGGGGGAGGGGGCAGGGGGGACCCAGCCCGGCTGACTCCTGGCATGGCGGAGAAGCAACACGTGTCTTGCCTGGGGGTCCCTTTTAAGGGCCGGAACAGAAGGGGGTTAGACCTAGGGCAGAACAGGAAGGGGTGGGTTATAAGGACACTTTGGCCCGTGCTGATTGGTGGTTCAATGTCTTGGAGATGTCTCTGTGACAGGTGCCAGTCATGTCATAGCTCTGCCCACCAGTTGGGTGGGGGAGAACCTTTCATTCCAGACTCTTTGATTATATTTAGAAAAAAAATTGAAAGTCTGGGCAGAGATTCAGGGGCTTTACATTGCTTGGAAAGTCTGGGCAGGGGCATGGCTCTGGGCTTCCCCCCCTGCCTCGACCTAACAGCAGGCACACTGAGTCTGGAAAGGGGAGATGCTGCAAGAGATTCGTTCCACAGGAGAAAGAAACTGAGTTTAAAAGTTTCTAGAGTCTGGCCGATGACCACAGTGCTTGGGGAGATTTAGTTGTTTCTTTGTTTCCTTTTGCATTAAATACACTCTTAAGCTCCCATTGGTCTCCTCTCCTCTGGAGCCTGGGATGGGTGGGGTCCGTGGGGGCAATCGAAAGACCGCCAGCACTTAAAGTTTGAACTCACCTCTAAAAAATATTTCGGGGCAGAAAGTGTGCCAGCATTGAAATATGTCCACCATGTCCGTCTCTTTAAGTCACTATTTTGATTTCCATTTTTTTGCCTGCATGCCCTGGGACCTGTTGCTAAGAGCCCAGCGCCCATCAGCCTTTTCAGTTTATCTTCCCCTATCTCCTTCCAGAAGCATTTAAAGGGCCAGCTGCACAGGCTTGCTGTGGTGGAAGGAGTGGGACTTGCTGCATCCAAGATACCTGTGGGAGGCGCCTGGGGCGAGGAGAGGCAGCGGGGGTTGGCTGAAGGGGTTGGCAGTGTTAACGGAAAAAAAAAAACCATTGAAACCTGTAAAGAATTTTTGTGAGTTTATTTGAGCCAAACTGTCGACAATTGCCGGGAAGCAGAACCTCAACGGATTGAGATAATGCTCCAGAGAATGGCGGGTTACATTTCTGTATTTATACATAGAAATCAAAGGAGGGACATAGGTGGGTTACATGAATATTCATTGGTGATGGAGTAAGGAGGCAGGAGAAAGCAAGCCGGTGGGAAAGCCCTGGGATTGGATAAAAAGTAAAATGATGGACGCTTACTTAGGTGAGTGCAGGAACAATTAACATGATAACGAAGGAATTGGAGGCATCTGTCCTGGCGCCCACCACATTTGGTGGTACCCCAGGGGCTCCAGAGAAAAGGGAAGTTACAAGTTACTCAGACATCTCACAGATAGGTTATCTTAGAGGCAGGAAGGCAGATGGGCTCAGTAAAGATCAAGCTGATCTTTGTCTGGGAAAACATTGGCCTAGAAAATGACTGCCCACTATAACCTGTTGGAAGTAAGATATTTAATTTTCAAACCATCCTTTGTGGTTACTTCAGGTCTCTCAGTCTGCAAGACTGCCATGCAGGCCTTCCCTGAGCTCATCAGGTCACCAAGTGGCTGTTTTCGTTCACAGCAGCAGCAAGAGGGGAGTATCTGAGCTGGGCCCGGTGCCGCCTAGTTCTCTGCCATTTTCCAGACCCGCTCCTGACCTCTCGCCTCCCCTCCTCTCAACCAGCACTGGTGAAAAGGGGAGACGGGGTGTGGCTCCACAATAGGGCCCTGGATGTGCTCAAACTGGGAGTTCCTCTTCCTCCTCCTGGTCTGTGCTTTACACAGATGCACGGTAGGCGGCGAGGAGGGAGGATCTCTCTGAGCGTGTGTGTAGGATGGATTTGGAGAAGGCTCGAGGCCTGTCCGCACAGATGAACCCGGGAAGGGCCCACTAAGTGGAAAAGACAACCAGTGACACCCTGCCGTGCCCAGGGGCCTCGGGGTAGAAATGACCTGCGCCAGGTCTTCTCCCTGACAGAACTGGGACTCTTGGCTGCTGCTTGTAGCTGGAAGCATGGGCCACGGATTCTAAGACACAGTGATGGAAATACTTCGCTTCTACTACCTGGCAACAGAACAGAACTAGAAAATAAAATGCACATGAAACACAGAGCTCCCCCGTTAACCAGTCTGACACACCTCCGACAAGAGGCGAGGACCACAGAGAAGCAGAGGTGGTAGAGCAGCTGTGGTTCCAAGAAGCTGGATTTCCTGGGTGATCCTGCGGCCTTCACTTCTCGGGGCTCTGCAGGGAGATCCCCACAGGGCTCATGGAAACGCAGCCTGGATCTCACCCTGGGTGTCCTACCCCACGTGCTCTTCACAACTGAGCAAACCAGCCTTTGGAAAAGTTAACCATAAAAGGGGTAATATTAATATAAATATTATATCATGTTTATAAAGAAACACACGTTTTTGTATATACATATGTAAATACAAATATAGCAAATGCATAAAATATCCAAGAAATTGTAAATATCAAGTTAACCGCTAGTAAACAACGTAGTTACGTCCAGAGGTGGCCTAAGGTTAATTGAAATCAAGAAGAAATACACAAGAGGTTTCCATGACATCTGTAGGGTTTTCTCTATTAAGCTGCAAGGTAAAGTATGTGGGTGCTCATTATATTATTGTCTATATGCTTGAAATGAAATGTTTTTTAGAACATTTGAATATGGTTCATTTAAAACAAGTTGACAATTCAATCACTGTACAATTCTATGGTTTTTAGTATGTCCACAGAGCTGTACAACCATCACTACAACCTACTTTTATAACAGATTCCTCGCCCCCAGAAGAAATCCCACACCCACGAGCACTCAATCTCTATCCCTTCCTCCCAACTGCCACCCTACTTCCTGTCTCTATAAATTTGCTTATTCTAGACAACCCGTATAGATTCGTGCATATTGTAGCAATTATCAATATGTCACTCCTTGTGACTGAATACATTCAGATTTATTTACAGATTTACCACATTTTGTTTAACCTTTTATCAATTGATATACATCTGTGTTGTTTCCTGTTTTTCTATTAGGAATCACGCTGTTATAAACACTCATGTACAGATTTTTGTGTCCCCATAATTTCAAATTCCTCCAGGGTATCTACCCAGGAGTAACATTTATGAGCCCCACAGTGGCTCTGTGTTTAATTTTCTGAGGGACTACCAGATTGCCTTCCAATGGCTGTGCCATTGCACACTTCCGCCAGCAGTGAGGTTCCCAGGTGCTCCACATTCTCACCAACACGTGTGGTTGTCTTTTTAGTTTTGGTCATTCCACTGGGTGTGAAGCGGTATCTCACTGTGGGTTTGATTTTCACTTCTCAAATGGCTAAAAACATGGAGCACCTTTTCATGTGCCATTGGCATTTGAATGTCCTTTATGTAGAAATGTCTATTCAAATTCTTTGCCTATTTTAATTGGGCTTTTGTCTTTTTTTCCCCCAAAAATATGGAACACTTCATAAGTTTGAGTCTCATCCTCCCAAGGAGCCATTCTAATCTTCTCTGTATCATTCCAGTTGTAGTCTATGTGCTGCTGAAGCAAGAACGGGGCTTGTTGTCTTTTGAGTATTGAGTTGTAAGACTTATTTGTATAATCTGGATATAAATCCTTTTGCAAATATTTTCCCCTATTCTTTGGGTTGTCTTTTGACTTTATCCGTGGTATTCTTTGAAGCACAAAACTTGGTAATTTTAATGAAGCCAAATTTTTCTGTTTTTCTTTTGTAGCTCATGCTTTTACTGCCATGTCTAAAAAATGATTACCTAACCCAAGACCACAGAAATTTACTCCTATGTTTTCTACTGAGTTTTATAGACTTAGCTCTTACATGTGGGTCTATGGCCCATTTTGAGCTAATTTTTTGTGTCTAGTGTAAGGTAAGACTCCGCCTATCTTTTGCATGTGGATTCGGTCGACCCAGCACCATTTGTTGAAAATACTATTTTTAATATCACTCATTCCCAGCATACCGTATTTGCCGGCGTATAAGACGATTTTTTGGCCCTGAAAAATACGTATTTGCCGGCGTATAAGATGACTGGGCGTATAAGACGACCCCCCTAACATTTCCACTAAAAATACAGAGTTTGTTATATACTCGCCGTATAAGACTACCCCCCACTTGGAGGCATATTTTTCAGGGCCAAAAAGTCGTCTTATACGCCGGCAAATACGGTAATTATTCTTTTTAATGAAAGAAGCTTTCTTTTGTTTTTCTAAAACTTGTTTATAAGGACATATGTACTAGACTAGGGCCCAGCTTAATGACCTCATTTTAACTTGATCCTCTTCTGAGACAATATTCCCAGATGCAGTCATAGTCACAGGTACTGGAGGTTAGGACTTCAACTGGAAGAGCGGAGCCGGGCGGAGGATCCAGCGCTCATCAATGGCCACCAATCCTCTTCTTCCCATTGCTTCCCAGAACCTTCAAATCTGCCTCTCCTTCTCTAGTCTCCAGGCCCCTCTTCACATTCACAACCAGCTAAAGATCCACATATGAATGGCATATTCTACCTGCATCATTTAAGACTAATGTTTTATTTTTTTTAAATTCTTTTCCTTGGCTCAGTGGATAGAGCGTCAGCCTGTGGACTCAAGGGTCCCGGGTTTGATTCCGGTCAAGGGCATGTACGTTAGTTGCAGGCACATCCCTGGTGAGGGGTGTGCAAGAAGCAGCTGATTGATGATTCTCTCTCTCATTGATGTTTCTAACTCTCTATCCTTCTCCCTTCCTCTCTGTGAAAAATCAATAAAAATATATTTTAAAAAAATTATTTCCTTAAGTGGTTTTGAACACCCAGCACTCACTTTTTTTCTTCTTCACTTTGATATACTTGTTTCTTTTGATTGATTTTCTCGGAGATATTGGGATGATTGTACAGCTGCGTGGCTTTCCCTGGTGAACCGTAATTCTTTTCTCTGTGGTTTCTCAGCTTACTTAGTCCTCTATAGAGGGGTTTCACCAATCCATGCCAGCAGTTACCTCAAAGTTTAACTAGAGCTAAAGTAAACTAAATAAAATATAGCTACCTTAAACTAATGAAAAACTCAAGACATTTTTTAGTTTTTTTTTTTTAAATGAACACAGCCGAAACCGGTTTGGCTCAGTGGAGAGAGCGTGGGCCTGTGGACTGAAGGGTCCTGGGTTTGATTCCGGTGAAGGACATGTATCTTGGTTGTGGGCACATCCCCAGTAGGGGGTGTGCAGGAAGCAGCTGACCGATGTTTCTCTCTCATCAATGTTTCTAGCTCTCTATCCATCTCCCTTCCTCTCTGTAAAAAAATCAATTATATATATATATATATATATATATATATATATATATATATATATATAATGAACACAACAAATTAAAATGTGAAAATGTTTTACATTTGACATGTTAATTCAAGTTTTAGAAATCTAGTTCAGAGAAATTTTCTAACAAATGTACAGAAGTATGTGTACAAAAAACAATCACTGAAAACAAAACTTCGATCAACAAGAAAATAAATTATGGCACATCTGTTCTATGAAATCCTATGAAGCAATAAGGTGTCTCTGTATGCACTGATATAAAGACATCTCCAAGATATGGTGTTGGTGAAGAGCAAGTTGAATGTAATAAATCTAGATCTGGAAAGATGGACATAGCACTGTCAACAGTGGCTCTCTGTGGGGACCGGGATTGACCAGGACTGCAGGGAACGTTCACTTCTTACTTCAAATACTTCAGTATTATTTGCACTTTTTAGAATAAAGAGCATGTATTATTTTGACAATAAGTGTTTCAAATCATTTAATTAAAATGGCATCTTGGAATAAAAGTGACTCCTATTATTTCTTAAAAAGCATGAATTTCACAGTATTTTTAAAGTCCCAGTGTTATTATGCCTTAGAAGATTAAATCAAAGATTCAGAGCTATTTGGCCACATTCAGAAAATAGTAAGGTAGTTTTTAAAATGCAGCAACATACAGATATGTGCTGAAAAGGTAGAACTAGACCACCTTCTTACACCAAGCACAAGAATAAACTCAAAATGGGTTAAAGACTTAAATGTAGGACTTGAAATCATAAAAATACTAGATGAAAACACGCTCAGTAAAACCGTGGACATTTCCTCTAGCAATATTTTTTTTCTGATATAGCTCCCTGGGCAAGGAAAACAAAATAAAAAAATAAATAAATGGGATTACATTCAACTAAAAAGTTTTTGCTCAGCAAAGTAAACCATCAAACAAACAAAAAGACAACCCACTGAATAGAAGGACATATTTGCCAATGACACATCTGATACAAGGTTAATATTCAACATTTATAAAGAGCTTATACAACTCAACACCAACAAATAAACAATCAGATTAATGAATGGGCAGCCCTAGCCTGTTTGGTTCAGTGGACAGAGTGTTGGCCTGTGGACCAAAGGGTCCCAAGGTTGATTCCAGTCAAGGGGATGGACCAGGCCTGCAGGGGAGAGCAGTTGGGGGAACAGGCCTGCTGGGGAGGGCAGTTAGGGGTGACCAGGCCTTCAGGGGAGCAGTTAGGCAGTTTATCAGGCTGGCAAGAGAGTGATTAGGGGATGATCAGGCTGACAGGCAGAAGCAGTTAGGGGCAATCAGGCAGGCAGGCGGGCAGGCAGGCAGGCAAGCGGTTGGGAGCCAGCAGTCCTGGATTGTGAGAGGGGTGTTCACTGCCCATTTAGGCCCGATCCTGGGCAGTCAGACATCCCAAGAGGGGTCCCAGATTGGAGAGGGTGCAGGCTGGACTGAGGGACACACACCCCACCTCCCACATGCATGAATTTCATGCACTGGGCCTCTCTAGTTGCCCTATAAAGAGCAGATAATGAAATTAAAACAGAGGCATTTTAACTAAAGTTTCATATAAAAAAGTTTAAAATGTTATGTTTTGAAAGACATGGGAATACTTCATGCTGACTCCATGAAGTGAACTAGATAGTATTTATGCATCCAACGGTACAACTTTCCAGAACATAACTTGACCAAAATAAAAATATACACACATGTTTACCCGTTACTTCTGAAACTTAACTGAAGGAAGTAACCATAGACAAGCATAAAGATCTGACCAAAGATGCAGATGATACTAAAATATGGTGTTCATTATGTTTCACGCATATACTAGAATGCTTTGTAGTGACTTAAAATAATGTTAAACTAAATATTTAATAAAAGAAAAAATGTAGATGAGGGAAAAAAAATAGCCTGCTATGTTTGGTCAAACATTTAATTAACTCTCCCCTAAGCCTTGGCAGGGCCAGACCACATGATTTTTCACGGGCTTTATGCAGCCCTCGGCCAGTCGTTATAGGTTATGCCCCACACCTGCTTTATAGGTTATCTTTCTTTTCTCTGTAGCTTCTCTAAAGACCTGTTTATCTTTGATACTCTATAACGTCTATATGGTGTATCAAGGTGTAGCTTGCTAATTTATCATACTCGGTATTCATCAGGATTTCTGAATCTGAGGACTCCTGTATTTCATCAAATTCTGGAAAGTTTTCATTCATTATAACTTTGGATATGCATATCCTCATGGTCTGTCTCTATTATCACTTTCTGTGATCCCAGTAAGATGGCTATTTTACCATCTCACTTTATCTTCTCTTTCTCTTAACTTACCTCCCATATTTTCACTCTCTTTGTTCCTCCATACTTTCAGGGTTATTATTTCATATCTATCTTCAAATTTATTCCTTCTCCACTCACCTGTATAACTGCAATTTAAAATGCCAGTGTTTATATTTTTTAGTTTTACAAGTTTTAATTAGTTCTCTTAAAAGAATATTCTTGGTAATATTTTATATTTTCAATACTTCTTTTATTTTATATTTTGTACCCAACATCTCTAGAACCTGACATTCTTTTTTAAAAAATATATTCTTATTGATTTTTTACAGAGAGGAAGAGAGAGGGATAGAGAGTTAGAAACATCGATGAGAGAAAGACATTGATCAGCTGCCTCTTGAATACCCGCTACTGGGGATGTGCCCGCAACCAAGGTACATGCCCTTGACCGGAATTGAACCCCGGACCTTTCAGTCCACTGAGCCAAACCGGTTTTGGCAGAACCTGACATTCTTAATGTTCTGATTTTGCTTCTTAATGTTTCTCTTTATTTCTTCCCATGACATCTTATTTCCATATGTATTTTGTGATTTTTAATTATGAGCTAATGTTAATTGAAGTTATATCTAAAGGAATTCTTGGAGGCCTAAAATCAAGGTGCATGACTTCAGAGAAAATTCATGTGTCCTCCTATCAGTCACCTGGAGGCACTTTCCATCTCAGACTATTCTGAATTCTCAATTTGGGATTTTTCAGCTCATATTAGTAATGGGAATTTCAGCCTTAAATCTTATGAATTTCTCAGTAGAAATTTATCCTTCCTATTATCCCAGAGCTAAGATACGCGGTTGGACTTACCCGGCTTTCTTTTTCTTTTCTTTTCTTTTTTTTAAATTTATTAAGGTATTATATGTGTACATAGCTTACCATTGCCCCCCCCCCCCATTCATGCCCTCCCTCCCCAGAGTTTTGTGTCCATTGCTTGTACTTATATGCATGCATACCAGTCCTTCGGTTGATCTCTTATCTCTCCCAGATCTCTCTGCACCCCCCCTCCGCTGTCATTTGACAGTCTGCTTGTTGTTTTACTGTCTCTATATCTTTCTGTTCATTAGTTTATAATGTTCTTTAATATCCATAAATGAGTGAAGTCATGTGGTGTTTCTCTTTCATTGACTGGCTTGACTTTCTTTAATAGGCACTTTTTTTTCATATTCTCTCTTTTCACCAAGGATGCCATCTTTGCAGAGTACTAGTTTTAAGCAAGAGTCTTTGATCCTTCTTCCCTCTTTGCTCACACCTTGAGATTTGTCTTCTTTCTCCCAAATGTAGCTTTCTTTGACTTGTGCTTTCTTGTCATTTTTGTCCTCTAGGAATTTTCCTTTCTTGCCAATGCAACTATGCATTTTTCTAAATATATAATTTTTCCAAATTTACATTTTTTAGGTGCATGGCATCAGAAGCATTTTTGAATATATAGCATTCCATATTGTCAGAAACAGAACTTCTATTTTTCATTTAGTTTCCTCTATCAGATTTCCTCAGCCTTTAGAATTTACCAAAGAATAAATTTTAACCAATATATATACTTGCCAACTTTTCATTGTATAAAACAAATAATAACCTAACTACCTCCTACTAACACTATCATTCCACAGTAGAATGTTGAAAAGATAAATTATAACTTAAATTCACTTAATTTTGTATTTTTCTGAGATTGGTGACAACTTTATTGTATATCATCATTGGTCTATGAAATAGCATTTGGAAAGCACTAAGGTATGTCACATGTCAGGAAGATTAGTCTACGTGTGCTCACTGTAAAATCTATTAGCCAGAAATTCCAACCACCAACATCAAGTCAACTTCCAATTGGGCAAGTGCCATTAAATTATTTGTTTTAAATTGAGCAAACAGCGCCCAATTTATACAAGAAAGACAGCATGAGGTATCAAGTCAAAATCTTGAGTCCCACCTCCATTAGCCCCTTAGCCTCAGTTTCTCCCTCTGTGACAATACATTAATCTCATGGAAACCTTGAGGACTAGTAAGAGGAGTCTTCACTGAGGTTATTGACTTCTCTATTATTTCCCTCCCTTACAAAACACAACCTGAATTCCCCCCCAAAAAGAGTAAGTACCAAACTCGAGACAATAGGACCTTCTTTTCAATATGGATCTAGAACAGGCAATGTGTCCTATCAGTTCTTTTTATTCCTATCAAAGGAAGAAGTTAGGGCCAACTCAGACTTCCAGGAGAATAAAATTTGCTGGCAAGAGAGATAAGCCTGTCAAAATGTAAGCTCCACAGAAGCTGGGACTTTGTTCATGGCTGTATCCCAGTACCTGTAACAGTGCTTGGCATATGATAAACGTTCAGCAACTGAATGAGGGATAAGAAAGCAAATCAGAGCCCTGCAATGAAATGAGCCAAAACAAAATGACTCCCAAATTCACCCAACAGGACAGAAACCTTGTGTTCTACTTCTCAGTCGGGTCGATCTTTATTCCCACCCCCACCCTCCTCTGCTCCCCATCCTCCCATCATGCAGTGCTTCTCCAACAAGTCCTGACAGTCCTAGAGGCAGAACCTGGCTTTGAGAGAAAGCAGGCAGAATTAAAATCAACATGTTGAACCACCTATTCAGAGTCCTTGCAATCTGTACAGGAGTCTGGCATACAGTGACTGTCTGTACTGTGCTCCGTGCTGGCTCTGAAGGCCCCCACGAGCATCCATCAGTGACACAGAGGACGGCCAGCTAAAAATGATGAAAAATAATGCTAATTGACATTCACTGAGCTTTTGCATTATGCCAGGCTCTATACTAATGTGCTCGCATGGATTATCTCATGTAATGCTTAGAGAAACCCACCCAGTTAGGCATTACTTTTATTCCCATTTTATAGAAGCTTAGGAAGGTGAAATAGATAGCTGGGGGGTGACATAGCTCATACTCTTGTCTGCAAAAGCCACGTTCTTGTGGCACTATGTCTGATACAGATTTTATATCACTTTAAAGTCTTTGGCATGGGCCATATGTAAGCATATCCGTATTGTTTAAATGTGACTTTGTTTAAATGAATCTTCATCCCTTTGATTTTCTTATCCTAGGATATAAGTATTCTTATCCTAGGAAAGGATAAATATGGAAAAAGAAAACCAAGTCTACAAGTGAAAACAGAATTTGAACTGGCCTAGAGTAGAGAGAAAAGAACAAAACGGGTCTCCTGTCTGATATTGTCTTTTTCCTCCTCTAAATATCTTTGTCCTGTCCCTTTCTCTTCTTTATCCCAACCCCACCCCCTCTGCCTGACGTGTTGTTTCTTACCTCCACCACTGCTGCAAAGGCTTCCAACTGCTGGCCCTGTATCTACTTTGCCCCTCCCCATCCTAGTGATCCTTCAAGAAAGAAATAAAGCATGGGGTGTTTTTAAAACTGTAGAGAATTTTTAAAAATATGTTCTTATATATTTTACAGAGAGAGTGGAAGGGAGAGAGATAGAAACATCGATGAGAGAGAAACATTGATCTGAGAAACATCCATCAGCTGCCTCCTACATGCACCCCTTCCAGGGGGTCGAGCCCACAACCTGGGCATGTGCTCTGGCCAGAGATCAAACCTGCCACTTCTTGGTGCATGGGACGACACTCAACCAATTGCGCCACACCAGCCAGGTTGTAGAGCAACTTTCAAATGCTAATCTTATCTTAAAACCCTTCAATGGTTTCCCTTTTCCCTTATGAAAAAGCAAAAATTTCTAATGGGGTCCACAGGGCCCTGCTTGTCCCGCCCTTACCCATCCCCCAGCCGTGCTGCCTCTGAATTCTTCCACCCCAGCTACAGTGCTCCGCACTTCCGGTTCACTCGCTGACTGGCTTCCTCGTTGTCTGTCCCATGAATCAGTTCATGGACTCTCCCAAAGAACTCAATTAGCCCTACTTCTTAGGCCACAAAAAGAAAGGCTGAGGCTACTTCTACCAATCACTTCAAGTGTAAATAGCTACTCCTCTGCACTATACTTCAATATATTTTCCCACATGGTATTAGACTTACCTGTTTACCTCTCCACAATTCCCACTAGACTGTATCTGCATCAGAGTGAGGTCAGAGAGAGCCTGTTTTGTGGAGTATTGACTCCTGGTGCTTGGCATGTATCAGATGCTCAACAAAGAGTTCTATAATTGGTTAATGAATGCTTAAATGTCTGATGTAAATGTGGTGCTTCTTTCTAAATCCCAGGGACTTTCCCCAACTCCTCTGACTGAACTGAACAAAACACTGCTACAGGGGAAGAGAGAATTGCCAAAAGTCCACTGCTTGAATAAATAGGCTCGTCCAGATATTGTCACTCGTATAAAAATTGCATAATTTCACATCTCCTTCAGGGAATGTAAAAATTCTATAAGGGTAAGTTATTGTGTGGCCTTTTATTCGGGTTATGGTTTTCTTTGGCTTGGAATTGAATATTTCTCAATATTGTCTATTAAGGTATAATTGTGATGAGAATTCTGAAATGCAAAATAAAATTCTTTGACCATATCACAGTCCTCCTTGGCAGCTCCTTGTCTTAAAGATTGGCATTCACAGATCTTCTGTTATACTCATGATTCTGCTCTAGCAAGAAACACACAAATGAATAGCAAATGGTGTAAAAAAAAATACCCACAATCTGAGACACCTGTGTGTGTTTGTTTGCTTTTGGCATTTCATTCAACTGCTAGCTATAAATTAATTCTCCCAGTCAAAATTAATTTCTCCCTCTTCTTGCCCAATACTGCTTTCTTTATTCTGCAATAATAGCACCTTGCACCTTTTTCTCGTGTTTTGTAGAGTCAAGTTCCTCAGTATACTTGCTTAGGACCCTCTACACTATTTATTCAAAGACTGGAGGAGAATGACCAACTTCCATTAAAATGAGTAGTTAATTAGTCCTTGATAGTTAACTAGCTTTGCTCACTAGCTGCATGACTGGTTCTCACACACCAGGCTCAAAACACTTGCATTTACATTAATACTATAGCGATATTATAAATGATATTCCTTATATTCATATAAGGTATGAGTCTACTCAATGAGTGTGTCTCTGACCACTTGAATCAGAATCGCCCATTGTTATAATTAAGGTTGTAATGAATTGATACATGCAGGTGTCCAGGCTCCATGGTAGAGCTACCGAACCAGAGGTCCCACCTGGAAGAGAGGACTCAGCCACATAAAATGCTGCCAGGACCCTATCTCCTTGGTATTCCACTATTCTTCCAGCCCTAGGCCTGCACATCATAGATACTCAATAGAATGTTGTTACTGCTGCTGCTTTTAAATTATGCTGCCAACGGAAATTTAATTATACAACACACCACAATAGAAGAAATAAGTATAGATAATAAAATCAGAAAATAAATTAAATATTAGTAAAATAAAAAATAAAATAAGAGAGAGATGTGTATGAACAAAATGTTAGGACCAAGATAGAGATCATCAATTCTGCATAGAAGGCTCTAGAAAGACATAGAGCAGATTTTCTTTGAACTGGGTCATTCAGAAGGCACTGGAAATAGCTGAAAGGTTATTTCCCCCTCCCAAACTGGTGGGCGGAGTTTGACACATGACCCCTTAGGGCTGCCCCCCTCCCAAACTGGTGGGTGGAGCTAACAACATGACTGACACCTGCCAAGGGGACATCTCCAAGACAGTGAGCCACCAATTAACGCGGGCCAAGGTGCCCTTGGGGCCCATCCCTTCCTGTTCCACCCTGGGCCCAACCCCCTCCCTTTAAAAGGAACTCCAGGCAGGACACGTGTGCTCTTTGGAGGCGACCTCCATTGGCCCGGTTGGGTTCCGATTTCCTGTCCCCTCTCCCCTAATTCTGATCTTTACCTCGGTGATGGCTCCCGCCCATTACCGGGGAATAAACTCTCTTTAAAACTCCCTATTGTTCTGTTTCCTGTTTCCTTTCAAACCTAACAATAGCCAGTCAGAGAAGCAACACAAAAACTCTATGGATGGGCAAGCTTGAGCTGGTTTGGAGAGCCAAACATGTGTTGAGTGGCAGAAATGAGCGTGTCTATTATGATAGCTAAGGGGCATGGAGCGGAGAGCAGAGATGGGGCCAGGGAAATTGGCAGAGGTGGGACTGGATGTGGTGACTGGGGCCAGACTGTGCGGCCTCTGGGCCCGATGTGCTTCCCTGTATTCTCAGAGCTGTAAGGAACCTCAAAAGGCAAACTGGCCTAGCTGTGTGGCCCAACCTAGTAAGAGAATGGGTTGCCCTCAGACCTGGAGCTTCCACACGCTCCACTGATTTGAAGTGTGTGCTGGTCTGTCGATGGCCCCCAGGTGACCATTTCCAGTTACTTAGAGGCCTTGCTGTTACATTAACCAGTCAGGTCAAAGAGCCAAACACACTGGACTTGTCTGGCTTATGATTTATCTGAAAATAAATCCTAAATGGGGCCATGAGTTGTTTTCAGCAACCACAGCTTTCGAGCCCAGCAGTAAGTTGCTGGGCAGAACCCAGCTCCCGGTGCTCACTGTGGGCGGGGCCCAGCTCCCGAGGGCTGGCCCTTTGTTCAAGCTTCAGCGTGAGGGGCGTTGGGGAGAGACTGGGTGGCAGGTGCAGCCTGCCCTGGTGTGCTCAGGGGACAGCAAGTCTTAGAGAAAAGGTTCCCTTTGTCCCTGCCTCTCAGGGGCGTAGGGTGAGGGCAGGCTTTCTACTAAAACATCCAGAGTCCACTCCCAGGTAATAAGGCATGAGGGGGCCTGCAGAAGGGAAGAACGCCTTGCTGGACCACAAGAAAGGTGGGCAGGAACCCAAACCAAGGGGCTGTTCCGGACTTTTCCCCGTGGCTCTGCCGAGAGAGGGAAAGCCCCACCACTACTCTCACCGCGTCGACCCGTTTCTGCCTCTCCTGTCAGGTCCCGTCCCTGCGGGTTCTGTGAAGACAGCCGGCACAGCCCTTTGCTCAGCCT
This sequence comes from Vespertilio murinus, assembly GCA_963924515.1. NCBI lineage: Eukaryota > Metazoa > Chordata > Mammalia > Chiroptera > Vespertilionidae > Vespertilio > Vespertilio murinus. The sequence continues at coordinate 140,382,538 of OZ004706.1, read as the reverse complement.
CAGCCTGAGCCCCTGAGCGTGATCCTCGCGTAAGGAGGCCGCGCTCAACAGCAATGGCCAATGCCCCCCAAATCCTGACCACGCCCTTTGCATAAAGGGTCTCACTTAATCCTCCCAGCACCTCCTGGAGTACGCACTGGTACTATCTCCGTGGGGTTTTTTTGTTTGTTTTTTTTGTTTTGTTTTGTTTTGTGTTTTAAATCATTATTGCTGAAAGTATTACATATATTCCCTTTTCCCCCCATTAACCTCCTCTAGCCCGCCCCTGTCCCCCACCCCAGGCCTTTGCCACCCTTTGTCTGCATCCATGGGTTATGCCTTTATGCATACAAGGTCTTTGGTTGATTGCCTCCCACCCACCCACCCACACCTGCCCTGTGCTTCTGTGTCTCTGGCTCTATCTTGGAAATAGAGGCCTAGAGAGCGGACGCGGCACCCAGGACAGAGCATCAGGCTGGGACGTGGACCCAGACATTCCAGCTCCAGGCCAGAGGCTTGGCCTCAACCCGCCCTCCTGCTCGGGCAGAGATGAAGCTTGATCAGAGAAGCAACACAGGTCCATTCTGGGAAATTTGGGGGAAATATAGGAGAGACACAAAAAGGAAAAAAAAAAAAATCACCTAATCCTACCACTTTCATCTTTTGGGGAAAGGTAAAAATAAAGGAAAACAAACAAACAAAAAATCCCTTCTTATTTCTAACGTTAGCTCTCAAAGGTAGCCACTGTCCTCCCAGACTTTTTTCCTTTCACGTTTACACAAAGATGTGTAGGCAAATAATGTCTGTTGGCACATTGCACAATAAGATCACTTGTGTGTGTTGCTCTTCCACTTAATGTGACATCGATTGTAATGATTGCATAGTCATCCACTATCTGCTGGACCACTATTTATTCGACCAGAGTTACAATAAATATCTTTGTCCACATATATTTATGTACTCGTGCTAGTAATTATGAAAGATACACTTCGACGACTCGCAGAGCATGTGCCTTTTTCATTTTGCCGATTGTTAAATAACCCAGTGGATTTTAACCCTTTACGCTGGCAAAACTGGGGTTGTTGATAATGAATCGGAATTATGTAATGAAAATCACACATAACTTATTTAAGCATAATTATATACAGCACTGAATAAGTAATATAAAAGGGGTTTCTGATGCACATTTCAAATTGTTCCTCCCTGAGAAACTGGAGAAATGCCTTCACTTGTGGTGCGTGTGAAAATGTGTCTCCTGCTGGCCCTGCCAGAATTTCCCTAATCTTGCCCCCATACGAGTCCACATTGGAGTGCAACATTCTTGTATATGCGACTTTGTTTATGATTTTCTGAAAATGTTCATTCTTGATACCTTTACTAGTTCAAAATGAGGGGTTCTTTTCTATCCATAAATTTTATATTTTTATTCTTAGGAACGGTGAAAGAGTCTTAATTCACTAGAAACAAGCAACACTGAGCACGGTTTTTTACTCTTCTTGAAATAGATCCTTATACTTTATTAAAGAATACTACTCAGGCCGAAACCGGTTTGGCCCAATGGATAGAGCATTGGCCTGCGGACTGTAAGGTCCCGGGTTCGATTCTGGCCAAGGGCATGTACCTTGGTTGCGGGCACATCCTCAGTAGGGGGTGTGCAAGAGGCAGCTGATCGATGATTCTCTCCCATCGATGCTTCTAACTCTCTATCCCTCTCTCTTCCTCTCTGTAAAAAAAATCAATAAAATATATTTTATTTTAAAGAAGAAAAAACAAAGGACACTACTCAGAATGTACTTCAAATACCAAATCCTCACCGATAACTCTCCTCAAATGGCTGCAGCCTCCGACACCCTCCACAGGATGCTGGTGTGGATTTTCTGTATCTTTGCCTGCCCTGCCCCTCTGTTCCCGGGCTGGTTACTCTGAGGGCTCCGGGGTCTCTGGTCGGCGAGGGGAGGACAATGTCATCGTTTTGTCTTCACAAAGAGTAACTTGCAGATTGAGTTGAATCTGGTCAAAATCTTCATCTTCCCTCCTGACAGCTTCCCTCCTCCCCTGCTGCTCCTCTCAGCCAGCTTCCCCTCACTGCCCTTCCAGCCAAATGCCCATCTCCTCGGGGCCCCTCTGCTGTCAGCCAGGCCCAGGACGCCCACTTGCGGATCAGCACAAACCCCTCTCCTTGACCCGCATCCTCCTTTCATTAGTTACTCTCCCTGGCCGAGAGACGGTGTAGCCAAATGCAGAGCTCTTGGGGCTTGGGAATCAGAAACTTGTGGATGGGACTCCTGACTCTTTTTTTTTTTTTTTTTTTTTTTAATATATTTCACAGAGAGGAAGGGAGAGAGATGGAGAGCTAGAAACATTGATGAGAGAGAAACATCGACCAGCCACCTCTTGCACACCCCCTACTGGGGATGTGCCCGCAACCAATGTACATGCCCTTGACCGTAATCGAACCCGAGACCTTTCAGTCTGCAGACCGACGCTCTACCACTGAGCCAAACGGGTTTCGGCGGGACTCCTGACTCTTAACCCTGTTGGCTGTGTGCTCTCAGCCAAGGCATTGAGCCTCTCTGTACCGCAATCTCCTCAACTATAAAACGGGGGTCATGAAAACAGCAAACTCACAGGACTGCCGATAAAGGAACTGGTACACGGTGTCTGGCACACACAGACGCAATAATTTATAACTATTCCTGATTCTACTCCACAGTCAAACTTCTCAAATGAGGTGTCACTGGTCACGTCAGATAAGATTTCAGAATTGTTTCGGATTTGGGAATTTTATCAAGTTTCTTCCATACGAGCCCTGAAGAAGCTCTGGCTCTTCAGCGTCATTGGCCTCAGTGCCAACGCCCCTCTGCCGGTGGCATGTGATGGAATGGGTCGTTCACACAGCCCTTCCAGAGAGGGTCCCATCGCCAAGGAGGGGCCAGTCGGGATCTGCAGTCCTTAAACACTTATTCACGTATGGGAGCTCTCTCTGCCAGCCTCCTCCACTCCAGACCAGCATCGGGCAAGTGACCCATCTGAGCCAGCTGGCAGGCCGGCTCGCAGGTGGGCAGACATAGTTTTAGGAAGGACATTCCCGGAGTGTTGCTCCTCACACAGGTCCAGGAATGTGTAGGAACTTCCTGGTTATTGCAGCGCCTGTGAGATGTGAGGCTCTACTCAATGTCAGTGGGCAGAGTGGGCCATATAGCCTGCATTGCTTGGGACACCCCCCACCCAGTGAAGAATGGTCCCCCCCAAAACGCCACCAGCACTCCTTCTGAGAATCACCTGCAGGGCTTCGACCTCAACACGTTAGCATTGTTGTTCCCCATCCTGGTGACCTGGCTGGAGCGTGAGGTGAGCTGTCGGGCTCCTGGCACCCCTCAGCATGGAGGCTTGGTTACAATTATAGATGCAGCACCCCATGCCTCCTTTCCTGAGCTCACATCGGGGGCTCACTTGGCTGCCAGCACAGAAGGGGCAGGAGGCAAATGCATATTGCCTGATCAATAAAGCTTTGACTTCAACCCCCATGGTCAGTGGTGAGCAAACTGCGGCTCGAGAGCCACAATGCGGCTCTTTGGCCCCTTGAGTGTGGCTCTTCCACAAAATACCACATGTAGGCGCGCACGTACAGTGCGATTGAAACTTCGTGGCCCGCACGCAGAAGTAGGTTTTTCGGCTCTCAAAAGAAATGTCAATCGTTGTACTGTTGATATTTGGCTCTATTGACTAATGAGTTTGCTGACCACTGCCCTAGGTAGTACCCTTGCTGGTAAACTGTCTTTTGACTTATGCCCAAAGAAGAGGCAACTCAAGGTAGAAACCATTCCACTGAACCCTGGGCCTCCCAATGGGAACACAACCCACTAGCTCCATGGCCCCATAATGGTACTGATCTCCCCCTACTCGACTCCCGTCCTCAGGCTGGGAACGTGCCAAATATGGGCAGCCTCTACGTCTCATCAGAAGAACCCAAGGAAATAATAATTAACCATCAACACTTTCTAAGGGCTTGCTATGTACTGGCTCTGTGCCAAGCACTTTATAAACATTATCTCACTTAATACCATGTGACATAAAATAAAGCTCACATGAGAAAAAGGCAATGCCGCTTCCTTCCCGCCTTTGCGGGTGACTCGCTGTTGATGGGAGCTGTGCTCTGGGCCTGCTGCACTCCCAGAATCCCTAGGTGTGCCCGCAGCTCAGGATGTGCAGCTGGGTCACATGGGGAGGATTTATCGCTCACAGGCCTCTGTCATTAACCGAGATAAATCCAGGTATTGTCATTACGGTAATGGCCTCTGTGACTAAGAGGAGTTAAGTAGAAAGTCGGCGAATGACAGATATCTTGAAAAATCTATTCACCATGAAGTCACCTTCTAATGTGTTTGGTGGAAACAATAACATTCATTTTCACTCCAGACACTGCTCTCTGTGGTAAATAATATCACGACGTGCCTCTATCCTGCAAGTCCCCAGAAACTGTTTCTAATTATGGTCAGAGGCACGTCAATTACCAACAGAGCCTCCAGGCAGCCCTCAACGTGGCTCTGATTAGAAACATGTTTTACTTCCATTTCTTCAGTCGAGCCCCTCAGCCCCCTACATATTAATTGCTCTCTCTTGGCTGTGGGCCTGTTTCCCTCACCCTTCCCTCTGCACCGCGCCTCTCATGGCTAAGTCCGTATCTTTGTCTGGTCTCGGCCCTGCACCTCACCCTCTTTGACAAGCAATTCAGGACCTGCCAAAGAGCACAATCTGTCCCTTCAAAAATACCAGGGCTCTGGTAAGCCAGAGAGCTGATAACCCTGCTTCAATTAAAACAAAGAAAATGCTGGTCCGGGTACCATAATAAGCATAGGACACCACTCTGTCTCACTGAATCTTCCAGAAAGACCCTGAGATGGAGGTACAATTAGTGCCTCCATTTTACATTTAGGAAAACTGAGGCAGAGGGAGGTTAAATAATTCTCCCAGAGCCACATAACTAGCAAACAGAGAACCTACAACTGCCCAAATGGAGCCTTCTCTTCACTTTTGATTCTTCTTGAACCCCTGACCCAGGGATAAGTTACTTGGGCTTTCTCTTTACTGTCTATCCACTTTCTTATCATGACCTCTGTGTTCCTCCCACTCATTCCTGGAGGATTTGGGGTTTGTTGGACTCTTTCCAAACCTCACACGAGCCCTCTACTTGTAACTATTGGTTCTTTCAACGTCCAACTAGACTTCATGGAGTTGAGCTCTAGGGGGCACCAACCTTGTCAACTACAACAGGAAGGGTGGTCCTGGAACTTCGTGCTGGCCCCAACTATTTCACCTCCTCTCTTCTGTTCTGCCCTACCTCAGCTTGCCTCCCCGTGATGGTGGCCCTGCCTACACACCACCACCAACTGCAACGGCAGCTGCGCCTTTTCAATGTCTCCCTCCCCGACCACTGCCCCCTCTCTTTACAGCTCTGCTTTTCTCCTCTTCCAGCTCCAACCATCCTTGGGCCATACCAGGACCTTCAAACCACTGAACATGGCACCTTTTTATTGTCCCTCACCCTTGCCTTGCCTCTTGCCCTCTCTATTCAACTGAGCCTTGTAGGCCATCATTGTATTACCCCTCTGTATGCCTTCTGCTGTCTCAGCCCACTCTCCTTTCATTGTACTAAGCCGGCAAAACCCTACACCTACGTCAAACCAGCACTTCCCTTAACTACATGCCTGCAGTTGAGCAGCTAAGCAAGACTGAAGAAAACAGCCAGGTTGACCAGTCTCACTTCCGTGTTACGGCCCTCCGTGCTGCCTGGTATGCAGCTTATGGCATTTCCCTAGTCCACACACTTTCCCAAGACCATGTCTCCTGTTCCCCTCTCTCTCCAAGCCTCCAACACTTTCTCTTCCCCTTCAGGAACTCTTAGCTGAGAACTTCGCTTCCCACTTGACTGAGAAAATTGGAGCAAGTTTCTACCATCATATCTACCATCTTTCTGCATTTCTGTCTGTGAACTGTACCTTCCCTCCTGTTGCTGTTGGACGAACTGTCTTCTATCCAAAGCCAGCCTTGCCAGTTTGCACAAAATCTCATCCCCTCGTGCTTTAGTATCAAGTTTCCTTCTCTACTGAATCAGTACACAAACATGATGTTATTTCTCCAGTCGGAAACACAGCTCCCTATGAACCCACATCGAAGTCAAATTCCTATTCCATTTCTGTTCCCTTTATAATGAAACTCCTTAAAATGGTTGCTTTTACTCATTCAACTTTTCTCATCTGTCTTTTCTTAAACACATCCAAGGAGACTTTTGTTCCCTCCATTCTACTGAAACATCTCTTATTAAAGTCACCAATGATCTCCCATTGCCACAGTGGTAAATTCTGAGTCTAACTTGAATTGCCAGAACTATGTGATTCAGATTTTCCCCTTCCTTTTTAAAATGCTTTCTTCCCTTCTGGGTCACCACTCTCTCACCAGTGATCAACTCCATCTCCTCTTCTTGTTCCTCCTCATCTCCCTCAAGATTGATAGGTTGGAATCCCTTAAGGTTTTAGTCTTTGGATTTTTCTCTTCTCTAGCTGTAATCATTCTTTGGTGACTGCTCTTGCCTAGACCTCTCCTTTGGCATGTAGTCAACTGACCTCCTTGCTGTTCCTGGGACCTGCTCCTGCCATGATGGCTTTGAGCCTGTCTTTGATTTTTTCCCCCGAAAATAGTTTGCTCCACCCAGTCTCCACTAAATGATCACCTCAGAAGTAAGCTCTTCACTGCCAGATTGATCAGACATTGAACTGTTATCTTCACCACCCTTTCTCTCTATCCCCACCCAGTGTGCTTTTCCCATCGTGTCTATCTCTATCTGGAATATTATAAATGTAGTTGTTTATTTATTTGTATTTGTCTCCCTTCAGTGGAACCTAAATCACATGAGAGCTCGAACTGCTCCTTCCTCACGGTCTAAAATAGTGTTGGGTTCACAATGGGCAAGCCTTTTAAATGTACTTCGAATGAGTGAATTTGTTATTTGAACCCATGCAGCCTGACTCCAATGGCCTTGAGTCAGAGCAGTAGAAGAGGGACATCCCTGTCACAGGGGACCCAAGACTATTTGAGAATTTGAAGAACTGGAGGTCCCACCTAGTAAGGGCAGAGTCAGAAAAACAACAGTTGTTTATCATAACCTATTTTTGCCTCCTCTCTAGTGGGCTGAGAAACCCAAGTTACACACCTATGTTACCATGAGATGCAAAACACCTTATCCTGAGAACATGTGGTCTGACCTGACGTGTAATCGTATCCACAGACCACTAAGGGTTTTGTGTAAGTTTGTTTTTTCTCTTTACTCACCAATTTCTATATTAGCTGCCATGTTTTTGTCCCATCTCCTACCTTTTCCCTGTGGGATTTTTCTTATCCAAGCACACCTGTACCGTGCATGAGTAAATCTGTGCCCATGCAGACAATGCCATCTTGCCCTGCTTAGTTGAAAACATGTCTGTAGCACTATAATCACAGCTGCCGTCTGATCAGAGCTGGTTGGGATCAGCCCTCACAGGTCTACTGAAGTAAGGATTGGGTTTTAACCATGCTCTCTCTGTCTACATAAGGAGGAGGAGGAGGAGGAGGAGGAGGAGGAGGAGAAGAAGAAGAAGAAGAAGAAGAAGAGGAGGAGGAGGAGGAGGAGGAGGAGGAGGAGGAGGAGGAGGAGGAGGAAGAGAAAAGGAGGAGGAGGAGACTTTTTTTTTGTTTTGCATTCACCTCGATATTGGTGCCAGGACTTGCATGAGAAAAACACTTCTTTCTGACCCCTGTAGTGATCAACTGATGCCTTGAAGCAGGAAATTTGATTGCCCACGTCTCAGGCTGAGTCTCTGTTTTACCAATCACAAAATGACTCAACCCTTTTCAAAAGCCAGCTGTGACCATGGACCCTGTGACCTCCTGTGGTGGTGAATTCAGTTTAAAAAAGAAAAATAACAATGATAAAATAGCCAAGGTTATCGATGCTATTATGCTTCAGTTATCAACTCTTTGGGGGCTGAAGAAAATAGAGCAGGTTGGCTGGACCGGAGAAGTTGGTGATACACATTTCCCTCCTGGAGAAGCGCCTCCTCAGGGCTCCCACCCCAGCGGTGACCCCCCAGGACGGCGTTCTCCCCACTGTTCCCATCAGCAAGAGCCTGCTGACACACTGGCTGATGAGCAGCGCGCAACTCATCAACTCATGGAGTGTGCCCTTCCCGCTTCCTGCCTCAGAGCCTGTCCTACCCGCTGTCCCAGGGCTCTTGCTCATTCACTCGCCGCCCACACGGATTTAGAAGATCAAAGAAAAACTCCACCGACTCTCTCCTATCTAGACCAGTGCGAGGGCTGGTTCAGCGCGTTCCTTAAATATCACGAGATTCGAATCTATTCTTCTCACCCAGCTCGCCGGCTCACTCACAATGAGTGAGTGGCTTATAACTCTCTCTCTCTCTGTCTCCCTTGCTCTCATTTTTCAAAATATAAATAAATGGATTCTGGGTTGGCTGAGACCTCAGCAGTGTGACTGCTGTGCAGATGGATCCTGCTGGAGCTGGTGCTGGCTCTCTAGGGAGCAGCATGAAATGCTGGTTTTCAAAACCTGAGCAGCGTGTAAATGGCAGCTAAAAAGGAAATGCAGATCGGCGCCGAGTGTTAATTGTCTCTTCCTCTCTTCCTCGCACACTTCAGAGCGGGCGGCGGCAGCCCACAGGAAAGCAGGCCTGCCCCCTCGTGGGGTGGGCTTTCTTTCTTTCAAGCTGGACGGAGAGAATCACACCTAGCGTCCAAGTCAAAACATGGAACGGGATTTTGTTTTCTTTCTTTTTTTCTTTCTTTCTTTTTTTCAAGTTCTCATCTGATGAAAGTCAAAGAGGTGGCACCGAGCTTGTAATGAAAGTAAGATTCTGCTGAGAATGAGTCAATGAGATGTGACACATAAAGGGGAAGCAGGATGTCTTTGTTTTGAAATGACAGGCGAAAAGCTACAGGGGGTGCCTGGTGAGATTTTAGTCCATAACTAGATAGCAACCTGTCAAATACAGGCCCCTTAAATGCATCACAAGCATTCTCACTTTGAGATGACTTCAATTCCAGCTCTGCCTGGGTGAGTGCATGAGTGCGGGAATGCATGCATAGCAAGCAATCGAATGCCCACGAAACACCGCCACGTCCTGCTACAGGTCCAACAGGGATCTCGCTGGGACGAGGGCTCCGTGCCCCGTGTTACCTCCCTTACTTAGGCAGTGATAGGTCTTAGGAGCACACCCCAGGCTCTGAGCCATTTATTCTCTTCCCTGAAGACTTGTGTTAGCTTTCTCCCAAGACATCATCAAGCAGAATCTTGGTGGATTGTCTTTTCTCTTTTTTAAAAAAATATATTTTATTGATTTTTTACAGAGAGGAAGAGAGAGGAATAGAGAGTTAGAAACATCGAAGAGAGAGAATCATCGACCAGCTGCCTCTTGCACACCCCCTACTGGGGATGTGCCCACAACCAAGGTCCATGCCCTTGTCCAGAATCAAACCTGGGACCTTTCAGTCCGCGCAGGCCAACGCTCTATCCACTGAGCCAAACCGGTTTCGGCTGTCTTTACTCTTTATGTGCTTTGTCTGAATGCAGTAGGGTTATTTGAATTTGTGCAGATTTGAACAAAATGGGAGCGATAGAGAGGCAACAAATACAATCGACTATATCAGTTGCCAAGGAGAAAAGAAGAATCTAGAACTTTTTTTAAAAATCATAAAATCCCGGTTCCCTGGACCTGCGGGTGCCCGTTTCTCCACACGTTTATGAAAGGCCGGCTCCCTGCTGCTGTTGCCGAGTGACGACTCCGTCCCAGCCTGTCCGTTTGGAGGCAGAGAGGAGCAATCACACGTGAGAACAGCCATTGCCTGGGTCCATGCTCTCCTTCCCGGCCTGGAACGTGCCGGTGAGCTGGTCCCCCCACCCTGCACTTCACCCACGTGACCAAGAAGAGTGTGTGGCCACACTTTCCCTCCGGCTGCTGATCCAGCTCAGCTGGGTGGTAGGCTCCTCGCTCAGCCTCTCCTTGGGCCTCTCCTGGGGCCTCTCCTACCCACGGCAGGAAGGGAGCTCAGCTGAGGATGGGAAAACCATCCGCTGGTCCTCCTGCTAATACACAGTGGACTCATTCAAGGTGTGTGTGTGTGTGTGTGTGTGTGTGTGTGTGTGTGTGTGTGTGGAGTAAGGAAGCGGACGGACAGGGAATGTCCTTTGAAGGAATTGGGAAGAAGGTGATAGATCCTCCCTTCCTTCAATTGATGGACAGACATAAACCCCACCTGCGGCCAGACATACCTGCGCACTGAACCACCAATCAGCACCCGCCAAATACCCTAAGCTCCGCCCCCTAACCTTAAAGGTGCCTGTACACCCAGCACCCCGGCTCTCTTTCTCTCTGGGAGCAGCGGGCGGCAGAGGTACCCTCTCTCCAATAAAAACCTGTGTCCTGGCATCCCAGTGTCAGCTACCTTCTTTAATTAATCTATCAGAAGGTAGTTGTGGGGGTGGGAAGGGGCTCATCTTGGCTGGCCCACCTCCGAAAGAGCCTCCCTGGCTGTAAGAGGGCCCAGGCGTGAGAAAGTATAAGGGGCAGCCAGGCCTCTCTCACTAGAAGCCCCTCCTGAGTCTGAGTCCAGTCACTTACCTGCCACCGTCTCCCAAAACTGTTTTCTTCCCAAAAAGAGAATGGCCCCCATTTGCCGGTCACCTAGACAGAAAGACCACAGAGTCACCAGCGGCTGTGAAGTGTGCCTAAGTCCTCCCAGCCCTGTGTGCACGGGGAGAGTCTGTCCCTCGCGAGGGACCCCAGAGCAGATGTCTAGGAGCTCAGAACCCACTCTCTGCAGAGGCTGGATAGAATGGGGCTGACATGAGTCTCACCATCAACTTAATTCCAGGGGTGTGTAATGTGTAAGCCAACAAGAGTCTCAGGCAAGGTCTCAAAGCTGCTTGAATGTCACTTGCTGCTTAGTGAATGCAGGAGGGAGCTGTTGTCAGAGACACTGCCTCTCTTTAGCCACACAAGCTGGCAAACCTAGCAAAGTGGCTCACCTGTAGCCTAGTTTCAAGTTGACTATGGCAACCAAAAGAGATGACACGGTCACTGCTGCCAGTCAAGCCCTTCCCACAGGTGATATTTTAAAATATCCTTGGGAAAAATTGCATTGGCTTATAACCCAATAAGCCTTGATAAGATTTAGCTTGTAAGTAAGCAGAAATTGTCAAGTGGTAGCTTTGTGCAGAGCATGGAACTGTGTGCCCTGCTTTTGATGTGGGATTTTATTTTTTTAAAATAATAAATAAATATCTTTGCCTAGCATCTAAGCCAATTTGAGGTTCTTACCAAAAGAGCAGTAAACATGGTGTTAGTTATAAGTTGCTGTATAACAAATTACCCCCAAAATAAGCAACTTAAAACAGTAAACAGAACACGGTTTTTGTGGATCAACAGTTGGCACAGTTCACCCAGAAGCCTGTATCTCAAGGTCTCTCACTGCTACAACCAAGGTGTTAGCTAGGGCTGCAGCCTCATCCAAAGGCTTGACTGAGGGAGGACCCACTTCTAGGTCTTTACAGAGTTGTTAGCAGAAATCAATTCCTCACTGTCTTATGGACTGAAGGCCTCATGTTCTCACTGGCTGCTGGCCAGAAACCTCCCTCAGTTTTTTGCCTCAGTTTTCTTCATTACCACATAGGTCACAACATGGCAACTAGCTTCCCTCAGTGGAAGCAAGCCAGAGGATGAAAGAGAGCCAACAAGATGGAAGTCACTTTTTTTTGCAACCTAATCTCAGAAGTGGCATCCCATCTCTCTCTTTTGCTGCATTCTCTTTATTATAAACGAGTCGTTGACATTAGCCCACACTCAAGGGAGAGGATTATGTAAAAGGTGTGAATAACATGATCTGGGCATCATAGACACTTCCCACCTCACATGGGCTCAAACTATTGGCTCTGCCACTTATTGCAGGACCTCAAGCAAGCAACCCAACCTCTCCCAGGCTTGCTGTTCTCCTCTGAGAAGTTAGGGTAATAATGCCTCATTTTCAGGGTTGTGATGAAGTTGAAAAATAATGAATGTGACTCCTATACCTCAAAACAAAAGGACAGCAACTCAATTGAAAAATGGGCAAAGCACTTGAATAGGCATTTCTCCAAAGAAGATATACAGCAGACAACAAACATATAAAAAAAGATGCTTAATATTATTAGGCATTAGGGAAATGCAAATCAATCAAAACCAAAATGAGATGCCATCTCATACCTAGTAATATGGCTATAATTTAAGAAAAATGAAGAAGCAAATGTTGGTAAGAAAATGGAGTCATTGGAACCTTATTGCTTGTAGCAATGTAAATGGTACAATGGCTGTAGAGTTTTACTGTTCCTCAAAAGTTTAAGCCGAATTACCATAAGATCAAGCAATTCTACCACTAAATAAATACTCAAAAGAATTGAAAACAGGGACTCAGACAAATACTTGTATACAACGTTCATAACAGTATTATTCACAATAATCAAAGGTAGAAATAACCTGTGTCTTTTAAAGATGAACATATAAACAAATTGTGATACATATACAATGTTCTTCATATACATACATACATACACAGAATAGAATCAATGGAATATTTTTCAATCATAAAAAACAATAATGTTCTGAAACATGCTACAAAATGGGTGAGCCTTGAAAATAATGTAAGTGAAGTGATCCAGACACAAAAAGACAAATTTTGTATGCAATATCCACTCATATGCAATATCTAAAATAGTCAAATTAGCTGGCTGGTGTGGCTCACTGGTTGAGTGCCGACCTATGAATTAGGAGATCAAGGTTTGATTGATCTGGAATATAAAAGAGGTTGTGGAGAAGGGAGTGGGGGACAAATATGCTTCCACCGACAGCTGCTTCCTTGGTTGTCTTTTCTGGGTACTGTATTTTTCAGAAATTCTAAACTCTAATAATCTGAGAGGAATGAGGGAAGAGGTTACTATAGTCCCCATGATAGTTTGGGGGACAGACAAATGCTCATGGTCTCAGTAAAAACTTATACAAAGGTAAAATTTGCCTTTGTTAGATCATCCTCTTTTTACCTCTGTTCCCCTCAGGGTTTGAAGTGATTTCACAAAGTATTCTAATGTTGTCCAGCTGTCTTTCTATAATGGTTGCTTTCCCATGGCAATCTGGACCAGTGGTTAAGGGCTCAGGCTTGAAGCCACGTGTCCTGGGGGTTTGAATCCCAACTCTGCCGTTCTTGAGAGAGTGATCTTGAGCTGGCTACCCAACCTCTCTAATGCTTCAGTTTCTTCCTCTGTAAAATGATGATAACAATGCCTAGCTTATAAGGTATTATAAAGAATAAATAAAATAATGTATATAAATAATTTAGAAAGGAGCCTGGCACAAATCACAAAGTTGCAATAAATGGCAGCCAATATTATTTTAAAGCACTGTTACTTTCCTACTGAAGCTTATAAACATCTGTCTGTGCAACTTTAAGTGAGGGAAAGGTTATTTATCTAGTTCCCGGGTATCTGATGAATTAATAGATCATTTATTTCTCCATTCAAATATTTAGTGGACATTTATTATGTGAATGGTATTCTGTTGTGCCTTATTATGCAATCTTGCTTCACTCAATGAAGATGTGGAAGCCAGGAAGGGAGGTATAAGTTGGATAATGGTTATGGAAGTAGTCACTGCAGGAATTAGATGAAATACCTAGAGCAATTAATATCTTCCAGGTAGCTTCTAGTGTCCAGATCACCTATGTTACAAATGTTTTTGAAAAGTCAATGTGACTGTGCAGACTGTGCATGCTGCTTCCTGAGTATGGCTGGCAGGGATGGCAGTTGGGGGTGAGATCAGGCCAGCAAGGGAAGACTTGGGATAAAATCAGGCTGGCAGGGGAGGGCAGTTGGGGGCAACCAGGATGGCAGGGAGGGAAGTCAGAGGTGATCAGGCAGGCAAGCAGAGAGGTTAGGGGCAATCAGGCAGGCAGGAAGGTGAGCAGTTAGTTAGGAGCCAGCAGTCCCAGATTGCAAGAGGGATGTCCAACTACTGGTTTAGGCCTAATTCCTGCAAGATGCCTGGAGAGAGGCTTTAAGAGAGAGGCAGGGTCTGATCTGCAGCCTCTGTGGCAGCTATTGATCAGTTGTTGCCTCTCTCTTACCAGTCTTCACCAACAGCTGTGCCTCTGTTTCTCTCTGGGCCTCCAAGGGGGCTTCTGATCAGCCCTGCCTCTCTTATCAGGCCCAGAGATAGGCCTGGACATGCTGACTGGCATAGAAAATGAACAATCAGAACCAAATCTGGGTGAACTTGAGGAGCCAATAGCTGCCTAGGAGGCAAAGAAACCGACCAATCAGAACCAAATTCTGCAGGATCAGGCCTAAACCAGCAGTCAGACATCCCTCAAGGGATCCCTGATTGGAAAGGGTGCAGGCTGAGCTGAGGGGAACCCCCCCCCCTCCATGCACGAATTTTATGCACAGGACCATTAGTCTATAATAATAAAAGTGTAATATGCTAATTAGACTGGACATCCTTATGGACAAAGCCACAGTGGGCAAGGGTCAAGGCAGAGACAGCAGAGGCCTCCAGCCATGGTGGTGGGCGGGAGCTGGGGCCAAGGCCCTTGCACGAATTTTGTGCATTAGGCTTCTAGTAAATAAATAACAAGAGAAAGTTACAGCATTGAATCTATGAACCTTCTGGGTTCTGGGGGCATGTCATGAACCATTCTACCCTGGTTTAAATTTCTTCTCCAGGATATTTTTATATTATTTTAAAGGAGGTATTGTAGTAACCAGTTTCATATGCTAATTGTTCTATATAACTGATTGTAATAAAATGGAATAGACTGACATATCTCAGAGGGTATATGAAGGTATTAACCAATGGACAGTATAGTATTATATAGTGAAGATGATAGCATAGTGAAGGCCTGGGTGGAGTAGGGATAGAGAGAAGGGGTAAAGGGAGGGGGGAATTAGGGAACATTTGTAATTCTGTAAATGATAAAATAAAATTTAATTTAAAAAATAATAATTGCTTTCATATTTAAATATTTTATACCCTATCCATGCCTCCTTACATCAAAATATTCTAAATTAAAGATATTAGACAATTTCACCTTATTCCTGCTCTTCTGAATGCAAAATGTACATTTTCATATTAAGGAGAAAACTCTTAATTTATTGATGCAATGAGTTAAATAAATATTTGTTTATGCAACCTTTATTGAATGCTGATATGTACCAAGAAGAAAACAATAACATATTCTCCCACTACCCATCATAGTAAGAGTAGGAGTAATAATAAAGTATCAATGATCATCAAGCTTCCACTTGAATGATTCTAGTCATAAGTAACTCACTATTTATGAGAGATTAAACTCAATATTGGCAAGTTCTAATTGTTTAAAAAGTCATTCCTATATTGAGCTGAGTATAGGTGAGGCTTAGTTCCAATATAACATCTGGCATAGGTTGACTTACACGGCGAAAATTATAGACACTGCCAAGGCTATTCCATACCAAATAAAAAAAAGAGTCTCCTTTGGCACAGAGACAAATTCTCTACAGAGTTTTCTTCTGGCTCCAGCCACTTCTCCACTCCCTTAAGCCTTCTGAATCTCTACACTAGTAACACATATTTATAAAACATGTAAACATTCACTTTATATTTTTCCTTAACTTTCAACTTGGAGGTTGAGAAACTAAGCACCTCAGTCTCTTTAAAGAACCCATTTTAACTAGTATTTTACAATAAGCTAATAATTGTTAAGCATAACTTGACTTCCTAAAGATGAGTACGCAGAGGAAAATTACTGGATCTTTATAAAGGTTCTGGGATTCTAAAGGAAAAAAATTGGTTCCTATTCTGGTATGATAAAGTGAGATCCAACTAGACTGATTCTCCTATAAATAGCTATAAACTTTGCACAAAATACAAAAGGTCACCTGAAGGCACTGAAGAGTGAACAGAACCATGTAGATCCTAGAGAATTATTGGAACTTTTAAAAGTGAATGAGCACATGGTGAGTTTCCATTTTTTATTATGGTGTTCATCTTGAAGGAAGGCTGCAGTCAGTAACTACTCAGAGCAACTAAAATTCCAGTAAAAAATGAAAACCAACCTGGTTGGAAGAAGCAGAAGACAGAATTGGAGGAACCACTGCCACTAGAAATTGAGAGGTGAATCCCAGAAGAGGAGGAACCTCAGTGGATGAGCCCCAAGTTCTGTGTATAAATTCTGTGTAAACCTCTGGTTGACTCCTGAATCACCCATCTGTGGGGAAAACTCCAACTAAAAGACAAGGTCTACATTTTGAGTGCAATCAAGACAATTATCTAATGAAACAACAAAAGCAAAACAAACCATTGGAAGAATATGGCAGAATCCATACCTACCTATTCACAATGTCAGGATAAGATGAAAAATTACTCACTATATAGAGAACCAGGAAAATGTGACATTCTCAGAAGAAAAAGAAATTAATGGTGAATAACTCTAAGATGATCCAAATGTTGAGTTAGCAGAATTAGCAACTGTTGTAACTACAATTGATGAGTTTAAGAAAATTATGCTTTTAGTAAATTAAATGATAGGAAATCTCATCAGAAAAGTATAAGCTATATTTTTAATGTACAGTCAAGAACTAAAAAATCACACATTTTTTAAAATCACTGCATGGACATACAATGTGTTGGAGATGGTAAAGGAAAGATCAGTTATTTTAAAGACAAGTCAATAGAAATCATCCAATTTATGGAAGAGAAAAATAACTAGAAGAAAAAATGGAGCTTTCAGAGACTAATGGGAGAATATCAAAAGATCAAACATACGCCGAAACCAGTTTGGCTCAGTGGATAGAGCGTCGGCCTGTGGACTGAAAGGTCCCAGGTTTGATTCCGGTCAAGGGCATGTGCCTTGGTTGTGGGCACATCCCTAGTGGGGGGTGTAAAAAAAAAAAAACAAAAAAAAAACCCTGCCAAACTGTCTTCCAAAGTGGTTGTACCATTAAAAAAAAAATTATATATATATATATATATATATATATATATGTATATATATGGTATATAAAACATACATATAATCTGTCTCTGAAGAAGAAAAGCATGAAAAAGAGGTATAAAAATATTTTTGGGGAAAATGGCCAAACTTTTCCTAATTTTGGTGAAAAACATAAATTTACCAACTTAATTGCAGGAAAAATAAATACTAAAAAGCATCAAAGTCAAATAGTTACAGAATAATAAGTAGCAGCATCAGAGTCAAACTGCTGGTTATCAAAAATAAAGAGAAAATCACTTTACTGTACTGAAAGAAAAAAAGTCAAGCGTGGATTTTATATACAGAAAAAAATATCCCTCAAAAAGGAAGGCATAATAAAGAAAATGAAAGAACTTATTATCAGTAGATATGAAATATCAGAAGTTGTAAAGGAAGTTCTTCAAGCTAAAGGAAAGTGAAACCAAATGGAAATAAAATCTTCAGGAAGTAAAAAAGAGCACCAGGGGGAAGGGAGCGGTTGAAGGTGGAAGAGGGCATCCAGGGAATAAATGGTGACAGAAAAAATATAACAAGGAATGAAGAACATCAGAAATGGTTAAATACCTGTTAAATACAGGGTGTCCCCCCAAAATGGATACATACTTTAACAGCTCATAGCTCAATTTTGAAAATGAAATGTATTTTAATGAACACTGCCTTTATAATAATTTAAAGTGTGTGTGTACATTTTTGGTATACCCTATATATATAGAACTACCTATTCTGTTAATTTTCATAAAATACACACAGTTGTCTAAAGTAAAAATAATAATATTACCTTGTTGGAGTTTATAATGTATGTGGATGAAGTACATCCAACCACTAAAGCATAAAAGACAGAGGTAGAAGTAAACGAACGTTATGCTTGAAAGATGTCTCTATTTCATGTTAAATGGGGCAATAGGAGCTATAAGAAGAAACTGAAAAGTTAAAATGCATATTATAAACCCTATAGCAACCAATAAAATCCTATATAATAAAAAAGGTAATATGCAAATTGACCATCACTCTAGCACATAAGATGGCCACATCCTTGTGGTCAAAGATGGCTTCTCCATGTGGACACAAGATGGCCACCACAAGATGGCCAGCAAGGGAAGGTAGTTATGGGCGATCAGGCCAGTAGGGGAGGGCAGTTAGGGGTGACGGGGCCAGCAGGAAAGGACAGTTGGGGTTACCCTGGCCTGCAGGGGAGGGAAGTTGGGGTGAGCAAGCCTTCAGGGAAAAGCAATTGGGGAGGACCAGGCCTGCAGGGGAAGGAAGTTAGGGGCAATCAGGCCATCAGGGGAGGACAGTTGTGGGGGACCAGGCCTGTAGGGGAGGGCAGATGGGGGTAACCAGGTCAGCAGGGGAGGGAAGTTGTGGGCAACCAGGGCTGCAGGGGAGGGCAGATGGGGGGCAGGGAGTACCAGGCCTGGAGGGGAGGGCAGTTGAGGGCAACCAGGCCTGCAGAGAAGGGCAGTTAAGGGGTGACCAGGCCAGCAGGGGAGTGGTTAGTGGGTGATCAGGCTGGCAGGCAGAAGTGATTTGGGGCAATCAGGAAGGCAGGCAGTTGAGCAGTTGAGCCAGCAGTCCTGGATTTTGAGAGGGATGTCTGACTGCTTTTTTAGGCCCGATCCTACTGGGATCGGGCCTAAAAGGGCAGTCGGACATTCCTCAAGGGGTCCCAGATTAGAGAGGGTGCAGGCTAGGCTGAGGGACAGCCCCCCCTCCCAGGCATAGATTTCATGCACCAGGCCTCTACTTTTTCTATAGGAAGCTAGAACCAACAATTAAAAGAGAAAGCAATATAAAAGAAAGACTTCACGAAGAATTAAAATAAGCAGGTCATTGTGATAATTTAAAACACTCATGAAACAAATAAGTAGCAGATTGAATATTGCAAACAACAACACCAAAACCTAAAGAACAAAATTAAAAACATTGCAATTAGAGGAAACAGGAATGGTGTGGCATTTGGGGGAGAAGTATAAGAGGACAGGTCTAGGAAATCCCACTTGGGAACAATAAGTGCTATAGACAGCAAGAGTGGACAGACGGATTAGTTAAACTGTGATGCTTCTCCATTTCTGCTTCCCATGGAAGACTGCGTATAATAACGTATAATGAAAAATAATTTATATTCACTGTTTTAATAATAATAATAATAATAATGCCAAGTATAATTCTCTAGTCAGAAAGATAATAAATAATCTAAAAGATAATAATAAAAATAATCTGGATATAACATCTCTAATTTTATTAATAAAATCTGGGACTTGGGAGAAGAGACAGGAAAGAAGTAAATGAGTAATAATGTTTTTACCCATCCCAGAGATTATCACTATACATTTCTTTCCTATTTAAATTAAAGCTATGAGATGTCATTTTATATAAATATGACAGGAAAAAGAAAGTAAAAGGAAACCTAGCATCACTGAACTTCAGAAATTTATTTATTCAAAACAAGAAATATTCCATCCAAAAGTTTTTCTTTGAAGTTAAAAGAAAAAAATTAAGAAAATAACATTAAGAGGGTTAAATGGATGAATATAAGTACAACCAATGAATACAGAACTCTGGGGAGGGAGGGCATGAATGGGAAGTGGAGGGGGGGCAATGGTAAGCTATGTACACATATAATACCTTAATTAAAAAAAAAAGAGGGTTAAATGGGTGTGTGAGTTTTTCAGTGTTTCCTAATGGGCATCAGTTTAAGTTTCTAAAGAAGATATTCATAAACTATCCCTTAAGCATCTGAAGATACCACCAAGGCTAAATGAAAAGGAAAAAAAAGTATTTTAATGTTTTTAAAAAAGTTTAAAACTTTGGAGAAAATTAACATGAACAAGCTGCTCTGAAAGGAAAAATAACCTATAAAAAAGACAAATTAGTTTCAAGAGGGGAAAACTGAATACATCACAGGAATATGATTAAATCTAGTGATTATGACAAGCCCAAAGAAACTACACATGAATACAAAATAGTTGGCCCTCTACATCTTCCTGAAATATCAGAAAGTTTGCTTCATTATTTCGTAAAATGTTGCTTTTTCATTTCCATCAATTTCTCAAAAACAGTATAATTTACTTCAGTTTTATAATGTGACTTTCTCACATGCACGTAGCTTTCCCTGAATTCCTAATTACATTTCTTTGTTGTTGCTGCTGTTGTTACTTTTCATTTGTACAGATATTTTTTACCTGCCTCTTGTCAGTAACACTAGAGCCCCGGTGCATGAAAATTCATGCACTGGAGGGGCAGTCCCTCAGCCCGGCCTGCTCCCTCTCACAGTCTGGGACCCCTCAAGGGCAACAGACACCCCATCACACCTCTGCTGCTGCCACTGCCAGCAGCACAAGCCTCGGGCAGCCCTGGATGGCTGGAGGCTTGAGGGGACTGGGGGACTCCGGAGGCAGGTGCACCGAGCAGCCAGGCCCACCTCCTTGCCACACACCTGCCGCCCCAACTGGGCTACGGGGACTGGGCGCCACTACCTTGTGGCTGTGGGTGCCATCATCTTTGAGGGTGGGGCAGTAAATTAGCATATTCCCTCCTTATTGGCTGTGGATGCCTCCATCTTTGTGACAGTGTGAGAGTCAATTACCAAATTTCATTTTGGGATTAGGTTCAATAGTTGTCAACTTCTCATAATGGAGGCAAGGAAATCAATAAAAAAAATAACCCAGAACTGATACAGGCATTAAATTTAGCAGATAAGGACATTAAAACAATTAGGACAGTTGTATTCTTCATATTCAAAAATTTAAGAAGAGTCATGCAAAAAAGAACTAATTGAATTTCTAAGCACAAAGGCTACTTTATGGGAGATAACATATTTGTTGGATGGAATTAATGTTGGGTTAGACATTGCAGAAGAAAAGATTAATGAAGCTGGCATAAAACAGAAACTATCAAAAATGAAACAGTAAGAATTTTTAAATATAAGAGGCAGAGAGAGAGAGAAATAAAAGTCAGCCAAATTAGACAGAAATAAAACTGTCATTTTCAAGTGACATGATCATCTCTGTATAAAATCCAAAAGAACCTAAAAAACAGCTACTAGAATTAATAAGTATAAATAAATACTAGAATTAATAAATATAAGATTGTAGGATACCACATAAATATATAAAAAGCAATTGAATTTTTAGATACTAGTAATAAATAATTGGAAATTAGAATTATAGAATAATATCATTTACAATAGCATTAAGAATATGCCTTGGAGATATATCTGACAGAGTGAAAGAACTGTACACTAAAAACTATAAAATATTACTGAAAATAAAATCTAAAAAATATCTAAATAAATGAAGAACTCTCCTTTTGTTTATGTGTTCAAAGATTCAATATTGTCTTATAAGGTCCACCCTAACTTGAGCTATTGAATAAATACAATCTCAACCAAAATCGCTGCAGACTTTTTGGGTAGAAAGTAACAAGCTAATTTTAAAGTTCCCATGGAAATGTAAATACATCCACACGAAAATTTTTAGGTGCATGCTTATAGATGCTTTATTTGTAGTAACCAACAACTGGAAATGGATAAACAATGGAATACTACTCAACATTTAAAAGAAATTAAATTATTGATACACACACACACACACACACACACACACACACAAATACCAAAGAACTATGTCAAGTGAAAGGCAGAAAAGAGTACATGCTGTATAATTCTATTTAAATGAAATTCTTAACAATAGAACTTATTTATCATTCATTTTAATTTATCTCAGAGAGAATAAGGGAGAGAGAGAGACATTCTTCTGTTGTTTCCTGCACTCATTGGACTGGCTATTGAATCTGCAACCTAGGCATGTGCCCTAACTGGCAATTGATTCGCTTCTTCTTGATGTATGGGATGATGCTATGCTGGTACCCTGACCCCAAATTCCACTCTCCAGATCTGTGAAAAAAATAAATTTCTGTTGTTTAAGCCACACAAGTTTATGATATTTTGTTATGGCTGTCTGAACTGACTAATCTATACTAATAAAAGGGCAATATGCTAATTAGACCAAGTCAACTGGACATCTTCTGGTTGTCCTTCAGAACAATGCTACAGTGGCAATGAGGGGCAATCAGGCCGGCAGAGGAGAGCAGTTAGGGGAGATCAGGCAGGCAGGCAGAGTGGTTAGGAGCCAGCAGTCCCAGATTTCAAGACAGTCAGACATCCCTCAAGGGGTTCTGGATTGGAGAGAGTTCAGGCTGGGCTGAGGGACACCCCCCCCCCCCCGTGTATGAATTTCATGCACTGGACCTCTAGTAATATTATAAATATAAATGTTCTCTATTTAATCATTTTGAATCCTAATTGCACTAACATTGAAATATTCTAGCTATCCCTCCCCAATTTTGCATTAACTTCAAACTGGAAAGTAAAACAATCTAGGTTTTTTACCACAAGGCCAAAACTTTTAAGAGTCATTCTATGTTTTAATTGTCTCTCTTTGCCAGTCTTTGTTACTACTAGCAATAAAGACTGCTGTGGAACTTACTTTGCTAGTTAACTTGTGAATAATTGAAATATTGTATAATGTTTATTGACTGTGATTGCAGACATTTAACATGGCCTCATTCGATGCTCACACTTTTGCTAGGGTGCAACGCCATCCTTAGGCATGCCTGGTAAGCCAGCACAATGTTAGCTTGCATCTCCTAACCCTGTGGTTGGCAAACTCTCGAGCCACATGTGGCTCTTTGGCCCCTTGAGTGTGGCTCTTCCACAAAATACCAAGGCCTGGGTGAGTCTATTTTGAAGTGGCATTAGAAGAAGTTTACGTAAGTCTAAAAAATTTGGCTCTCAAAAGAAATTTCAATCATTGTACTATTGATATTTGGGTTTGTTGACTAATGAATTTGCTGACCACTGTCCTAATATGCACGTACTTGGTCTTCATTTCATAGAGTTTTCTGAAAGTATTACCTAGTTACTGCAAATAAGACAAAAATGAACTAAAGTAACTTAGATGAAATAGAATTCTTCCTTTAGAATTCAGGGTCTTCCTCTAGAAAAGGTTTAGCTGGTAATTAGTAGCAGATTCATAAGCTCCCCAGCCCCCTCCCTCTCCCTTTTACCCCCCTTCCCCACTTCTCATCTTTCCCCAGATCCTCACAAGGCCAAAAGCACTTGACAAGCTTCTGGCTCAGCCTCCAGTGGCTCCTTTTGAAAGAAAATCATTGATGAGCACATTACAGTTGATTGGAGATACCTGCCTGGGGGAATTGCCTAAGAATTGAGCACAGAGAAGCTTTCTCCTGTCTTAGGAAAATTGTCCCTTCTTCGGTGTAGATGACTAGAGAAGCAGGTTTTGCTCTAAACGTTAGTGACAAATGATTTGAAAGCAAGAGGAGACTTTGTTTTACTTGAGTGATTTAAAAAAAAAATCTTTTCAATAGGATCCAAGACTATGTCAGCCTTTCCTGTGGAAGAAGGTAAGGTAAGAAGTGACTTTTGTGAGACAAGACAGCATGTCAAAGGAACAGACAAAAGTAGGGAGTAAGTCCAAGTTCATCACATGGGAAACTGCAGGCAGGATGCACCATGGTTTTGTAAGATCAGAAACACTAGCATTCCTGTCACATCTATAGAGATCATGGAGGACAGAAAGTACGATGGATTCAGGACTCAGGTGTGCCCTCTGAAACACAACTAGACAGGAAAGCCTTCATCCGGATGGAAACAGAACAAGGAAACTGAGTTGGGGCCCTGGCTGAGCAGCTCGGTTAAAGCACCATTCCAATACACCAAGATTGCAGGTTTGATCCCCTTCAGGACACACAAAAAAACAACCAGTGAATACATCAAGTGGAACAACAAATTGATGTTCTCTCTCTCAAACCCTATCTAATAAAAGAGTAATTAAGCAAATTAACATCATTCCTCTGCTACACCCACCAGCCATGCCCACCAGCCAATCAGGAGCAAATATGCAAATTAACCCAACCAAGATGGCTGCAGCCACAGAGAGAGCAGGATGGAGACTTGTGTTTCCCCTGCGATGGAGGAAGCCAAGCTTTCCACACACCATGGCTGGCCCAGGCCTCCACTCAAGGATACAATGTTTCAATTATAGAAGATAAATAAATCCCAACAGAAATGTTTGCCACCATGGAGTGAGCAGAAGGCTTGGCTCTGCTCTAGGGTACAAAGTTTCAATTGTAAAACATAAATAAATCCCAGATACCAGGGCCTCCGCTTAGGTCTACGGAGGATGTGGCTGGCCTGCAAAACATCTCAGCCCACAGCTCCTACCCACAGCCAGCCCCACCTCCAATTGGTCCCTCACCCTAATTGGGGGTGAGCCCCACCAGCCAATTGCCCTCAACCCCTCCCCACAGCCAGCCCAGCCCTGATTGGGCTCCGATCTGGGCAGGCTGGCCAGTCAACCTCCCACTGTCTCCTCCTCCCAACAGGCTCAGTCCTGATCTTCCCAGATTGGGACTGGTCCAGCCTAACGCCACCCATGCATGAATTCAAGCACTGGGCCTCTAGTCTATAATAGTCTATAATAATAAAAGCATAATATGCTAATTAGACTGGACAGCTGAACGTCCTTCTGGATGAAGCCATGGCTACAAGGGCCAAGACAGAGGTGGTTAGGGGCCATCAGGTAGGCAAGCAGATTGGTTAGGAGTGATCAGGCAGGCAGAGTGGCTAGGAGTGATCAGGCAGGCAAGCAGGCAGAAGAGGAGCCAAAGGTCTTGGATTGCTAGAGGAATGTCCAACTGCCGGCTTAGGCTCGATCCTACAGTTGGACATCCCCCAAGGGGTTCCAGATTGCAAGAGTGTGCAGACTGGGCAGAGGGATCCTACCCTCTCCCTCCCCCTGCACATGAATTTTGTGCACTGGGCCTCTAGTCTGTTATAAAAGTCCAGGCTTCTTTTCTTTTAATTTACAATCCACACATTGAATTGATGGAATGGGGAGGCAGGGAAGCACATAAGCCTAAAATTTAAATATTAAGTTCAACAGATATAAAATTACTTAGTCAAATTACTATAAATGTTTCTGAATGCTTACTCTCAATTTATGTATTTATTCTGTCTCTGACCAGTCATGTTTGCCTGCACCATTTGGGAAACCACACTTCAAACTCCAGAGCATATACACTTTAGGTATCATTAGGGCCCTGGCTGGGTGGCTTAATTAGCTGGAACATCATCCCATACAAGAAAAGGTTTTGGGTTCAATCCCTGCTTGGGGAGCATAGGAGAGGCGATCAAGGTTTCTTTCTCACATTGATGTTTTCCTCTTGCTCTCTTTCTCCCTTCCCCTCTCTCTAAAATCAATAAAAACATGTACTCAGGCGAGGATTCATTAAAAAAATAACCTCCCAAAAAATGTCACTAGGTAACCCCAGATCGTAGGATTGGAAGCTCAATTAATATTTGTCATAAAATAGCCACCCAGTGTCAGATGGATATTAGGCTTATTGGGGTGATCATTTTGTAAGGAATATAAATGTCTAAACACTATGTTGTACACCTGAAACTAATATAATATTGTATGTCAATTGTAATGGAAATTTTTTCAATTATCAAATAAATAAATAAAATAGTCACATGAGAGAGGTGAATGCTGTGTGAACCACTGAAGGACAGTCTAGTCTCCAGTGGAAAATTGAGGTAGAGATAGAGAACAATGAAGAGATGAGGAGATATACAACTGGCTTGAAGAAATAGATAGAAATTTATAACCTGCTTTGAAATAAAAACAAGTATATCAAGACATTGAGAGACTTAAAACCCAACCATAACGTGGCCATGCCGTACCATATATAAAAATAGAACTTAGTCCCACAATATGCCGCAAGCTGCCCTAGAATCCAGCCCCTTATCTACAAACAAACAACCCAGGCAGCCAGCTCGGTCCAAGTCAGACTTTCAGAAGCAGGGGTTGCTGTCTCTCCAGACAACCAGGAAGCTAAAAAAACAGCTTCTGGAACTATCGGCCCCAAATGGCCAGGGCTTGACTAATAACTGACAGCTTCCCCAATTTTTGTCCCCATTTCCAACCCAGGGCCAATCAAAGAAAGCCAGGCAGGCACCCTTACCCATCACATATGTGCCCCACGTCTAGGGGCACGTCTACAGTTCCCCATGCCAACCTCCAACGAGGCCATGCTCGAAGCCTCTTTTTCCACCATCAGGGTGCCCGCTCTTGAACCTCTGCCTAACGTTAAGGCTCTGCCAAAACCCAGGTGACAGAGCCTGACTCCTCTGCTACAGCAAGCTCCTTCTGTTTTCTCACTGCGTCGTTCTTCACTTATTTCCACAGTGTGCTTGTTTGTGTTTGGTCAGCTCAATGCGGTGATAGAGGTTCCATAAGCATTTCAGAGAAACCAGCACATTCTCAATAAAGGAGTCCATGTCTGTCACTGTTTTAGCTCCTCCATTTTCTTCATGCCCATATCTAATCTACTGGTAAGTCCTATCAACTCAACATCTAAAATGTACCCCTGCCGAAACCGGTTTGGCTCAGTGGATAGAGCGTCGGTCTGTGGACTGAAGGGTCCCAGGTTCGATTCCGGTCAAGGGCATGTACATTGATTATGGGCACATCCCTGGTGTGGGGTGTGCAGGAGGCAGCTGGTCGATGTCTCTCTCTCATCGATGTTTCTAGTTCTCTATCTCTCTTCTCTCCCTTCCTCTCTGTAAAAGAGCGATAAAATGTATTTTTTAAATAAATAAATAAATAAAATGTATCCCAAATGTAGCCACTTCTCCCCAACCTCCAGCACCACCAATAGAATCTAGAGCAGTGGTTCTCAGCCTTTCTAATGCTGCGACTCTTCAATACAGTTCCTCATGTTGTGGTGACCCCCAACCATAAAATCATTTTCGTTGCAACTTCATAACTGTAATTTTGCTACTGTTATGAATCATAATGTAAGTATCTGTGTTTTCTGATGGCCTTAGGCGACCCTGCTAGCGGTTCTCAACCTGTGGGTCGCGATTCTAGAGAATCATCAATGTGCTGCTCTCTTGGTTGCCACAGTGGCCTCTGTACTGGTCGCTGCTTCCTCTCTCACTCCTGCTGTGGCCCGTTCTCCTGCCGCAGCCAGAGGGATCGGCATATCAGACATAGCATTTCTTTTCTTAATCCTCAAAATGCTTCCATCCCACTGAGAATAACATACAAACTCCTATGCCACCTGGCATATCGCCTCCACAGCCTCACCTCGTTGCACCCCTCACGTCATCCACTACATTCCAACGACACTGGCCTTCTCAGATGCGCCAAACGTGTTCCCGTCCCGGGGAACGTGCACCAGCTGTTCCCTCCGCGGGGAATGCTCTTCCCTGACCTTTGCACGGTTGGCTGCTTTTTTCGCTGTTCAAATATGAGCTTAGCCACCACCTCTTCAGAAATGCAAAGAAAGCACCTACCCTACTGTTGACACCCCATCACTGTCACATCACCCAATTCTACCCCCTGCAGAATGCTCCTGCAGAATTCTACCACCACCTGAGACTTTCCTTTGTTAGCTGGTCTTATCCTCCACCTCTTTCTATCAGAGCAGAGATCTGCGTGCCATGGTTATGCACTGTGTCCTCGGGCCTAAAACACTGCTCAATGACTATTTGTTGAACGAACAGGACGAATGGGTGAATGAAGGAATGACGTGTCTGAGGCTTCGGACTCTGGTGGGTGAACTGCTCTCCCTTACCATCCCCTAGCTCAGGTCTAGCTCCTGTGCACCGCAGGGCCCAAATCATTTCCCAGCTTCTCTGGGAAGTCTTCCTGTTCCACTCGGATGCTGTGCCTTCACCTTCTCCCCATACACAGCTCGGTCTGAAGGGTTCATTTGGGTTTGATCATATCTAACCTTGAAGCTATTCTCTTGCAGGCTGCTGCCTAGTTCTACTAAACTCTTCCTTGCTTCCTAGTTTAGCACACGTGCCTTTTCTACTCACCCAAACACACTGCTTTGTACCTTCCACGAAACAGTGCAGTAAACACAGTGGGCACTCAATAACTAGCTGCTGAATAATTTTTAAATGCATAACAGGTAAAATGAGGGTAGCATCAAAGTTGTGCAGGTTAGAACCCTCATGAGATGAGGTCAAAACTGAGAACTCAGAGCACTTCCCCGTGGATTCCCTACCGCTGTTAATGGCCCGGGTTTCCCATGGCCCATTCATTGGTTCGCTCTGTATGAAGCCTATTTCATCTCTTGTTCCCTCTCCAGGATACATTCTGTGCTGCAACAGCAATGCTGTGCATGGACTGGGGTAACATTTACTGAGGACAGGCTTATATGCCCAGCGGGCAGCCAGCCAGGAATTGCAGCTTGGATGGCATTTTTTTTTTATTGTTTGGCAAAGAGAGAGTTGCTTCACCACCCCAGAGCTTAAGCACCAGTTCACCTGGTTTGCTGAAGGCTCCTTGTTAATTTATTGAAGTTACACTCCTGACAACTCAGCACTCACTCCCCTGGAGTCTGGTTTGTGATACTGGCTCTTTCCAAAGTATGAAAAAAAAAAAAAAAAAAAAAAAGCTAAAATAATGTTTTCAGGAGTGAATTTTCAAAAGGGATCAGCAATTCCACAGGTTATTCCCAACTTTTTTCCCCATCTGCTGTGACAGCAGGTGTGATTTCACAAGCCCACTCCCATCAATCATCCTCTCCAACCTGTCTCTGGTGCCTGACAAGGTGTTTATGTGCATAACAGGGAAAGCGTCACTGGATCTTGCGAAGGACTGAGGCTGCCTTTCACATTACTCTGAAGGAAGCTTCCATGGAAACGGGCGCTGTAGCGTTCAGGTGAGTGATTCATCTCATTGTCACGGCCTCATCTCTTCCAGAGAATGCAAACTCAAAGCCCTTCAGGGGCAGAATAGATCCTAGGGGAGGGTAAAGGAAACGAGTGAGAAGCTGGAGAAAACTCTGGCCAAAATGGACAGGGCATGCTCCATTGAAAATGTGTTTGCGTTCACCTGACATTAAGTGGGCTGGCTAAACCCAAGGTTTCTGCCACCAGTTTTCAATCCGTGGGCCGCTGTTAAGTATTCCAGCCGGAGACCCAAGCACTTATGCTGTTCAAAGGATCCTAGAATTCATAAGATTAGAGCTGGACAATTAGAGCTGAATGTGATCTTAAAGTTTTATTCCAACTTATCTTTTCCAAGTAAGGAAACTGAAGCCCAGAAGATTGATAAATCAGGCGAGGGTACACAGCAAGCATGTAGTGAGGTTAACAAAACTCTGGTCTCCAACTCCAAGACTAATGATTTTTCAGCTCCTTGCCATCATTTTTCCTGTTAGTTAATATAAATATCCTTTTTAAAAGTTTATTGCAGTGATATTAGTAATAAGAAAAGACCCCTCCAAAATTTCAATAGTGCTGAGACTTAGAAACCTTGGTTTAGCAGGAGTGGAGAATGTCCAGCCCATGCGCCATATAAGGCCTGGCCTGAGAAATCATTTGTTCTGGTCCTGCCAAGACATTAGGGGTGAGTTATTTAAATGTTTGAACATCTGTACTAATAAAAGCCTAGGTGGCCCTCACACCCTCCCATGACACCCTCACATCATCACAAGATGGTTATTCCTACGTCATCACAAGTGGCTGCCACAAGATGGCCGGCAGGAGAGGGCAGTTGGGAGTCATCAGGCTGGCAGGGGAGGGCCATTGGGGGCCATTGGGCTGACAGAAGAGGGCAGTTGGGGGTGATCGGGCTGGCAGGGGAGCAGTTAGGCATCAATCAGGCTAGCAGGGGAGTGGTTAAGGGGTGATCAGGCTGGCAGGCAAAAGCAGCTAGGAGCAATCAGGCAGGCAGGCAAGCAAGCGGTTAAGAACCCACAGTCCCAGACTGTGAGAGAGATGTTCTGTGAGATCAGGCCTAAACCAGCAGTAAGACATTCCCCGAGGGGTCCCAGATTGGAGAGGGTGCAGGCTGGGCTAAGGGACACCCCCTCCCTGCATGAATTTCATGTACGAGGCCTCTAGTCCTATATAATAAAAGCCCAGGGACCGAACCAGGGAATGACAGGTCGACTAGTTACTATTATGCACACTGACCACCAGAGGGTAGACGCTCAGTGCAGGAGCTGCCCCCTGATGATCAGTGTGCTCCTGCAGTGGGAGCACCACTCGGCTGACTCAGATGAGGGATGCTCCCACAGCAGGCAATTCCCACAGGCTGCCCCCACCCCCATCAGTGCATGGGGCCTCTAGTATTCATATATGCAAAGGCCAGGGTAGTGAAGACCCTGGGAGGGGGGAGATAGGGCCTGGGAAGAATGGGGGAAATGGTGGGGAGGGGGAAGTAGGAGATATCTGTAATACTATCAACAATAAAAAGTACATTTAAAAAGTAATGAGCCCTAACTGGTGTAGCTCAGTGAATAGAGCATTGACCTGGGGACTGAAGGGTCCCAGGTTCAATTCCAGTCAAGGACATGTACCTTGGTTGTGGGCACATCCCCAAAAGGGTGTGTGCAGGAGGCAGCTGATGGATGTTTCCCTCTCATCAATGTTTCTGACTCTCTATCCCTCTTCCTTCTTCTCTGTAAAAAAAAAAACACAATAAAATATATTTTTTAAAAGTGATTAACTTATTTACATAGCTTTATATTGCTGTTCAGAGTTAAAAATTAATAACAATAAAAAATAAATGTTTGCCCAAATATAGCAGACTAACTTTTTAAAAAATATATTTTATTGATTTTTTTACAGAGAGGAAGGGAGAGGGATAAAGAGCTAGAAACATTGATGAGAGAGAAACATCATCCAGCTACCTCCTGCACACCCCCTACCTGGGATGTGCCCACAACCAATGCACATGCCCTTAGCTGGAATCGAACCTGGGACCCTTTAGTCCACAGGCCGGTGCTCTGTCCACTGAGCCAAACCAGTTTTGGCAGCAGACTAATTTTTAAGTGATATTTTGTATGGCCCGCAAATTATGTTATAAATATCAAAATGGCCCTTGGTAGAAAAAAGGTCCCCCACCCCTAGTTTAGAGGGTATTCAATATTCCTTTACTAATTTTCTTTCTCTTACCGAGATTAAAAGCAGTAATTAATACCCTGGGAGGAAAAAAAGAAGGGATTCAAATGATAGAGAATGGATTAAAATGTTGCATCAATTCAATAAAAGAGAATTTGATTATTAAATATGAAGACAATAATGTAAAATGTGTCCAAATGTTATTCACAATTATTTTACATGATAAACATAGACTGAGACATTAAGATTTCAACTATGTAAAAGTGCATAGTCTATGTGGACAAAGACTAGGGTGAAGTTTGTAAAATGAAACTAATTGGAAAGGCAAGATTGTTGTTATTCTTTTTTTATCATTTTAATCTACACTAATAAAAGAGAAAGATGCAAATTGACTGTACCTTCGTGACACTCACCAGCCAATCTGGAGTGAGTATGCAAATTAACCCAACAAAGAACAACGGGTTAATTTGCATACACAGACACTGATTGACTTGGTGCAGGACGCTTGCATCATCGCCATGGCGACAATGTAGGTGTTCCACACTGCCCCAACCTCTCAGGGCCTCCGGGCAGCGTGGGAAAGTGGAAAGGCGGCTCCAGGCCAGAGTGAAGGCAAAAAGGCAGCTCTGGCCCAAGCCGGCAGCCAGGGAAAGGAAGGCCCATTCTTGCACAAATCTTCATGCATCGGGCCTCTAGTACTGTTATAATATCCTTTATAGGATTTTAGTTGATTCTCTGTAACATGGGGGTTCATTTTAATGTCAGGGCCGGCTGTTTGCCACTTCCTACCTTTTTCCTTGCTAGCAAAATCGTGTGTTTTTGTTCAGTTATCCAGACTTTTCCCCTGGAGACTCCGAGAATATCCTTCTGTCAACAGCAATGTTCCCACTTCCTTGGTTCAAGCATGGACACATGATGTCAATTTGGCAAATGAAATACAAAGAGAACTCGCTAAGGAGCTACTTGGGAAATTTAAAATTTTTTAAAGCAGGTTTCTTTCTCCACCTCCAGATGATGCGGTGAGAATACACAGACCTGGAGCTGCAGCAGCCATCTTCTGACAGGGAAACAAGCCAGCCTATGCTGAGACTGGCAGAGCAGAACGATAGAAATGATCCCTAATGGATTAGTATGAAGTCACCTACCTCTGGACTTCTTAGGTGAGAAAATCCCCTCATCATTTAATTTCGTTGAGAATGGCATTTCCTGCTGTTCGCAGAAGCCAAAATAACAAATGTGACTCTCCCCCTTGTATTTTGGAGCCCACATGTGAATTGTCTTTATGGAGAGGGCAGTACACCTTCGTATTTCCTTCTTCTTTCCTCTTCCTGAGGCATAGACAGCATGACTGCATTTCAGTTCCCAAGTGTCTGGTGTCAGGGGTGTGGCCAGGATGGATATAAGCCTAATTCATTTGCCCGAGGTGCCAGTTTCAGGTCTACTACAGACTCAGATATGACCACAACCTGATGACCATCAGCACTTTTATGTGGCATCTTTAAAACATAGGAGATTTGGAACCAGTGTGAGAGAGAATTCATCTCTTTAGAGAAAATAAGATAAAAGAGGAAACAGACATTTCTAGGAAGAAAGCTATCATCCCAATAAACCTGAAACTCCCCCAGGAGTTCTCGTGGCACCAAATGACCTTGTTTGGATGCTTGGATTTGTCCTTTCTCAAACGAGCTACTCTGTAATCGTCTGTCACTTTTCTGCCCTCCGTAAGTGACCATATTTGAGTCATGGCGTGCAGTAGGATATCTGGATAATAATGAGAAGTTTACAATGAGGCTCTAGAGGAAACAAAATGCAAGATTATTGTCATTAACAGGCAAATTCTACAAACCCTATCTGCTGGGGAGAACGGAACTCTTGAGGATTAGAAAAGTATAACCTGTAGAGAATGACGGCAATTAAACTTCGTACGTGCTGAGTATCTTAAAAAATCAGATGTGAAGTTAAAGAGGTTCCTTTGTGCTCTAGGGCAGGGATCAGACCACGATAAAGGCACTTACCCGAGAAAGGCGTGGTGTGTGCACACTCAAACCCCAACTTACGGCAACAATAATGACAGTCTATTTTTAATCTTAGAGAACATTTCCTCCTGGGAAATCCTAAACGTCTTTAAAACTATATTTTACAAAACGAACATACCCATGTTCACATGTATTTAGACATTTGAAAAACAACAACACGGCCTACACGACAATAGAACGCTGTCAGCTGTGAAAAAGTTAAAGTATCTCTACTATTCCTCTACCTTATTCCCCCAGAAGGTCCTTGGCCCACGAGAGTAAGACAGCTGAAATACGCCTCTCCCAGTCTAGAATCTCCAGGCCCCTTTTGGACTCCTCACTCTCCCAGCCATTTCTATTTCTATCATAGCACTTCTGTTCCATCTCCCTCGTCTCCAGCCCCACACATACAGCCTCCTGATTACCCAGGGGCCAATAAAAGCAAATGGAAAACAAACAATAAATTCTCTGTCTAGTGACTATGGCTGCGTCTGCGTGACAGATTTGTTCTTTACACCAGTGCTTCTCACACTCTGATAAAAACCCTGGGCGTCTTGTTAAGATGCAGATTCTGAATTCGGTAAGTCTTGGGTAGGGCCCTAGAGTCTCCATGTCAAAAGTGAAGCTGGCGCCGAAACCAGTTTGACTCAGTGGATAGAGCAGTCAGCCTGTGGACTGAAGGGTCCCAGGTTCGATTCTGGTCAAGGGCATGTACCTTGGTTGCGGGCACGTCCCCAGTAGGAGGCGTGCAAGAGGCCGCTGATCAATGACTCTCATCAATGTTTCTAACTATCTCTCTCCCTTCCTCTCTGTAAAAAATCAATAAAATATATGGTTTTTTCAAAAAGTGAAGCTGGTGCTGATTGGTCCTGGTCCATGGCCCATACTTTGAGTAACAAGATTTTATAAAATTTGTAAGATAAACAGAACCTGAGATTCAAACAGAACACACTAAACAGAACCACCCCTGATCACCACCCTACCTCAATAGGGGGCGGGGCTGCAGGAGGTTGGCCTGCCAGCCACACCCCCTGGCTGACCATGCCCATTATGGGCCTCCACCATCCTGATTAGCTCACAGCCCCTCCCCTCAGCCGGCCCCACCCCTGATAGCCCTCCCACCCCAATAGGGGGTGGGGATGGCCAGCCAATCTCCTGCAGCCCCTTCCCCCACCCCAGATCATCCCTCCCACCCAGATCAGGGACAGGGCCAAATCATGGCTTCTCCCCCAGGCCATTGGCCCCTGATTAATACTCCCCACCCATCCCATTTGAGGGCAGGGATGGCCATCCCACTGCCCACAGCCCCTCTTATGGCCGGCTCCACCACCAATCAGCCCCCTAACCCCATTCAAAGGCAGGGCCTACCAGCCAATCACCCTCGACCCCTTCCTCCAACTGGTCCAGCCCTGATTGGGGGCCCTGATCAGGCTCTGATCCAGGCAGGCGGCTGACCAACCTCTTGCCATTTCCTCCTCCTGATAGGCCCAATCCTTATCCATCCTAATTGGGGCTAGGCTGATCAGACTCCACCTGTGCACAAATTCATGCACTGGGCCTCTAGTCGCATAATAATAAACAAGAAGATTTAACCTTTATAAACATTCATGCACCCAACATAGGAGCACCTAAATATATAAAGCAAATCTTAATGGACATAGAAGGAGAGAATGATAGTATACAGTCACAGTAGAGGATTTTAACATCCCACTGATATTAATGGGTAGATCTTCCAGACAGAAAGTCAATAAGGACACAGTGGTCTTAAAAAACACACTAACCAGACGGATTTCATTGACATTTTCTCTCTCTTATAGTTACCAAGTTGATGCTGGCTTTCAGCTGGAAGTTCAGCCAGAGCTTGTACAGCCATCTTGATTTTTCTCCATGTGGGCCCATCCAGGGCTGCTTAAGCTTTTTAATGACATGGTAAGTTTCAAGCGTGTCTCAAGATAAAGAAATGGAAGTAAGCGTGTGGCATTTTAATGTTCTGGCCTCAGAAATCACATAACATCATTTCTGTCCTACTCTATTAGCCGAGGCGAGTCCTACCAAGTTAAAGAAGAGAGATATAAGACTCTACCTCTTGATGATGAAGTGTCAAGGTTCTGGAAGAGCATGAAGATGGGAAATATGATTGTGGTCATCTGTGGGAATTACAATCTGCCATACTCATGAAGCCAAACCATTTTTTTAAACAAATGATACATTAATTAAGATAAAACTTTTCTAATTCTACCCCAGCCCTAGTCCTATGTATATGTATTTCAGGAAATATAGACTAGATTGGAAGAAACTGAGAAAAGGTAAAAGAATATAAGATTATCTGATGGTGAGTAGAAAAAAAAAAAACAACAGGAAGAAAATGGGTGAAAAATGAAGAAGAAAATGTTAAAAAGGAAGTAAGATGCAAGCATACAGAAAAGTAGATGTAAATATGAAGACAAGTATAATTTATTTACTTCCTTACCTACTCTGGTACGGTACTTGTGAAACAGTGGAGTGGGTACCAATCTGGCTGGTTGGGAAGCTTCCTCTGTTTTTGTTGCCATTCTCTGGTAGAAGAGAAGCAAAAGAGGAGCCCAGTACTGGACAATAGTAAATGAATTTGGTTATTTTCTTTCAATACATTTTTTTTTTTTTTACAGCAGCAGAGTGGGTTTACACACAAAGCCTAGGACTCTGTCAGGCAGCATTTATGGCAAAAACATTGTGTCATTTGAGAGGAATGGGGGCTGGTGTTAGGAAGAAACAATGATATTGCCTGGTCCATTACTGTTTTTTCCAACTTACATTTACACTCTGCAACTTAAGTTCTGATTCCAGTGAAAAATACACCGAAGGGCACTTCTTGAGAGTAGATACAGGTATCGGTGCAATTTAAGATCATCATTCTCAATCTACCAATTTACAGTGAGAAATGCTAGTTTTGGTAAGATGTGGAAACAAATGTCCCTCTGTTATACAGGACCCTACAAATTGGCTCCCCATACTGCCTCATTTGGTCACCACACTGTCCTGCTGAGTGGGAGCTCTGGGGAGCTTTCGAGTGGTGTGAGAAAGTCATGGTACAGTCCATGTGTGATGGTGAGGCAAGATTCCTGTAATTAAATCAGAGAATTGCTACCCTGGAGCAGCATTACGAAGACCAGAAAGGAATATTTTCACCAAAAACTCACACCAATTCCCTTTCACACAAAACCACTGGGCATGCCTGTGAATCAGATACCTTTAATCCTTCCACTTCATGTTCAAAAACTAATGCCTTCCCTGAAGAAGCACTATTGTTTAGGACATGAGAATGTTCCATCCATGCCATTGAAATGCATTTCTGGAAGGAAGATGAGGAAAAGAATCTGTATTTTTCTTTATTTCTGCCCTAGCATGTCTGTTCTGTAGGCATCTTGGAGTTCTTCCCAGAAGGAAATCTCAACATCTTCAGTGGCAATTATGAATAAGCGTTCCATTTACTTAAAAGAATGAAACTTGTTCAGTGTAGTATGAAGAAAATGTGCCAGGTTAAAAGTAATAATTGTTGATCTTCACCTAAACTTCACCTGAAAGTAAGGACCACTTCACTCACCACTCACCTTCCAGTCTTAGGGCAAGTTCAATATAGCTAACAATGCATTTATGTCCTTTACAAAATGAGAAACCTTCAATAAGGCACCTCAACTCTCTAAGCCTCTATTAGTTTGCTATGGTTGACAAAACAAAGTACCACAGATTGGGCGGCCTCAACAACATAAATTAATTTTCTCACCATTTTGGAGTCTAGAAGTTCAAGAGCATCATGTCAGCAGATTTGGTTTCTCCTGAGACCTCTCTCCTTGGCTTGTAGATGGTTCCTTTCTTGCTATGTTCCCACAAGTGTCTCCCTGGTACCTTTTTCCTCCTTTAAGGACACCAGTCAGATCAGATGAGGGAAGACCATAATGGAGTCATCTTAACTTAATCACTTCTCTAAAGATCTTATCTCCAGATATAGTCACATTTTGAGGCTGAGGCTTCAATATATAATTGGCATGGAGGGAGGGGTATAATTCAATCCATAACAGCCTCTGTAAACTTGGGCATCCTGAGGATTTATGTAAGATGCAATCAAGAATATTAATTAGAAAATGCTTTATAAATTATGTCATCATACAAATATTGTATCATTGATATCATCACTTTTGTCACTATAATTATCTCTATGATATATTGTCAGTCTCTTGGGAAGTATAAATTTTCCACCTTTCAAAGAATTATTGCATAGTGGTTAAGAAAACATGTCATATCGTTGGCCGTATGGCTTAGTTGGTTTGAGCATTGTCCCATGCACCAAAAGGTTGTGGGTCCAATTCGTAGTCAGGGCATGTACAGGAGATAACAATTGATGTTTCTCTCTCTAAAATCAATAAAAGCATATCCTGTGGTGTGGATTTTTTTAGAAAGAGAGAAAACATGCTCCAGAATTAAAATGTCTAGATTTAAATCTTGGCTAGCTTTGCCAAAACCGGTTTGGCTCAGTGGTAGAGCATCGGTCTGCGTACTAAAAGTTCCCAGGTTCGATTCCGGTCAAGGGCATGTACATTGGTTGCGGGCACATTCCCGGTAGGGGGTGTGCAAGAGGCAGCTGGTCGATGTTTCTCTCTAATCGACGTTTCTAGCTCTCTATCTCTCTCCTTTCCTCTCTGTAAAATATCAATAAAATATATATTTTTTAAAAATAAATCTTGGCTAGCTTTGACCTTCAAAATTTATTTTAACCTCTCTAAGCTCAATTTTCCTGTCTATAAATTGGTGATGTAAAAATAGTATGTTGACATTTGAGGGTTACTGAAACTATTAAAAGAGGGAATGCATTAAGTGACTAGCTAATAGCACTTGTTCAATAAGGGATGTTGTTAGCAGCAGCACTTAGAGCTTATTGCTGCTGCTGCTGCTGCTGCTGCTGCCGCCTCTTTCTCAGCCAGCAGAGGTCCCCACACTGGGACTGGCTTCCCCATGACAGTCTGCACTGCAGCTGCCAAGCACATCCCTGTCATTAGAGAAAGCAGTGAAAGAATTAACACTCTGTCTGAAGGGGAAAAAAATCAAAACAAGAGAACAGGGAGTAGGTAAGGTTCCATGGTAAATTTTATGTGGACAGATGATTGACAATGAAGTAAAACTGCCAAGTTCTAGTGCTGCTTCAGAAACAGACTTCCACCAGCAGCATCCTTAGTTGCATCTCACTTTAGCCAGTTCCAAAGTTGAGTTAGTAAACATTACTCACACATACCCCAGAAGAACAGACAGAATGAATTGGAAAATATTTTTGTCAAGTTCTGTGGGGAGGAAAAAAAGTGCCGCTAACTGAACATTTAACATTTCTCACAGTATTAAGCTTATGTCATCTCTATCACATTTATATCCCACGCCTCGGTTTTTCTTCCACTGTAATATATTTTATTTAACCTTCTTTTCCCACGCAGGCTTACACCTCCAAGTTCAATTATTCTGTCAGTTGTGTTTAAAATTGTACTGATTTCTATTAACCACTTGTGGTATGAATTTGGAGATCTGTTCCTTCTGCTGAACCAGTCATCTTCACACCCACCAAAAGCTGGAACGGCAAATAAACTAAAGAAGATGGAGACATTAAAACATAGAAGTAAAGACAGTGGGGAAGTGGGATTAAGAAGAGCACTGAGGGGGAAACACACATGTGCCGAAAAGCATAGCACAGAGTGGATAGGGGCATAGAAGGAAGAGTAGAGCAAGGTAGGAAAAGGATCCTTCATCTGCCTACTACCCTCTTTCAGCACCAAGGACAGAGGCTCTGAGGGCTGCCCCAAGCAACAGCCAGTTTAGGATCCCTCCCAAATCTTCCACAGAAAACGGATGCTTTCGAAAGCAGCTATGACACATGCAGTAAGGTCTATTAGAGAAGCCGGGGAAGCAGCACGCAAGTGATGTCACCTTAGAGGCAAAAAAAATGGGTGATTTTCTTTCTGTTCATGTCCACAGTCTCTGTGTCTTGGGAAAGGCAAAGTTTGCTTTGCTTGGGCATGTCTGCTGTCAGTAAATGGCTACAGGAGCTGAGGTGCCTACACTTCAGTCTTCAGAAATCAAAAGAAATCTTCAGGGTAAGTAGTTTCTTTCTTCTTTTTTGTTCCTACTTTAATACGCAGTGTTTTTCTGGAAGGGTTATTTAATCAGTTTGGGGTTCTGGGGTTCTCTAAGAATATGCATTGAAACTCCGTACTCTCTCTTAAAAATCTAACGTCCTGAGGAAACTGATTGTATTTTTTTCTCATTTGGGGGGGGGGCAGTAGAAATCTATTCTCTTTTTCCCCCCATAAAAATTAGATCCTCATGGGTTCTAGTAGCTAAACCAAGGCAGAATTAAAAGATGGAAAATAAAAAAATAAAAACTGTTACTATTCCTGGGGTTTGTACGAAAATTGATTGTATTCCTCTTAATAGTGTTACTTAATTATAAGGGTCTATTATTTTCAACTCCCTCAATTCAGACCCTGGTAATCCAGGACTAAGGGTTTGGAGAGGCACTGTTCTCAGTGGTCTATTTAAAGCACCGCTCTTTCCAAGTCAGAATTCAATTATTCCCAACAGAGATATGCAGTACTTGAGATGATGATTGTGTATGTTTTCTGTAATGATGGCATATAATTTTGAGGGTATTGTTGTTGTTTAATTGTGGGACTTTCATTACTTACTGTAGCTTATTGGGTCAATGGAAGTTGTTGCAATTAAGCATTTGTTCCAGTTCATGCATTTAGTTTAATCAAACACTATTAAAATGTATGCACAAATAAGAGTGCCATAATAGCAAAGTGGAACTTGGATTTTAAACTTATTCTGCATACCAGTTTGGATGTTATAGGTGAAGTCCTTTGTTTACTAATACTAAGAGATCAGTAAGATGTCCATCCCTGGATAAAAGTAAAGAATTGCTGCTTGACATAGCGTCGGCTGG
Source organism: Vespertilio murinus (assembly GCA_963924515.1). Taxonomy (NCBI): domain Eukaryota; kingdom Metazoa; phylum Chordata; class Mammalia; order Chiroptera; family Vespertilionidae; genus Vespertilio; species Vespertilio murinus. The sequence continues at coordinate 140,342,544 of OZ004706.1, read as the reverse complement.
ATCTCTTGTAGCCAAGAAGAAGCAGATACAATATGTGAATCTTACTAAGACACTTGTTTATTTATAGCTGAACATTTTCAAGGGTCTGCATGGTTAACTGTGAGCAGGGATGTTGAGCAGAGAAAAACTGACAGTATCCAAATGAATATCTGATATTAAAGCATCTATACCGAAGGCTGCTATTATGAAATATGATTTAGAGCAAATACTGAACAGATTTTACTCAATATTGAATTCAATTTCTAATGCATTGAAGTTTGTCATCAATTAATATTTGCTCATTGATTGGCTGGTACATTGATTTCCCCATTTTATCTCTGATTAGAATAGGATGCTCAGTCCTTAGTGGTTGCAATGAAAAGTGAGGATGCTTTGCTTCCCTGAGCAGGTTTAATTAGGGGGAAAGCATATTACCTTAGCTCTGAGATCTCAGAAACCAGCTATGGTTTTTCTCTGTACATTTGCCAATAATGTAAATGTGCTCACATCTGTAAATATGCTATGTATTTCAATGCACTTGTGAATATTCATTAGGAAAATAAACTAGACTGTAATTTTCAAGAATAAAATGCCATACAAATGCTAAAGACTACATTTAGTAATAATGACAATGTAACTCCCACTGTTGCTATGTGCAGTGTGCACCTGCATTGACTTCACTGAGCTAGGTCAGGTGATGTGCACAAGATACTCTTAAAGGGGGAGGTTTGAAAATTAGTCCCCATTTCATTGTCTCTCTCACCCCAATAGTGGGTAGTTAAGAACATAAACTCTGGAATAAGACAGCTCTTAGGTTGAATCAGCTCCATCATTTACTGATGTACATCTGCAGGAAGATACTTAACCTTTCTGTTACTTTCCCCATCTGTAAAAATAGGGATAATAATAGCAACTACTTCCTTTATTGGGTTGTTGTGAGGTCTTAATATGATAATGCTTATAAATATTAGCTATGATTATTAACTTTTAAGGCAATACGGCAAGTCTGCATTGAAGCCCAGAACCAAAAATATCTCTGGAGGCTAGAGGTCAGAGTGTAACTGAGACCCTGGCTGGATAGCTCAGTTTGTTGGTGCATCACCCAGAGGCACCAAGGTTAAGGGTTTGATCCCCAGTCACAGCACATACAAGGATCAACCAATAAATGCATAAGAGGGTGGAACAACAAATTGATTGTTTCTCTCTCTTCCTCTCTCTTCCTCTCTCTTTCTCTCTCTGTCTCTCTCATAAAACTAATAAGTAAATTAATTTTTTTTAAGAATGTAACTGAGTAAAAGATTAGAGACAGCAAAAGACAGAGATCCATGACACAAGTGATTTGGTCATGAAACCCACTATCTAGGTGTTTTGTTCCAGGTTTAGGAAAAACCATTTCTACCTGGAAATGACTGCTACATCAATTTCACTTCCAGCATGGACATCAAATAAATCATGAGTTTTAGATTTAAGAAAACCAGAGGTCAAAGCTGGGCTCAACGTAGCCCTCTACACATTGTGTAATCTTGAAAAAGTTACTGAACCTCTATCTCTCAGTGTTTTAATCTATGAAAGGCACTATCAATATCTATCTTCAGGGTGGCTATAAGCATTAAAATGAGATAATATGAAAATAAATTAGATAATATGTGTAAAGTACTAATGCTTGGCACACAGTAGCAGCCATAAGTGGTAGTAACTATTGTCTTCAGGAGGAGGTTGAGAACTAAAGGTGTTTGGTTTGGGTTTTGTTTTTTGTTTGTTTGTTTGTTTGTTGTTTTTGTTGTTGTTGTTGTTGTTGGTGGTGGTGGTGGTGGTGTGTGTGTGTGTGTGTGTGTGTGTTTAACTCAATAGCCTTAAGGAAAGAAAAATATTACAATACTGAACAAATTAATAAGTAGTTTCCTAACAAATTCAACAGGAGCTTGGTATGGAACCAGATGCCAAAGAGGTACCCCACAAGTGTCTCAGATAGACTGTAGTTCAGAACTGAGGTATTGAATTCAGCAAAGCAGGACATATAGGAGAGATGATGGGGGCATGACCACTCTCTGTCCCTCTGTTTTTTAAAGATTATGCTCTCACTCTTTAAAAAATGCTAAAATAAACTATAAAGACCAAGATTAGTCAATACTTTATAAGAAATTCAAAAGCTTATTAAAATTTGTAAGTGGTGTTATATATATATATATTGAATCCAAAAGAGTAAAACCAGCAGTAATCTTCTAGTTCTTGCCTTCTCCACTTTCTCACCTCCCATCCACTCTTCACTACTCACACTCTTTGCTGAGGTCATCAGTAATCTCCTAATTTCCAAGTCCATTAGATACAATGCAATTGTACTTTATTTGATGACCCCTCTACTTAGTCCCACTTTTCCTTTAACAATAATAGCTGCAATATTTCAAGTGCTACATGCCAGACATTATGCTAGAGCCCTGATTCTCAACGGGGAGAGCAATTTTACCCCAGAAGGGACAATTGAGAATGTTTGGCTGTCACAATTTAGGGAAAGGGGAGTGCTCCTGTCATCCAGTGGGTAGATGTCAGGAAAGCCACCGATCATTCTAGGACAGGTGCACAGGACAAAACCTCACAACAAATTCAATAGTTACAAGCCCTTGCACCTATGATTTTATTTGATTATCATAATAACCCTGTGGAGTGGATATGATTATTCTCATTTTGCTGATGAGGAAACCAGGCTATCATTAGGAATTACTTAGAAAGTGGTTATTAAGTTAATGAATTCTCTGGGCTTTTTGCTTCTCCTACCTAAGACCTGTTTATTATTTGTTAGCTTATATATCAGAGGGAGAAAGAAAGAAGAAAGCCCAGCCAAGCTCTGTGTTATATAAGCAATGCTGGTTAAAAAAAAAAATCTGAGAGAGGAAGTTGAAACAATTAGCTGAGAGATGGGAAATAATCTAGCATCTCACTCATTTTCTGCTTTCATCTCCTACACCCGCAACTCATCAGGAACTGCTGGACAACCTGCTGTTATAAGGAATCAAAGACCGGAGACAGTACAATGCAAAAAAAAAAAATCAGAAATCTTTGCAGTTGTGGTTTCAACATCAGGCTCAGAATTGATTTTCAGAGTTGAAGGTTCCCCTTCGCATAATTAGTCATTGACATTCAGCTGTAGTATTTTTAATTAGCTGTCAAACCTCGGCGGAGTAAAATGTCCAGCAAGATGGTAACAAATATCCCCAGGTTTCCTCGTCCCTCTTACCTGACAAGTGCGAAGAGGCAAAGACATTAGCCAGCTGCACGCCCCAGGAAATAGTGATTTCTGGCCACTGCTTTCCAAGGTGGCCCCGTTGCAGACGGGAAAGCTTTCTGGGATTTAGCCTGCCTCAAAGGTGAAAACATCCTCAACAATCAGAAAGCATTGTATTTTTTCCAAAAGCTCTTGGCAACAGCAGTGCTATCACCAGGATAACAGCTGCCCTTCTCCGAAGAATGAGGAAATTATAATTATTATCAGAAATTATTATTATGCTTTAAAATATATCAAGTGCAAACAGTGCGCCAAAATAAAGAACAATTAATTTGAACAATTCTCTGGATTTGATCCAAATCAGCCTCCCCTTACAATCATTTATTCATTTTAACATTTACACATTCCAGACTGAAATATGAGGTAGGAAATGACAGCCACGCTTAGGCTAATCTCCTCATCAAAGCAGAGCTGCGGATATCAGGAGTGGTATCCGCCAACCTCTCCCTCTCTAGCACCTGGAACAGAAGTTCCCATGGAGGCTCATATGCTCCACGTCTAATATTTTAGCCATAACCAACGAATTCATTGAATAAAATGTTTCCTCCTTCTGCCTTGACAAATATGGCTTCCTAATCTGAAAGAACAAGTTCGAATTTAACATCCCTGGGCCCTTAAGAGTTCCAAACAAAATGTGAGAGGGCAAGAGAAGCTGTCCCCCTCACCCATCCTGTCCCGGGGACTCTTTCCTCTTCTCTCCCCACCTCAGGCTACACCCAAGCTATTCATCTGAGCTCCCAAAGAGCTCCCACATGAACCCGGGGCGGGGCCCCCACATATACATGGCACACCATCGACACTCAGGGTGACAGATGCGGAAAATACCAGTGCTGGCCTAGAAACAGGCTCCAAGCGGTGTGGGCTGAGAATTCTGTGATCTTAGTGCCCGGAGCATGTCCTAAAAGGGGAGCATGGAGCCAGCTGCTGTGGCTCAGTGGTGGAGCACCAACCTATGAACCAGGAGGTCATGCTTTGATTCCTGGTCCAGGTTGCAGGCTTGATCCCCAGTGTGGGGCATGCAAGAGGCAGTCGATCAACGATTCTCTCTCATCATTGATGTTTCTATCTCTCTCCCTTTTCCTTCCTCTCTGAAATCAAGAAAATATATGTTTAAAAAATAAAAGGGGAGTGTGGGCTCTTGGTGGACCTGCTCCTTGGTGCTATGGGAGGGTGTGGTCTCATCCTATGGGGAGGATGTGACCAGATGGGGTCCGGAGTAGGGGCCTCCACAGCACAAAGCTTGGGGCCAGAGCCCCTCCTGCCCAGGTCTCAGGGCAGTGCTATAGGCTGTAGTGCCTTCCCCCAGAACCTGGTTGTAATGCTCTGCTACCCTTGGCACACAGGTCTTCCCATAGTTTTCTTTGGGATGTGGTGACTCTCGATCCCCACAGACACACAAACTTGGCTCTATTTGCTCAGGGGGCCCCAACAGGCTGGTGTCAAGAGGGCAGCTGATGGGCTCTGATGCCTTTCCCACTCTAAGTCCTAAGTCCCCACTGGCTTTTCCCAGTGGGATAGTAACATGACAGTTATGGTTTTCAAATGCCAATGGGAGTATTGGGAGAATTAAAAGGCCTGTGTGCTAGTTCTAACAAACTGTGTGACTTAAGACATGTCATTCATCTCTACGGGTCTCAGTTTCCCTGTTTGAAGAGTGAGAGCGTTGAACTGGGTCAGAGGGTGAAAGGGGATGGTGCATGGGTCCCTGGCCCACGGATGTGGGGTTCATGGTGGGTAGGGGGGGCGGAGGGACTTCATAGGGCTCAAACACTCCTCTAATTGGTAACCAATCTTTAAAATTTAGGTTTCAAATGAAATTCCACACATGGATTTTCCCTAAATATAAAAACCACCAAATAGCCTCTAGACTCCATTACTCTCTCCCAACCCTCCTAAGCCCTATGTGAGATACAAGAGAGAGACTGGGAGGTTGAAGGAAATTAAGGGAGACAGAGAAAGGCAGAGGAAATGGCAAATGGTAGCGATAGAGGGTGGGAGGGAAGAAACAAGGACAGGGGGTGGGAAGCTAAGAGAAACAGACCAGTAAAAGAAAAAGAGCTAACTTATATCGCTTTCTAGATGTCAAATTTGGCTTCCAATGTCTTACATATAAAATAGCTCCTTTAAATATAATGAACACCTTAAACTGGTGAACAAAAATAGATCCAGAGACAGAGAAACATCGATCAGACCATTAATCCTTAGAGGGAAAGTAGGGGAGGGTGGGGGTAAGGAGGAGAAATCAACCAAAGGACTTGCATGCATGCATATAAGCCTAACCAATGGACACAGACAACAGGAGGGTGAGGGCATGAGGGGGGTGTTCAGTGGGGGGGGCGGGATGAGGGAATTAGGACACATATGTAATACCGTAATCAATAAAGAAATTTTTAAAATAAAATAAATAAATAAAATGGCTCCTTTAATCCTCACAAAAACCCTATGGGATGGGTTCCATCATGTCCCGTTTTAGAGGAGGGGAATGAAGCTCAGAGAGGTGAATTAACAGAATTAGGAAGTGGTGGGGCTGTCATTCTAATTCTGCACCAGCTCCCCATCTTACTCAGCCCTGCACAACCTCTCAACCTCATGCCCTTCCAAATGCCCCGTCTCACTTGCTTCAGCCACACTGACCTCCCTGCTGTCCCTCCCATGCGCCAGCGTCTTGTCTTTTCACCCGCTGCTCCTTCTGCTTGGACAACTCCTCCTGCAGAATTCTGCACAGGTGGCTTCCTTGGGTCCTCAGGTCTTGACTCAATTGTCACCTTCCCTGTGAGGGCCTGATTTTACTGATTAGAAATTGCCCTCAGCCGAAACCGGTTTGGCTCAGTGGATACAGCGTCGGCCTGCGGACTGAAGGGTCCCGGGTTCGATTCCAGTCAAGCGCATGTACCTGGGTTGCGGGCACATCCCCAGAAGGGGGTGTGCAGGAGGCAGCTGATCGATGATTCTCTCTTATCAATAAGAACTACTTCATGGAAACATAATACATCCCCTGAAAATAAGACCTAGTGCATCTTTGGGAGCAAAAATTAATATAAGACACTGTCTTATTTTTGGGGAAATAGGGTGTATAAGCCATAGGGAAGGTACCCTTTACTTTCTCCCTACATGGGATTCCATTCTGCGGGACTCTTCACCCTCCTTATGTGGGAGTCTGTACTTGTTCTTCAATAAATGTCCACCTTTGCTATAAAAAAAATGTTTCTAACTCTCTATCCCTCTCTCTTCCTCTCTGTAAAAAAATTAATAAAAATATATTTAAAAAAAAGAAATTGCCCTCAGATCCTACACACACACACACACACACACAAACACACACACACACACACTCCTCTCCCTCTCCTTATCCCTTCCCTGATTTACTGTTCTCCAAAATACACACCATGTCTTTTATTTATCTTGTTTATTAGTCTTTTCCTCCTGAATAGAAGCTTCAAGGTGACAGGAAAATTTCAAATCCTCATCTGAGGATATGTTTTATTGATTTATTTGTTTGTTTATTTGGTTTGTTTGTTTGTTTTGATTTTCAGAGAGAGAGGGCGAGAGGGAGCGAAAGAGAGAGAGACATGTGAGGGAGAAACACCAATCCATTGCCTCCTATACATGCCCCCACTGGGGGATTGAACCTACAATCTAGATATGTGCCCTGACTGGGAGTCAAACCCACAGCCTTTTGTTGTATGAGACAGCACTCCCAACAAGCTGAGCCACCCAGCCAGGGCAAGAGGGCAGGACTGTTATCCTTTTACTCATTTCTGAATTTCCAGTGCTTAGAACAGTGCTTGTCATAAAGTGCTCAATAAGTACTTGTTGGAACAATAAATCAGATTACGCATGCAAGCAGCCCCGCTGCAAAAAGTCTGACTTCACCAACATTGTTTTGTGTCTCCTCCCAGGACACCCCTTGGGGTCACGGCTCTCCCTCTGGGCGATGGGGCCACTGAGCCAGCTGAGTGGCCACATCAACGCCACCTGTGGGACCGACAACGTCACGGGGGCCGGCCAGGCTCGCCCGCATGCCTACTACGCCCTGTCCTACTGCTCACTCATCCTTGCCATTGTCTTCGGCAACGGCCTGGTGTGTGTGGCCGTGCTGAGGGAACGGGCCCTGCAGACCACCACCAACTACCTGGTAGTGAGCCTGGCTGTGGCAGACTTGCTGGTGGCCACCTTGGTGATGCCCTGGGTGGTGTACCTGGAGGTGAGTGAGCCCAGGTTCCGGCTGAACCTTGTGACTGTGTTTGTCCTTGTCTTCCCTGAGCCCCTGGCCTTCTGGGCTCAAAATGCTCCCTTTCTGAGACCCGTGGTCTGGGGGAGGAAGGAGAGCTCCTGTCCTTCTCCCTTTCATGAGGGAGCTGAGGGTTTTGAGAATAGTCATTATCCAGCATCATGTGCATGCATCAGAACCAGGGAGCTGGGGGTGAGTCTGTTCCTGGGTCTCCAGTATCCAGGTAACCAGGCTTGAGTGATGGGACACAGCTTTAAAATGCATGAAGTTGACTCTCGGTGCCGGGCATGTCTCAAAGGCGTGAGGGGTTGGGGAAGACAGTCAAAAGGCACCTTCATCAGGACATAGGAGTGACAATGTACAGGAGAGACTCAGGAGAAGAGTGGGGAGGACAAAAGGAATTATAGGGGGGGGGGTGAATGAATGAGGAGAAAAAGTCTGCAAATAGATCAGACGTCTTTAGATGGTTCAGCTACCCTCAGATTTGGTTCTTTCCTTCTGGGAATCAGCTCTCCACAGACTGCTGCTGAAGGAACAGACTAAACCTTTAAAGTTGTGTATATACATATTTAAATATGTTTTTATTGATTTAAGGGAGAGGGGGAGAAAGAAGGAGAGAGAGAGAGAGGCATCAATGTGAGAGAGAGGCATCCATTGGCTGCCTCCTGCATGCCCCCTACTGGACACTGAGCCTGCAACCCAGGCATGTGCCCTGACTGGGATTCAAGCTAGTGCATGGGAGGACACCCAGCCAACTGAGCCACACCAGCCAGGCCTAAATTTATATTTTTGATGCCTCCATTAACAGTACCGAGCCCTCACCAATCAGATAGTGCAGCAGACCCCGGAGAATTATTTTGGAGAGAAGTATTTCTTAAATTTGAGAGTGTTTTCATTCAAAAGTGTAAAAGCAGAGTCAGGAGGGGATCGAGACAAAACATCCATTTGCTAGCAAAGAAATCAGGGTGCCTACAACTGCTCAAGAAATAGATATTCTTACCGAGAAAACATGCAATTTACTAAAGAGTTTTCTTAAAGGCATCTTAATATGCTATTAATATTTCTCCTCTGCACTGCGTATCGTTCTAAAGAGGTATCCAATGAGTGATCAAAAATGATGCTATGATTAAGAGAAATTAAAATTCACCAAATTAATATCTCAGTTAATATGAATAGTGAAGATGACAGTTAATTATGTATGACATATCACAGGAGAGCAAAAACCTCCACCATGGACTGCCGAGGCTGGCTTTCGTATTAAAGAATGACTGGGAACTAAAATTAGACTTATGATCTCAACAGGAAGGTATAAAAAAAAGAAAATAACAAAGAAAGGGAAAAGTAGAAAAACAACTAGAATGATTAGGAATAAATTTAACAGCTCAAGCAGCAATGTTTAACCATTTTCATCTCCTGGTACACATAAACTAATTACTAAAATTCTGCAGCACACCAAAAACTATATTGTTTTGCTGATCTGACAAAAAATATAGGTATACTTTTTATTGATTTACACACACAAAAATAATAATAGCATAAAATACCTACACTTTTTGCTCCAAAGTGACTTTTTTTAAAAAAATCAAGTGCCTATATAAAGATTGCTGGTACCAAGAATTATCAATCAAATGCAACTTTATTAGGCAACATGACCACTAAGATGCAACTCTATTATATGACATATATTTATGGTTCAAGACAGGGCATTCACACCAGACAGCTATTGCTCTGTTGGTTGTTGTCATTTTTTATTTTACAATCTAAGGGAATAGAGGTCAGTGACCCTGCCAAAATACTCAGGTAATGCATGCTTTAAAAATTCTTGCGGTACACTGGTTGAAAATTGCTGGTCTAAAAGAATACTCCGGGGAAAATACATGCATTTATCCTTCCCAGTTAGGATAATCCTGATGGCAAAGGGTCTTGTAATTATCTTGACTTTTCTGTCAACCCCAATTAGGCCGAGACAGTCTTCAAGTCAGAGGCTATGTGCTCTTTTTTTCCGTAGTCCAAACACACTGGTACATCATATGTGCTAAATAAATATTTGAGACATGAATGATTAAATGAATCTTTTCTGCAATGCCTGCATTACATGGTCAATTCCTGCCTATATCCGTTGCTGCTGGGCCTATTACAACAATGAACTATTTTTTTTCTTACATTCAATAATAATGAGACTGAAAAGCAGTTAAAAGCATGTGATATTTCTGCTCAGAGGTGGGGCACACTTGAGGTGCTATAACCTAGTATGGATCAGTCAATAATTCAGCACACCACCATCCACCCCCCAAGATGTTTCTGTCCACCCCTATACCTTACACGGGTTCTTAAGTCTTCCGGGAAGATGAACGTCAGAAACAAATGCAGGAAGAGGACTTTCAGCCTACTAAGCCCTTTCATTGCCTCTGAAATGAAACCAGGGTTTTAGTGTCCGTGACAAGGTCATTCAGGTGCACCCTCTGGCTGTCCATTTGCGATTGCTTCCAGGACTCTGGATGATCCATATTAGAACATCTCTGTGGATACTGGTATAGGAGAGGCATATTGTGACTTTTCCACATGCATACCACGGCAGCCCCTCTAGCCTCGCCTGCCGAAAAAGACAATGCCCCCTTCGACCGCTGATCCTGAAGGACAGCTGCGTCTGCAGAGGGCCGGCGTGAAATCTTGCCAAAGGCTCAGTGAACCCCCTGCAGTTTGGGTCTATATGTTTTCTCCTGGGAAAAGAATTCTGATGGAGCCCTTGGTCTCCCTTCATGAAAACCAATATGCCCTCTGGTGAAAGTGTTCAGGAATCAAGCGTGTGGACCAATAAGTCTACAATAATATGAAGAAGATTTGAGGCAGCAGAGACATCTCTCCACTGAGAAATGGGCTTTAGCACCTGCATTTGGTGTTTCTCACTTGCTCCTACCAGCAGTGGGCAAACTACGGCCCTCGGGCCCGATCCGGCCCTTTCGGCTGTTCTATCCGGCCCGCGGAGCCGAAAGAGTGGAAGGTTCTCTTGCTCTCCCCTCCGCTCCTTCACCAGCAGCCCAAGATGAGAGTGCCAGCATGGTCAGGTTGCTTTTGTTCCGGCCCTCCGGTCCAGTTTAAGAACCCATTGTGGCCCTTGAGTCAAAAAGCTTGCCCACCCGTGGCTAGGCTCTCGTCAATGCACCTGAATATCTCTGCATCACTTCCCCCAACAGTCCACTCAGGATAGGGGGGGGACTGCAGAGGAAAAAAAAATAGCTGTTTCCCTAGAATGACTCAAAACTTCTCACTGAGGGACTTCACTTAAATCTAATTAGCCAGAAATGGATCATAAAGCCACTTTTGGCTGAAATGGACAATAGAGGGGGAAAAGTGAAAATGTGGATTTCATTGAAAACTATGTGAAGCCTGGGCCGGTGGGCGCAATGGTTAGAGCACCGGCCCTTGCACCAAAGAGTCTTGGATCGGGTTCTCTTTCGTCATATTTAATGCACTTGTATAAGAACAGAAAGGCAACCTGAGCAGCCAGGGCAACATCTGGAATATTAAACTCAGAGTTTAATCCCTAGCCCTCTCACACGGGTCTCTCTCTCTCTCTCTCTCTCTCTCTCTCTCTCTCTCAATCTCTCCTCTCCTCTCCTCTCCTCTCCTCTCCTCTCCTCTCCTCTCCTCTCCTCTCCTCTCCTCTCCCTTTCACTCTTTCTTAAAATCAATGGGGGGAAAATATCCTTGGGTGAGGATTAACAAAACCAAAAAGATGTGGAGGTAATGGATTGCTGTGAGGTAGGCAATGGAATGTCACATATCACATAGCATCATGCTTCTAACGAATTTCACCGGGATTGAATGTCATTCTAACACAGACTCGTGCTATGAGATAGACTCAGAAGATGTGGGAATTAAGTGTTTAAGACGGAGGTGACAATTACTCTTATCTCATAGGATATGTGTTAGGCTCAACTGTCATTCAATGAGGAAGTGTTTTGGTAACTAGGAAGGATAATCTCTAAATATCTCCGTTAAGATGTGTTTAGTTGTAAGTGAAAGGAAATGTACCCGCAATGGACTTACACAGTAAACAGAGGCACCGGCTCTCACGTCAGGCGCTCTGAAAGTCTGGTGACCAGCGGGCTGCAGGCACAGCTGGACAGGAGTCCACCTCCACCTCGCTGTGAGTCTCTCAGCTTTGCCTTTCTCCGTGCATTGGCTTTACCCTTCGGCAGAGGGTAAGCTCTAAGCCTCACGCGTGCACAACACAAGCAGAGGGAAAGTCTGTGTCCCCAGATTTCTAGTAGATGCATCAAGATGCGCTTTGACTGAGCTGGCTCGTGGGACCTGATTTTCTCTGAAAGAATCACTGAACAGCAAAGCGGGTTTCGCAAGGAAGAGTTCCTTCCATGGAGCACATCCACTGCGCAGGAACCTCAGGGATTCCCAGTAGAACTAAGGCCTGTTGGGGAGAGGAAATGGGATAGCAAGCAAGCACACACAGGGTGGCTTCCATTGTTATCATTCTCTCACTGAGGCGCACAGGAGCCTGGGCTTGGGCAGTGAGTAAAGGCGAACGCTGGCCCTCGTCAGCTTTCTCTGCTCCCAGGCCTGGCAGAGACATTTATGAGAAGAGCCATGCGGGTGACCTCAGCATAGTTGTACTCTAGAGGGCTCTGGCCTGGCTGTCTCTTTAATTCAGTTTGCAGTATTTTCTCAACATCTCTTTTCTGTGCCACACCAAATAGCTCTGTCTTAGGTTCCCTCCCAAGCTTTTAGTGTCCCGCCTTAGAAGCCACCAGCCCTTTGGAGCTTTCCTCTCCACCACAACCATCCCATTTTGTTCCACTCAGTTAAGCACCTTTTGTGATGTGCAATGCACTTGTATCAGGACAGAAAGGCAACCTAAGCAGCCAGGGAACATCTGGAATACTAAACCCAGAGTGCTTGGGTCACAGTGTGGACGGCAGAAAAGACTCAGGCATGGCCGTGTGTCCCAGGGGGCCGTGTGCCCCGGGTGAGCCGTATGCTCCAGGGAAGCAGTGGGACGGGGTGGGGGGGGTGGGGGGGGCGGTGTGAACCAGAGGAGTAGCGGACTCTATTCGTGTGGTACTGAGATAGTCACCATAAAACAAGCAGACTGACAAATGAGGAGCGGATTCTATTCATGTGATCCTGAGACAGTCACCATAAAACAAGCAGATTGCCAAATGACAGCTGGGAGGGGAAGGAGACCTGAGGGGGAGATAAGAGAACAACCGAAGGACTGGTATGCATGAATATAAGTACAACTAACGAACACAGAACTCTGGGGAGGGAGGGCATGAATGGGAGGTGGAGGGTGGGGGCAATGGTAAGCTATGTACACATATAATACCTTAATAAATAAATAAAAATAAATAATTTTTTTTTAAAGACTCAGGCATGAAGTAATGTAGACAAGCAAAACAGAGGGGGTGGGTTCTGGCAGGGAGACTCACCTCAGAAAGTATGACAGGACAGAGCGGCTCAGTTTGGGGAGAGGGGAGCCTTGGGACCTTGTAATGACTTTGATTATTAAAAATAAAGGAGAGTCTGCATTTCAAATGGGCTTCTACGTGACTTTGATGCACTCCAAATACAGACGGTTGGGTTTATCCAGATCTACCTGAACGGGTATTTCCAGGGGTGGCCTTGGAAGTGTATAGTGTACAACCAGTCCCCCAGCCCTAGCCCCAGCCCCACCCAAGGGATCTGTGCAGCCAGCCAGCCATCTGCTGCAAACTGACATTTAGAAACTACTAATCTGAAAGGGGAAGGAAAAACAAAACACCCATTTCACAGATGAAGATATTGGAATTCAGAGAAATAAACCTCCTATCTTGCCCCACAGCAATCCCCTCTTGCAAAAAATAAAAAATTATATATATATATATATATATATATATATATATATATATATTCATTCCAAGGTGGCAAACAAAAATAAAATGAAAGAGGTTAATCTGAGAAGTAATTCTATCTTTACCCTTTGTTGTCCCCTCAAAGCAACTAAAAATCCATCCCTTAGAGCAGTGTTTCCCAAAGTGTGGTATGCGTACCCCCAGAGGTACGGGAAGAGTTCGGTGGGGATATGCACTGCACCGTGCTTAGCTGCGCCTAATTCTACGTTCTCATGAGTCAAGTCAAGACAGTCTTGTGAGGCGTGAGATGGTCCGGTGTGCAAATAAATGTTATTTATAATATAACTTTTATTTATATTTTATTATGAATAATTTTATTTTTTGTTTATTATTATTTTGTGTATGTATCAAAAAAAGAAAAAATAAATATATTTTGATTGTTATTAAAATACATCCCTTTTTTGACAAGGGGTACTCAGCATTACTAAAATTATAAAAGGGGTACACATATGTCAAAAGCTTGGGAAACACTGCCTTAGAGCAAGAATTCTTAGTCCGGGGAATCCATCAACTTGGTTGTAAATAAAATTACTTCCTTATTTTCACTAAACTGAAATTTAGCACATCCACCAATTATGAATGCAGGCATCGACCTACAGCAGAAGAAATCCTTAATATCACCTGCAGAAATCACAGATATTTACGTTTTAGGGTCTCATTGCAGTTGTTACGCACACCTTGAAGTGCCATTTAATTCATCAGTACTTTGAAATTATAGGAATTTTGGCCCTGCCACTAGCTCTTGTCATTGAATGCATTATTAAGGAAGCACGTAAACTAAAAATACTTTGATAACTATATTCCAATATAATTGGTATCCTTTATGACCCATTGTATTTTATTATATGCACGTAAAAAACATTCTTCTCAGGAGGGAACGCTGAGGCCAAAGATTCCCAGAGAACAAAGAATGCTTAAGGAGCCCGCTTTGGGACAACCGTTTCTGAAGGTAGTGACACACACACACACACACACACACACACACACACACACACTTACTTCATACACACGCCCCAGACCAGCGCTTCCCAATCTTCCCAGGCAGTAGGAATCACCCCAGGGACTTATTATTCTGAGTGGGGGCTGAGAATCATTTTGTTTAGCAAGAGCCTCAGGTGCTTTGGGAAATGCTGCCTTATAATCAGTAATTTTGGGGAACGCTGCCGCAGGCTGTGTCTGTTGGGGAAAAAAGAAAAAAGAAAATCAACAGCCAACTTCTGTACCTGAAGACACTTTGTTGCTTACTCCCACTTTCCATATTGCCAAAGGGAGCTAGTTATATTCATTAGCAAGTGAGAGTAACACCACCTGGCTGCTCGATTATTCTGAAGTGAGTTATTTATTAGAATTTAGGGGGAAGGTAGAATCGTGTCTCTAAAGAGGTTTAAATCAATCAGACTTTTCTTGCTGCCATAATTTCAAAAATCACTTTACCTTTCACGTTCTCCCAACACTTTCTACTTATCTCACTGTCGGCACTTAACACTTTGTATTACAGTTATTTTCTTGGTGTCTATCTCCTGAGCCCTCAATTCACCCACACCCATTGACACATTTCTTCCCCTAACCTCCACACACTATATTCTGAGGCCCTGGGGACCAAAAAAAGAAACACACACACACACACACACACACACACACACACACACACACACGTTTAATTTCAGTGCATTTCAGTGCACCTACCCAAGCGAAGTATCAGGCACATAATGGCCACTCAATAAACATGGAATGTATGGGTGGATGAATGAGCAAAAGCCAGCTCTTCTTCCTCCTATATTATCAGGATGAAGTTAAATTGTACATCTCCCAGAAGCAGAGTGTTAAGGTGCTGACCTGTGAGAGGCAAAATAGAGTTCTGGTTAATATTAAGGGTTTGAAATGCCAGCTCCTTTTACTAGTAATGTGTCGTTAGGCAAATTGTCCAATGCCTCTCAGTCACCATTTTGTTCACTATAAATTGGAAATAATGTTTGCCTTATTGGGTTATTATGACTATGTATACCCTTTGTAAAAAAAAATTTCAGGGGGGGTGGAAGAGGTTATAGGGGGGGATAAATGGTGACTAAAGGGGAAAACAAAATAAAATAAAGAGAAAATAAAGTTTTCCATTCTCAGAATTCCTATAAATTCATATTTGGCCTTTATTTATATAGATCCAAATGGTTGAACTAAAAGACAGAAGAGAGTAGCCCTGCTGGCACTAGCTTAGTGGTTGAGCATCAGCCCGTGAACCAAAAGGTCACCGGCTCAATTCCTGGTCAAGGCACATGCCAGGCTGTGGGCTCGATCACCAGTCGGGGGCCTGCAGGAGGCAGTCGATTGATGTTTCTATCTCTCTCTCCCCCTCCCTTCCTTTCACTCTAGAAAGTAAATAAGTAAAACGTATTTTAAAAATAAAAGAAAGTTGTTGGGGTTTTTTAAAAAATCCACAGCCAAATGAGCAAAAATGATGACTTCAGAGCTAGTTTGGACTTCTCGCTGATGCTTTTAAACAAAATATCTTTGATCAGAGTATGTCAAAATAGGGTCTAAGATGACCAAATCTCTCTCTATATAAAGGCAGCTACCATAACAGCCATAACGACCTAACAATTGGTCACTACGATGCCCACTGTGGCCAGCGAACCAGCCCAATCACTGGCGGCCAACCTTGTGGCCCCTCTCCCCCGCCAGCCTGCCCCTGATCAGACTCTCCCACCCTGGATCAAGAGTGGGGCCTGCCAGCCAAAATGTCCCCTCTCAACCCCTTCCCCCACCAGCCAGGCCCCTGATCAGCCCACCCCACCATGATAGGCCTGCAGTCCCTTCCCCTGGCTGGCCTCACCCCAGATCTGCCCCTTTACCCCAATCAGAGGCAGGGAAGGGCAGGCCAGCCAACCACCCACAGCCCCACCCTCAATTGCTCCCCCCCAATTCCAATTGGGGTGGAGGCCCACTGGCCCCTTCCCCCAGCTGGCCTGGCTGGCCAACCTCCTGCCATTTCCTCCCCCTCACAAGCCCAGCCCCAATTCACCCTGATTGGGGCCGGGCTGCTGGACCCCACCCGTGCATGAATTTGTGCACCTGGGCCTCTAGTGTAGTGATAAAACCAAATGCTTCAGCACCGTCTTTAAGCGTTATCCTTTCGCAATGTCCCCTTTCTCCTGGAGAACCCACTGCAGAGGCAACTGGGCCTATTTTTCACTCTCCCTTCCTCGTAATTAGCCATTGGGTCTGCCCAACAAGGACGCCCCGCTACAGCCAGGGGCACAAAGCTTCACAGGTTTGTCCTTGAGAACTATGATCCCCAAGGACTGCAGCCCTGCAGGAAGGAAGCTGGCAAAGGAACCAAAGCTTGGCCCCGAGAATGGCATTGGTGGACCCTCTGAAGGTGGCATTCTCCCTGACAGGTCTCTCTAGAACAGCCGTAGGCAAGCTACGGCCCGCGGGCCAGATCCGGCCTGTTCGGCTGTTCCATCCGGCCCGCGGAGCTGAAAGAGCGGAGGGTTGTCTTGCTCTCCCCTCCGCTCCTTCACCGACAGCCCAAGATGAGAGTGCCAGCACGGTCAGGTTGCTTTTGTTCCAGCCCTCCGGTCCAGTTTAAGAACCCATTGTGGCCCTCGAGTCAAAAAGTTTGCCCACCCCTCCTCTAGTACAATAAGGTTATATAATTTTTTAATAAAATAGAAATGTGCTGGAATGTAAATTAAATTGCCTGTTTTGCTGACGATTTTCAAGTATTACAGGAAGTTCTGGAGCTTGAAACGTATGGGGAACAGCATGAGGCCAGAGTCATCCTCACCAATTCTGCAAGTGGTAGAGAGGACTGGGGCCCCTTTCGAATGCCCTCGACCCCATCTTTCTCCATAGTTCTTGGACGGGGACACGGTGTTGAAGGCAGGCACACTGGCACAGACTTATCTTACGTGGGTTTTTGGAGATGTTGCTCCAAGATGCTTCCAAGCTTTAGAACCAGAAGCCAGCTAGATCTGCATTTTGGGAGTTATGTTTTATGAAAAGCGTGTTTGCTACTCATTTCCTGGGTCTATGGTGAGCTCTCTACTGGCCGGAGGGCTTCAGAGGGGCCACTTTGGCACAGCGCCCACGTCTGGCTCCTTCACTGCCAGTTCATTCACCACCAGCGAGGCATCTGTGGGAATATCACTTAGCCACATGACCTTCCATTGCCTCCTGAGTTTGAACTCAGTGATTCTCAAATTGTGGTGTGATTGGGTGGGAGGGAGTATTTACTTTAAAATAAAGAACCAGCCCTAACTGGTTTGGCTCAGTGGATAGAGCCTCAGCCTGCTGACTGAAAGATCCCAGGTTCGATTCCGGTCAAGGGCATGTACCTTGGTTGTGGGCACATCTCCAGTAGGAGGTGTGCAAGAGGCAGCTGATGAATGTTTCTCTCTCATTGATGTTTCTAACTCTCTATCCCTCTCCCTTCCTCTCCGTAAAAAAATCAATAAAATATATTTAAAATGAAGGCCCCAGCTTCAAAAAGTCTAATTCAAGAGGTCCATGGAAAGGCTCAGAAATCTTCCTCTCTGAACTGTTCCTGAAGGGGCCACATTTGAGAAACGTTGATCTAGTTAATTTGGAGGGTCCCTTCCTGCTCTGATCTTCTAAGGTCTGACTGGGTCCCCATCACCAAGAACTGTGGAGAAAGACAGGGTTGCAGTGTTCCCCAAAGTGTGGTACGCATACCCCCAGGGGTACGGGAAGAGTTTGGTGGGGGTACGTGGTGCACTGGAGTTTGGTGGGGATATGCACTGCACCGTGCTTAGCTGCGCCTAATTCTACGTTCTCATGAGTCAAGTCAAGACAGTCTTGTGAGGCGTGAGATGGTCCGGTGTGCAAATAAATGTTATTTATAATATAACGTCTACTTATATTTTATTATGAATAATTTTATTTTTCATTTATTATTATTTTGTGTATGTACCAAAAAAAGAAAAAATAAATATATTTTGATTGTTATTAAAATATATCCTTTTTTTGATGAGGGGTACTCAGCATTACGAAAATTATAGAAGGGGTACACATATGTCTAAAGTTTGGGAAACACTGGTCTAGGGCTGTTCCCCATAAGTTCCAAGGTCCAGAACTTTCTGTAATACTTGAAAATCGTCAGCAAAACAGGCAATTTAATTTACCTTTCTTGACGGTGACCACCCTTGGGCAGCTGTCGCTCCCTTGCAGTCAGCCTGCCCTCAGTAATGACGATGTTCCAACAGGGAGGGCATGTCCGCCTCTGTGGGGGGACAGCCTAGGGAAGACATGGAGTTGACTGGGTTTGTCCCGTTGCTGGGGGAGGAACACTAACATCCTCGTCTCTGATGCCCAGGTGACAGGTGGAGTCTGGAACTTCAGCCGCCTGTGCTGCGACGTTTTCGTCACCCTGGACGTGATGATGTGTACAGCCAGCATCCTGAACCTCTGTGCCATCAGCATCGACAGGTAGGGCTGGGGTTCCCGCCCTGGCTTGGGAGGGGAGTGGGCTAGAGCGGGTGGGGAGGCTGCCCTGGCTGTCTTGGGGACTCGGGCTCTGCATCTGAGGGCCCTGGGGTCACTGCCAAGGTGAACTTCCCTCTGGGACATGCTTTCCTCTCTGTCTTTCAAACTCCGGTTGTGGGCGAAAAGAAACGCCGGTGACAGGAGAAGGATGGTTGTTCTCTCAGGTTTCCTAGCCTTTCCTCTCCCCCAGGTCACTAAAGAGGAGTCTGCTCGCGCTTCCCACCATCCTTTGGGGTTTTGTGATTCCTTCTTGGGAGAAGGGAGGTGGGGACAGGATGAAAGGTGAGCTGATTTGGGTGGGGAAGACAATTTCCTGTCACTGTTTTGTTTGGTTTGGGTAAAAGGAGGGCAGAAAAGGAGTCTTTTGTGTCATTTCTGGACATTTATTACATACCTGTGATATTTACAGAAGTAACAGACAGCCTCTGGTTTGCTGTATCATCACCTCCACCACTAAACTCTTATAATGCTCCCCGTTGTGTCTATGACAGTGTCTTGGACAAAGAATATTAAACTGAATTCAGTGGCCCCTGCCTGAGCCTGGCCAATGCTTATATCACAAATCCACATCTTCAGAAGGGACAGGAGAGAGAGGGAGAAGGTGAGCCTTGGAGGGCGAGGGAAGAGCTGCAGAAAGAGAGCGTCTAAGAGGCCTGGACATCCCAGCCTCCTACTTCCTGACCTTACTCTCTACCCCCCTGAGAATGCGCCTGTTCCCTCCATCCTCACACATTCACATGCGGCTGGTGGGTGAGGCTGAACAGGGGGCCGAATTCATCCAGTGCCTCATTTGTCAAGCCTTGAGTCCACCAGGAGAGGGCGCCTTTTCTCGTTTGCAGGACAGCACCATTTTGCCGGGGGTAGCCACACTTCACACACACTTTTGGTTTTCACTACCGAAGACCCAACCAACCAGAATAAGCCTTGAACCTGGTTCTGCCCAGAACAGGAAAACTCCCAGAATGCATAGCACTCACCTACCACCTGAGACGCCAGTGGAGGAGGATGCCCCTTCCTGGGCTTCCATTTCTATATGGCCAAATCCTCGCCAAACCTCAAACTGGAGCCTCCTTTCTATCCTAGCAATGAAAACCTCCTGTCTTGGAGACACGGTCTCCATTACCCTCCACCTCGGTTTGCGGCACGCCGTGCTAAGTTCTGTGCGTGTGATGCCAAAGAGCCGGTCAATTCATTAAAGATGCAGTCATTCAAGCAGACATTGGTCTCCTCACAATGCTAGTCACCGGCCTGACATACTGACCAAATAGACTCAGCATTTTTTTTTGGTCTGCGAAGCCCTGGTCTGTAATGACACAGAGGAGTAAGAGGCGGGAAAGAAAAGGAAATGTTGAAAGGGTTTTTGAAAGCAGGGAATACTATTGTCATTAGGTCTTTAGGCATAGCTCTCTGATGCCCAAGAATTGGCTTAAAGCCGCCTTTTCTTCTCCACCAAGCAGAGTGGGTGAGCACAAGGCCCCCCGAACCCCCTTGGCTCCTTGCCTCCCCAGGGGCCACGTCCCAGGTCGGCAC
This sequence comes from Vespertilio murinus, assembly GCA_963924515.1. Classification (NCBI taxonomy): domain Eukaryota; kingdom Metazoa; phylum Chordata; class Mammalia; order Chiroptera; family Vespertilionidae; genus Vespertilio; species Vespertilio murinus. The sequence continues at coordinate 140,322,113 of OZ004706.1, read as the reverse complement.
AAACTTGGGGAAGGGGCTGAGAAAGTGTCAGGAAGGAGAAGGACACGATGTGAGCAGGGAGAATGCAAGTCCTCCTCGGGAAGCCCGGGAATAATGCAGCCAAATGCATTCACGGGGAGTGCTTTAAGTGGCTCTCCAATGGCACCCATCACGCAGGCGGCCTCTGCGTCCTTGTGGGGAGCACAATGGGTACCAGATGGGTCACAGGCACCTTGGAGCTTTCGTTTGCATCTAAATAAGCACTTTATATCTGCAAAGGGCTTTCTAATCATTTGCAAGAAGCTTTTTTTTTTCCCCTTCGACAATTCCAGGAAGGGAGTGCGCAGAACTAAAGATTTATTGAGCCCCCTGTCTGAAGAAATGAAAGGGGGTGAAAAGCAGCCCTCACAGAGCTCCGGGGCTCATTAAACCCCGGCCCGCCACCAGCCCGGCCTCCCACCGCCAGCTTCCTCAAGAGGCACCACCGTGGGTTCCCCCACGCACACCTCCACCCTGGGACAAGGCCTCATTTTAGGCTGAGGTTGAATTCTGGGAGGATCTTGAGAGCTTCCGTTGGAGTGACAAGCCCACAAAACCCAGTCACAGAATTGGGGCTCAGAAAGGGCATATGGTTTAGTTCATTTGTGCAGAATTGTCGCCTGCTTGCACCGGGTCTTCCACAGCCCTTTGCTCAGGTCTGGGCCTGGACCCTGAGTGCCCCAATGCCCTGCCGGCACCTTCCATTGGAGGAGGCGGGGAAGGGACATCCCGGGGGAGGCCTCTGGCTACCCCAGCAGCCCAGCTCTACGGGTGCTATTTCCCTGGCGCAAACAAAGCGGAGTTCCTGTGTCTTGAAGGCCCCGGCTACCTCTGTGCTCATCCTAACTTGCCTGATGATAAAAGCAGCTATTAAAAATAGCTACTATTGCCGAGACCAGTTTGGCTCAGTGGATAGAGCATTGGCTGCGGACTGAAGAGTCCCGGGTTCAATTCCGGTCAAGGGCATGTACCTTGGTTGCGGGCACATCCCCAGTGGGAGGTGTGCAGGAGGCAACTGATCGATGATTCTCTCTCATCGATGTTTCTAGCTCTCTATCCCTCTCCCTTCCTCTCTGTAAAAATTCAAATAATTTATATATTTTTTTTTAAAAAAAATAGCTACTATTTATTTAGTATGTACTATGTGCCAGGCACTACCCGCTTTTCATGATTGCTAACCCTCACAACACCCCGGCCAGGGTATTATCCCAGTTTCCAAAGGAAGATGCTGAGGCCGGACTGTGTAGGTGAGCGTGCCCAGGTCACACAGCTGGCAGACAGCAGGACTAGGCATCCGTCAGCCTCTTTCTCCTCTGCACACGGCCTTGCGCAGAGGCGCTTAGACACCTGTGGGGCCCTGGCTCAGGAGCCACACTGCCTGCCTGCAATCCTGGCCCTACCCCTTACCAGAAATTCCACCTTGGGCAAGCCAATTAACCTCTCTGGGCCTCAGTTTTCTTGTTTGTTTAGCATCAGAGCAAAAGGTTGATGTGAGGACTCAATGAGCTATTATCTGTAGAGTGCTTCATACAATTGCCTAGCACATAGACAGTGCTATATGCTTGCTTGATAAATAAATAAAATGCTTCCTAAAAAATCAAGAATAAGGGGCAGACAGCAATAAATTAACTGATACGAGCATTCACGGGTCCCTTGGGCTTGCACAATAATGACAATTACATACGGACTGCAGTACTGGCTTTTGAATATTTAATGTGTACCAGGCATTGTGCTAAAAAGCAAACAAACAACAACAACAAAAACCCTTCACGTTCACTATTCATAAGAGCGCTATGAAGCGAATCGTTTTCCCCCATTGTACAGATGAGGAAGAAGAGTCTTAGAGACTCCCAGTTAAATAGAAGAACTGAAATTTAGACGCCAGTCAATCTGTTTCCAAAGTCCACGGACTTAACCACCTTGCCCACTGCCGTGTTCAGGCCACGCCAGAAAGAGTCCTAAGAATTAGGAGCTCAAACACCAGGGGAGAGGGCCTGGCCACGGAGTGGCAGGGACAATGCAGCATCTGGGGAGCAGGCCGGGCCGGGGAACCCCCGCGGGGAGCGCAGCGGACCAGCGTTCAGAGGGCCCTGCGCCGGCCTCCTGCTGCATCCAAGCCCAGCCCTGCCCTCGCCTGCGGCAGGTCATCTGCGATCGATTGGGGAGGAGATCTGAGCTGAGCAGCCTGTTAGGTGGGAATTCAGTGTCTCTGCGCGGCTCTGGGAACCAGGGGCTGAGCTCTGCCTCCCCGCCTCCCCCTGGGCCTGGAGAGCCCCCGGGTGAGCAATGAACTTCTCACCCGGCGGAGCTGGCAGAGCTCTTGCTGCATTATGGTGCCCTCCGATGGCGGATTCCGGAACAGCCTCTGAGCCTCAGTCCCTAAGGAAAACCCTGGAGGCAAGTTTGGGGGCCTCATTTATTCTAAATGTTTAATCATGTTTAAAAAATAATTAGGAAAGAGTGTAATGTCACAATGGTAAGTGTAGTCTCATGTCTCACTTCTTACCCAAGTTAACAAGAAGTTAACAAGGTATTTTTCCCTAGTGCAGACTTTCCCAAACTTGTCTAATCATAGGGTGCGCTTACTTGCTTATTATAAATACACATTTCTGGGTTTCACTCCAGAAACGATCCAAACACCCAGGGATGTGTCCTGAGAATATGTATTTTAACAGAGCCCCCCAGGCAAGTGATAGAATCCGGTTCGCTGGGGAAACTCAGCTCTGCGCCTAAGCACAAGCCACCCTTCAAGCCCTTTCCTGAGGACACCCTAGATTCCACAAGGCCTCAGAGTTGGGGGACCTGGCTCTGCCACCACCGGTTGTGGGACCTTGGGCTCATCATGTAGCTTCTCTGTGTCTCCGATTCCAACATTATAAAGCAGAGCTAGTGTTCCCTACACTTGCTGCCTTTATTAAAAAATAAACAGGAGCCTGCATGGAGTTGCTAAACATTAAAGCATGTTGAGGAACGTACGCCCCTCTCAGTGGTGTGCTTGGAGCCAGCTGGTGATGGCTAGCAGAAGCTAATGGGCAACATTTTAAGAATTTTCTGAGCCAGTTATTGAGCCTTTGGTGTATCTTTCAACGAGGAAGGTGGGAGAGCGTGTGCCGTGGAAAGTGACAAATGGTACCCACTAGGGCTTTCTTTACCCAGAGAGCCAGTTGTTGGCCATTTAGCGGCACACCACCGAATGTATGGGATGATCCAGTTTTTACATCAAAGGACATTGTGTAAACGGAAGGCCTGGGCCCGACCGCTGGCCTGGACACGAGGAAGTGCGTCCTATTTTTCCTTCCCAGCCTGACAGCTGCTTGCCTATGACAGCTGCAGGACTCAGGGCTCAGTCTTCTCCAAGGCGCCTCAGCAATCAGTGCGAAGGGCCAGACGGGGGGTAGGCATAGTTGACGGGAAGGCTCAGCTCACTGGCCCGGCAGGGTCTGAAGTCCTGAGGGGGGCAAAAGGCCGGGAGGAATGCCAGGTGCTCCTTGCCCTGTTCCTTCATCGCCAGGTGAGGAACTCAAGGGAAGATTGGCAATGTGTGTGCATCAGGAGAAGAGACCTGGGTTGGCATGGGCCTCCCTTAGGGTTAGAGGTGGGATCTGAATTAGACCTTATTAAACAAGAGCCTCTATTTCTCCCTCTCCCGAAAGAAGCCACCTCTGTCACAGATCATGGTGCCAAGGTCAAGAGTCTGCCTCCATCTCAGTACTCGGAGCTGACTCTCAGGCTGCTTCTGGGGGAACGCAGATGTTGACACATGAACTCTAAGGCCGGAAGCACAAAAAGCAGGTTATTCAGGCACATATACGAGGAGCATCAGGGGGAAGCACTGTTCCAACCCCTCCAGCCAGGGGTCTGTCCTTCCCTTCCTCGGCCAAAAGCCTGGGGTGCACAGAGGCTTCGAGCCTCTGAGCACCTCCTGTCTGCATCTGGTCTCCAGGTTCCCTGGAAGCTGAGAAAACAAAGGAAAGATGAGCATAGGTAGACCCAGCTATGTCTATGAGATCCCTTGGGCCTGGCTAAGATTAGAATTGTTCTCTGAAAGGAGGCCTTCAGGATCCATGAGGAAATCAATCAATAGCTTTTTGCTACTTGCTTCAGGCAAGGACCTGTGGGGAATAGCAAGGCTATACGATGATTTGAGCCATCAAGTAACTTAAATCATATGGGGACAGCCTTCAGCCACGAGGCACGTTCAACCATAAGGCATGCAGAAGAGCTACATGATTGATTGGCACGGGAGTTAGAGGTCTCTGTAAGATGAAGAGGCCCGGGAATTTTGGAAAGCTGATCAAGAAGGAGCTCCCCAGGGAAGAAGGGATAATGATTGGGCACAGGCACCAGTCCCTGCTGTTGCTCTGAAACAAATTGTCACAAATGTACGGGCTTACATTATGCCCTTTTTTATTTTTTATTTTTTGGGGTATTTTTTATTGTCTAAAGTTTTCCCCCAATTGTTCCCTCCCGCCCCCCTGCCCCCATATCCTTTCCCAGCCTGGGCAAGCCACCACTGCCCTAGTGTCTGTGTCCATTGGTTATGGTAATATGCATGCCTACAAGTCCTTTGGTTACTCTCTAACCCCTCCTCTCCAAATTATGCTCATTTTAAAATATATATATTTTATTGATTTTTTTTACAGAGAGGAAGGGAGAAGGATAGAGAGCTAGAAACATCGATGAGAGAAACATCGACCAGCTGCCTCTTGCACACCCCCTACTGGGGATATGCCCGCAACCAATGTACATGCCTTTGACCGGAATCGAACCAGGGACCTTTCAGTCCGCAGGCCGACGCTCTATCCACTGAGCCAAACCGGTTTCGCCTATGCTCATTTTTTAATCTCACAGTTTCTGTATGTCAGAAGTCTGTGCATAGTGCAGGTAAGGGTCCTGCTCGGGATCTCACAAGGCTGACACTAAGGCTTGGGCTGGATTGTGTTTTCATCTGGAGCTCGGGGTCCCCTTCCAAACTCCTTCAGGTTGTCAGCAGAACTCAGCTTCCTCGCAGCTGTCGCTCAGAGGTCCCCACTTTCTTGTGGTTGTCACCCGAGAGCTGTTCTCAGCTCCTGGAGGCCTTTTACCATTCCCTGCCAAATGATCTCTCCCAACCTTGACAGTTTGCTCCTTTACAGCCAGCTGGGTAATTTCTCGAGCCTTTTTGATCTCTCTGTATTAAGAAAGGGCCCGGTTCTTTTTAAGGACTTATCTGATTGGGTCAGGCCCACTGCGGATAATCTCCTTTTTAATTACTTCAGTCTCTTGATCAGTAATCAAATCATGGGGCAACATTATACTGTATTCATATGTTCGGTCGACATTCAATGGGAGAGGGTTCAACAGGGATATCATAATGGGTAAACTTACAGGACTTTTTCCTTCTTTTTTAAAATGTTCTTCCCTTATCTTACCACATGGCCGGGTTCCTCTTGCCCCTCTCATTTCCCTGCCTGGTCTATGTTGGTTTACCCCTCCTTTACAGCCACCATTATCCTCAAACATGTCACCCAGCTCATTTCTTTCTTGATACTCTTCATTGCATACTCACAATTTGTTGGTCCATCACTCCACTCAATTCCAAGTTCCATAAGGTCAGGGACAATGTCCCATTTGCACATCCCTATATTTCCAGAATAGGGTCTCGCATATGGTGGGGACTCAATAAACACTGAATGAATGGTTAAATGAATGAGTGAGAAAACTATATGATAAGGGGCTAAGGGAGAGGCAAAAGGCGTGAGTTTTGGATATAGATGTCTTGAAGAAAAGCAGGAAGTAGAACCAGATTAAGAAATGTGGGGAGGTGGGCAAATCTATTTTAGAAAACTTGAGTTTGGGATGACTATGGAACAAGTGTCCGGGGAATAAGTCCAACAAGCAGCTGGAAATGTGTGTGAGGAGCTTCCATAGGAAAGACAACAGTGTCCAACAAGAACAAAGAATGGTGCTTTGACCATGTAAAAGCGTGTGCTGTAGACTGAAGATTTGTGTCCCCATCCTCACCTCCTAAAAATTCATATGCTGAAATCCTAACCCCACAAGCGATGGTATTAGGAGGTGGGGGCTTTGAGTGGTGATTAGGTCATGAGGGTAGAGACCTCATGAATGATATCAGTGTCCTTGTAAAAGAGACCCCATCGAGCTCCCTCAGCCCTCCCCCCATGTGAGGACACAGTGAGAAGACATCCATCCATGATCAGGTCCTCACCAGACACTGAATCTTCCAGTGCCGTGATCTTGGACTACCCAGCCTTCTGAATTGCAAAAAAAAAAAAAATTTTAGATGCATTTGTTGTTTAAGCTTCCCAGTATATGGTGTTTTTTATATAGCAGCCCAAACAGAAGTCAGCATGAAAACTGGATTTTACTCCATTGGATAGTGCTCATCTCTATTTTCAATATCTGTTATTTGGAATAGTTGTCACTGAGAGTGTTGGAATTTATATTAACATACAAGCAGGGATAAACATCTACTTTGGGCACATTTCTGTCATGGTCTGAGAACTGTGGGATAACGTAAAGCACCCACTAGCACCCACCCAGAGTGCTCAGGGTTTAGGGTGGTAAGTCCAGGGCTCGGATCTGCAGGGCCAGCAGTCAGGACTAGATGAAGAAGCTCTCCAGCAACCCACTGCTGCTCTGCTAACTTTTAATTCCTTCTCCCTTTCTCTGATCGCCCCACCTCAATGAGCTCTTCACCTATCTTATCTCAACATTTCTACTATTTTCACCTTTTCTCTCTTTTTCCATCAAAATTATTTTTCTCTTGCACTTTTACCAACCTGGTTATTTTTCTAGAACCTCCTTCAGCTTCTCTCCCCTGTCCCTTCTCACCACGTGTGTCTTATCCTTCCTGCCTTTCACAGGTACACTGCAGTGGTCATGCCAGTTCACTACCAACACGGCACGGGACAAAGCTCCTGCCGGCGTGTGGCCCTCATGATTACGGCCGTCTGGGTGCTGGCCTTTGCTGTGTCCTGCCCGCTCCTCTTCGGCTTTAACACCACAGGTAACAATTATGGCCCCGCTTCCAAACCCATGTGACTCGCAGCACATGTGAATGGCTACAAGTGGTGCTCAGTCCTGAAATTTCTGACCCTTGGTCAGTGCACTTGGTATCAAATGAAAGATGCTGTAGACTGCAAAGCTTTGACCTCCTTTGTTGGTTATGATAAAAATATAAAGCAAACTTCATTGATTATTGGCACAGGAATACATTTCTGCCCCAATTAAAGAAAAACCTGGCTTATTCCTATTTTGAAAGAAATGTCATTGTATTCATTTGAAGAAATGCACCAATTAAAAAAACTAAGCCCATATTAATAATTTAGGTGAGGTTTGCTAATGAAAATATTATAATTCATAACTGGCTTACAATGCAAAGTAGCATGTAAAGGCCCTCAAGTAGCATACACATTTCTAAATTTTGCTCAGGAGGAATCATTTCTAAAATTTTGGAACGAGTATAGATTCCTAAGTTATTTATGGTTATATTTCTTATATTTTAATATTACAAAAATTCTAGCCACGACAGTTGGCACAAGGTATAACTTCTATTGGAAGGTTGGATGGATGGATGGACAGATGGATGAACAATGTGTATATCTGAGAAATTTGAGATTTTAGACATGACACCATTCCAAATTTACACCTCGCATGGATCAGTGCCCTCTTGTATGTTCCATGACCATTTTTTGGCCTCAGAAATTTCATGTGTTGGATGAAAACTATTTTCATATAGGAAAGCTATAGGTATTGATTGGTGATAAATACTGAGTCTTTACTAAGAGAAAACTGATTGACTCTTTTTCTAATGTTAATTTGGATTTTTTATTTTGTCCATTTGAATTGGTTCGTTCAATTCCTACTGTGTCCCAGGTTTGTGAGTTTCTAGTCTATGTGCACAAGTCACATAGCTAGCTGAGTGTTTAGGTGTTATGCAGACATTACATGTAACACACTACATATAAATACAGAAAAATACTAACCTATAAATAGTCTTCAAAGAGCCATTTGCTGGACAATGATTTAGAAGTCAAAACACATTTAGAAAGACAGACAGAGACTCTGGAGTCAGAACAACCTAGATTCAAACTCCAGTTCTACTACTTACCAGCTGTGTCTCCTTGAACAAGTCACATAACCTTCCTAAGTGTCCTTATTGATCAATTTGGAATAATAACGTACTCGTAGTGGAGCCTAAACTTGAGCAAATGCAAATGTGTAGACTTAGCCGAAACCGGTTTGGCTCAGTGGTAGAGCGTCGGTCTGCGGACTGAGAGGTCCCGAGTTCGATTCCAGTGAAGGGCATGTACCTTGGTTGCGGGCACATCCCCGGAAGGGGGTGTGCAAGAGGCAGCTGGTCGATGTTTCTCTCTCATCGACGTTTCTAGCTCTCTATCTCTCTCCCTTCCTCTCTGTAAAATATCAATAAAATATATTTTTTTTAAAAATTAAATGTGTAGACGTAGTCCGTATATTCAGTTAGGAAGTTTTCAATGTTTGCTGTTATAGATGACTTTTTACAAATAAGCCTGGCAACTTCATCTCGAAAATTACACGGTGCATTTGAACTCTTTAGAATGCATCATTCCTTTTACTTATTACTGTTCAGAGCTGTAATCAGATCATGTATCTTTATGTGTAATTCAGGGGATTTTTCAAATCAAATTTCAACTCCATAATTTTTACTTTACTCACTCATTGACTTTAGAATCTAGCCCTACATATGTTATAATTCCACTTTACCTCCTTCATAGACTTTTTTTTACAATTAAATGAGGATTAAATTGGGATAGCATACATAGACATGCTAGTACATACCAACTGTTCAAGGTCAGGCTTGTTTCTCTGCCACATTAAAGATCAAATAGCCAAATTACTCAACAAATACTTGCCTGGTTAACTCAGGGTATTCCTAAAATACGATGTTATTGTCATCTTTGCATTACTCTTTAACATGAGTTATTTTGTTATTTTCACTGAATGACACTTTATATACACAAGTATGTATGTACACACACACACACACACACACACACACACACACACCAAAGTAACATTCCCCAACATGATGGTAGAGGCTGTCTGGCACTAAAGTACCAGTTTTGATGAGTTTTATGTATGCTTTCTGGGTAAGTCTGATAACTAAGCCACCTTATATATCTTTGCTTCTATACAAAAATGCCTTCTAAGTTGGTATTTTTTTTTAGTATGGGGCACTCACTACCACTGTTAGACCAAGGCATTGCTTAATCTTGCCCCGCTCCCGGCCCCACTCCCGGGTCAGTAGCAAATCCCCATCAACATTTGTGCAGGACTAGGTAGGTCCTCATACTTATTCTTAGAGACTGGTGAAGGGGTCCTATTCATTCTCATACACACAGGCACACACACCCTGGTAAGAGTTAAAACAGTCTCAAAATCTGGCATTAGAGGTCTCCGTTAATGTCTACATCTGAAGTAAAGAAGAATGATGAGCTCATTGCAGTGTTGTTGCCACCAATGAGATCATTACTGTTCCAGAAACAAAACTCAGAAAAAATTCTTCCAAAAGGATTTTCAAATATAGAATTGAGACGGTAGGGAATGCCCATGACTTAGCGTGTACACTCTCATTTCTCTCGTAATCTCTCACCTCTCTCTTACCTTTAAGATTACTAATAATGCTATATGGTAAGCCCCCCACTTATTTATATCTTATGCCATAGTGTCGGTTCCATCAGAAGACCCCATTAGACATTAGCTAATGGTAGTGTTGTTGGTTTCCGTGCCTCAAAATTTAACTCTGCACCTGTTCCAAGGAGAAATCTGAACAGTTGTAGTTCAGGTGATTATGTCCGAAAACTCAAGCAGAACTCAAGGCGCGAGTCCCAGCATCCTTCTCTGCCTTGGTCTGACCTTCACAGAACAGCATCATTATCTTGATAGATGTGGGTTCCTTCAGCACCTCTTCCATCTCAAAGGAAGTTCCCAAGTCCATTCAAGAGCCCAATATAAACGACTTCTCTCAGCTATGTTTTTCTACTCTCTCCGTGAAAAGCAGAGGAGAAAGGGGCAGGATACTGCCAGTAACACCTGATATTGGAAGTAAATAAACTTTCACTAACAAGTGAGACACAGAAGAACATTCTGACAGAGCTCTTTCTTTTTATGAAATGGGATGCCAGGTGGGATTGTGAATTGTCAGAGAACAGAAGGTAGTGAAAAGTTGAACTTATGTTTCTTTCAACTTGGAGTTGCTCCTGTTGATGAGGAAAGGTCAATATGTATTTCTGGATGTACATCTAACGCAGGGTCTTGTGCCACAGAGAGTTTCAAGGCTGTGGGGCCTGGATGCCCAGCGTTGCCCCTGCTCCAAGCAGAGGCCCGGAAGTCAAGCCCAATATCACACCACCAGCAGCCCCAACAGCTGTGGAGCATGGAGTGCTGGTGCTCGAGAAAAGCCGAAAGATCCCTGAATGAGCAGCCCGCTCCTTTCATTTCACAGACAAGAAAAGTAATTAGTACTTACATTTTTGCTAAATCAGATAACTATTGTGTTATAAAAAAAATTCCAGAGTGAATAAGCAGTAGCGGGTAATGAGGGAGTAAGAAATCTTCAAGGGAGAAAAAACTTAAAGTTAAGAAAATCCTATCAGCTAGCTTAACTTTTCTTCGAAACAAAGACATGGAGGAGGGCTATTATTCGGTATTAGCAATATATCACCTCACCTGACCTTCAGAGCACTGGAGCTCGGAGGAGTTTGGTTGAGAAGCCCAAAGTTAAAAGCAGGCCCATTCTAAAATCAGACTCATCAGGATCCCCTGCCTTTGCAAACAAGTAGAGGATAGACCATTTCGATGAGCTTGAAGTCCATTATCTCTCAGGTCAACCTGCTTCTGGCCTTGTTGCTCCCATCACTGTGGGACCAAGTTGCCAGGCTATCCCACAAAAGCCTTTTAGACTCATTGGCAGGGCTACTGAGTGTGTTATCGCCCCACACGGTGCCTCAAACACAGTAGGTGCTCCATAAAATTATGTTGAGTGACATAATTCCTCCTCCTTATCATTTCCTCTTCAATGTTGAGATGAGTTGGGATAAACATCTCAGCCTCAGAGAATGAGGAGTACCCCCCCACACACGGACCTCCCCTTTATCCTCCAGTCAGTGACTCTTTGTGTGTTTATGTAAACTAGTGGCCCAGTGCATGAAATTCCCTCAGCCTGGCTTGCACCCTCTTCCAATCTGGGATCCCTCTCACAATCCAGAACCTTTGGCTTCTAAGCACTCACCTGCCTGCCTGCCTGGTGGCCCTAACTGCTCCCCTGCCGGCCTGACGGCCCTAAGTGCTCTCCCATCCTTGTCTGATCCCCTAAGGTCCATTGGCTCTCCCTTCCTCTCCACGTCTTCAGACCCCAGCACAGGAGTGCTGAGAGCTCGCTGCGGAGGCCCCGCCCTCATTCTGATGCCCACCCTCTCGCCCCCCGCCAAGCTGGGTAGCACTGTGTGCATTCTTCTGCTGGGGTGCCATCCCCAGCAGCAGCCTCACATCCCGGTGGCACAAGTCCTCACCCCTGTCCCTGCCCTCCAGCTCTTGTGCACACGCACCTTTGACTGGTCGTGACTTGGACCCCCTAAAGGACAAATAGCGTATTCCCTCTTTATTATATAGGATGCTCATCTGTCTACTTTGCACACGTATTCATCATTCATGTATTCATTTAATAACTATTGGGGTGACAGCACAGTGCTGTGGATTTTTTTTTTTATTGTTGAAAATTTTACATATGTCTCCTTTTTCCCCGTTGACCTTTCCCACCCTAACACGTGCCCCCTCCCCCATATTGTCTGTGAGAACACTGCTGTTTTAATTAAATAATTAAGACAAGGTACCTCCTGGGGCATCTCTCAGCCCTTGTGAAGGCCTCACTGCCCTTGCCTCCTCGGGACTCAGCAGAAAGAAGCTTCCAGAATTGCTAGAATGGGGGCTTTACCCTGCAAATAGGACCTACACCCAGGTCAGACCTGCTGGGGACTGGAGTAGGGCCCCACTCGCTGGCCACTTGCCTCCTATGTCACTCTGCCTGCTGACAGTCCTCCCGGGATTCCGGGAGAAGCTGCCAAACGAGGTGTGAGGGCAGGCAGCGGGGGAGGAAGGATGGGGTGACAATGTAGGATCAGTGATTATACATAAAGGCCTTCATTAATCAGTGACCCTGAAATCGCTACGTGCTCTCTTCACTCTCTGTGTCTTATACATATGCTTTTGATATTTTTACTATAAAAATAAATATCTGCACATGATAAAACATAAGGTGTAATGGAAGCCATATGCATACTTATATGTATCTCTCCCTTCTACCCCAGTCGCTAAGTCCTTCAACTTCCTCCCTAGAAGCAAACACAAGTACCTACACTCGGGCCTGAGCACACGCACATACATGTTTGGGTGTGTATCCAGTTTTACACAAATAGAAGCATAATATACCCACTTTTGCTCCTGGCTTTTTAAAAGCAGTAGTTACTATATAGAATTTAGAGGTCAGACTGCCAGAACCCAGAGGAGGGTGGAGAAGGGGAGAAGGTATATCTGGAGGGACAAATGGGGACTATCTAGCACACCAATGAGGCAACAAGGTGAATAGCAGGGACGTAGCCCTGCCACCCCTCTAGCCCACTTCTTACTAGCAAAACGTGCCGAGAAGCCTCTCATCATAAACCATGGTCAGACGCTGATGACAGGAGAGCCACGGCTGTTTAAAAGTTTAGAAGACCACCTGCTGCCACACTACTCCTACCTCTGACCCCAGCCCCCTCAGGCCAGAAGATGCCAATCTGTGATCACTGCTCAGAGCTTCATGAGCCATTTCCTGAAGGATACTGACATCAGCTTTGATAGGATGATGCTAATATGACCTAAATGTCATTCCCTCCCAGGAGAATCGGTGAATTGGCGAGTAGCTCATGAAGATTCTGGTGGCAGTGCTGTCCTTGAAATCCTCACTAAGCTCTGAGCACTCTTTTTGGTTGTTTTAATTCTTATCTGTTACTTCCTCCCCCCTGTAAGTCTCTCTCCAAATTTCTATTCCAAGTGATCCCATCCCTTTTCAGTTCAAAAAGCTCAGAGGAGGTAAAACTTAACTAATAATAGTAAAGACTAAATGATAGTTGCCATTTTCTCATTTCCTCTATATGACACAATATCTTTTAGAGATAATGAAACTGAGGCTTGGCTTGTCAAGTAATTTCTCTAAGATCACACAGTTAATAAATGGCATACCTGGGTCTCACACCTTGGGCTGCCTGCCCTCTGCTACCTCAGAGACCAAGAAGCAGAATGAGGGGCCATGTGGCCGTGGCTTTTTTCCTGCCAACTCACACCTGAGTCTATACCTTCTGAGACCAGATTTGGGTTGGAGAATGCGCAGCTTTTTGTGGAGATTGGTCAGGAATACCAACAGCTGCTGCTGACAGTGCTGAACAAAGCACACACATGCCATATCCCACTGGGTAGAGGGAGGGGGGAGTGTCCAAGTCACAGAAAGAAGATTGGTTTGGGGGGTAGAGTGGCTAGAGGAATGTATCCAGGCTCTGCCCCTTTCAGTCTGTGTAATGTTGGTCACTTACTAAACCTCCCTGAGCCATAGCTGCTCATCTGAGAATAAAGTCAGTCATAGCACCTGTGTCACATAATGTTTCCATAATGAGTAGGTAAGATCATGTGGATAAAGCCACTGGCATATCACCTGCAAGATATTCGTTTGCTTTCCATTTCTCTTTCAAGAGGGGCAAGCTCCAGGCCCTCTTCTGGGCATTGGAAGAATCTCAACACCTGCTAGTGATGAAGGCAAAGCTACAAGGCCCTCCAAGGAGGAGTGGCAGGAGCATTCCAGAACATAGAACAGAGACACGGACTCTCCTCAATTCACATTGTCCACAATGACAATATCCTTACTGCTGACCGGTGCTGGAATTCCTTGAAAAACCAAATGCCTGTCTCATATTCAGCCACCAGCAGCCCCATATCCTGGATTCAAAATGGAGACTTGGCATTCTCAGCAAAGAAGGCTTCCTCACTCAGTGCGTTCAGCAATCCTTTCAGGCCTCCACTCCGCAGGCCCCTTCCTGGGGCTGCATCATCCCTCCCGCAAGCCTCTGGCTCGTTGCTCAGTGACACTCGCCCCAGCCTCCCAGGATGCATTCCTCCATGGCACTTAGCACAGCATATAAAAGAGATCATCTGTCTGTTTAGAGTCTAGACTGTCAGCTGCTTCAAGGGCAGACATGGTGTCATGCCTCTTCACAGTCCCAGTGTCTGGCATGTAACCATTGGGTTGTTGTTGTTGTTGTTGTTGTTGTTTGTGTTGGGGGTTTTTTTAAGTGAACTGTGAGCAACACAAAGCTACATGAGACCTCCTACCCTCAGTGAGCTAACAACATAGCAATCGGGACCTGGGTGCTAACTACACAAGAGAGGCAAAAGTAAAGAGTTGTGAGGCACAAAGAAAGACAGAGTTGATTCTAAATAAGAAACTCAAGTAAGCCTCCCTGGATGAGGCAGCATGTGAACTGGGGCACTGTGAGGGGGTAGGTGGGAATCCCTGCTCCTCCAAGCTCCGTGTGGATCAAACGGTGCAGATACCACACGTGGTTTGGGGCCATATTTTGTGCTCCCCATTGAGGCCTCATATTTGGCAAACTGCCCTGCTTTCTCCTTTTCTGTCACAGGAGACCCCAGTGTCTGCTCCATCTCCAACCCTGATTTTGTCATCTACTCTTCAGTGGTGTCCTTCTATCTGCCCTTCGGAGTGACTGTCCTCGTCTATGCGAGGATCTATGTGGTTCTGAGACAGAGGAGGCGGAAACGGATTCTCACTCGACAGAACAGTCAGTGCATCAGTGTCAGGCCCAGCTTCCCCCAACAAGTAAGCATGGGGGAGGGGCAGAGGGAGGACAGCACCAGACTCTGTGACCTCCCAGCCTTGTGACCAGCAGTGAATGTTTTTGCCTGAATTGCCACTCTGGAGACACACATCTGACCCCCACCTTCTAATCTGCTGGTGTTGGCTCTGCTTTAGAGATAGTAAATTCAATCCAAGAAGTTCATTGATAGTCTTTCCTAGAGCACATCTTACTTGGGAAGATCATAGGGTAGTTTCTAAACATGTTCTGCTTCCCTTCAAAGTCTTTCATTATCCCCAAATGGCCAGAAGTTCAGATGTCACGCAGGGTTCAAAGTTTTAGTGTGACAGTTGCATCATGCACCGCTAGAAGGTTCCCAAGACGGACTTTCTTGCCAGATCACTCTTTCCAAAAATTATCAGGGTTCATCAAAATCTCCTTTCCTTACTATATCAGTCCCTGTATCCAGGCATTGACAAGCTGGTAGACTGGGATGCTGATGATGCATTTGGGGGGGGGGGGTCTTGTTAGGCTCTGAAAAGGAGGACTGTTGCCTCACCAGTGACCTTCCAATTTCTGGGGTTTTAAGTTCTGCTTATCCCAGTGCCCGGTGTCATAGTAGTTTATCCACAATGTACTTAAAGCATGAATGGATACATACCAAACACTTGAAATCTTACAGGGAAGGGAGAGCAGGAATATTATACAGCTTCTGCCTTCATGGAGCTTGGACTCTAAACAGGCAAATAAGCACACCTCCACCCAAAGTTAATGAGCATCCCCAAACTGAATGAGATGTTTGCCAAATGTTAAGTGAAGACAATCGAACCCTCAACTATTGAATGTCTTTGAAGTTATGAGAAGAAAGAGATCAATATGCTCAGGAAAGGAGGTTCAGAGACAAAGTAAGAACTGAATTTTATCTTTAAGGCATTTGGATGTCTAGATCAATCTGAGTGAGGATCAGACTCTCAAAGTTGAAGTCCCAAGGCTTGAGTAGAACAAGCATATTGTTCCTCATGAAATAGGAGGTCGGCGGTGGAGGATGAGGATACGAACATATTGTATTTAAAGCATTGTCATCTGTATGGTTCAACTGTGTAGAGCTTAACCTACAACTATTTCTCCTTTAACCTACCCTAGTCTTCCTGTCTTCGGCTGCACCCCATTCGGCAATTTTCACTAAGGGCCAGATTTCCATCAGATGCCACGGGGAAAATGGTAAGCAAACCATGCCTTTAATTGTAGGAAAAGAATAAGAGATATTTTCTCAAAGATCCTGGCTTGACTTGATTCCACTTCCATTCCAAAATAGAATCTAGCCCAATCCCACACTTGTCTCTACAATATAGAACAGCTCTGAGATCCTGCCTGATTTGAGCTTCTGAATAAGAATCAGCAAATGACACTCAAAAAAACATATGGCTATTGAGTAAGATCCCAATGACTGGAGCCAAAGCCTCTTGAATGTGATGTGAGGATGCCAGCCAGAGCCACCTGCATGAGAGAGAACTAGGCATCAGTGGAACATATATGAGCAGAGGGGAGGCTAATGTGAGACTTTCAAGTGTCCTACTTGTCATTTAATATAGAGAGAAACAAGACAATTTCATGGTCACCTTGACCCTTGTCCTTCTAATTAAAACCAGCCCTGTCTCCCTAAGCAAGCCAAGTGCAAAACGGAGCCTGAAGGTGTTAAGTATATGTCCAGTATTACTTTCCCTGAACTTTACAGTCAATTAAATATTCAAAATAAGGCTTCAAGTCCTAGCTGGATTGGTTCAGTGGATAGAGCATCAGCCTTCGGACTCAAGGGTCCCAGGTTCTACTCCAGTCAAGGACATGTACCTTGGTTGTGGGCAGTAGGGAGTGTGCAAGAGGCAGCTGATCTATGTTTCTCTCTCATCGATGTTTCCAACTCTCTATCCCTCTCCCTTATTCTCTGTAAAAAAAAATCAATAAAATCTATTTTTTTTAAAATAAAGCTTCAAAAACCCATAATGAGAAAGGTCTGAGCCTTGCCCAATATTTGTATAGTTAATTAACTACTTTTTACATAAACCTTGTGTAGCAGAGACTCTTGCTATTAAAGATTTAAAAAAATATCTATATATGTATTGTGTGTATAGATAATAGGTTTAAAGTTGCCTATAGCAGATCCAATGTCAGAGGAAGCTCTAAGGCCAAAAGGAGAAAAAGTGGATTTTAGAGTATCCACTTGGTTGCTTGGTTTGTGAAATGTGAGGTGAAGACAGTTGAACACACAAATATTAAATGCCTTTGAGGTTATGGAAAGAGAAGGATCAATATGCTCAGGTAACTTACTTGCATATACTACTAAGAAGATAGTAGAGGCCAAGAGTCTGGCATTGCAAGAATGTGGAGAAACGGGTTCTGTCCTAAAACACTTGAAAGTAGGGGCTCTGCCAGCCAGACCCAAAGGAATCCAGTGTTTTCTCCTGTCAGTCTTAGGGTTAGTGATTAGGGTTCACAGAGCTGAAAAAATACACTCACCAATATATCATCTTAAAAGAATCACTTTCCTTCTATATGACTGAATGTCTACATCTATAAAATGGAGACAAGGTACCCTAGGTCAGTGTTCTCAGATCTGAGATTCCTAAGCATTCTCAAGAACTTACTTGTCTCCAGTCCCTTAAAATCACTTTCCTTCTATATGACTGAATGTCCACATTTGTAAAATGGAGACAAGGTACCCTAAGTCAGTGTTCTCAGATCTTGTTGTGGGGTCGAACCCTGGGTTCAAAATAAGACCACCGGAGACTGATGATTAATTTAAAAAAGCAGACAAAGATTTATTGAAATTACCAGCCAGGGCAGCTGCAAGAGCACACATGCAGGTGGCTCCATACGATTGTGCAGTTCTAGGTGTAGGCAAGTCTTTTTAAAGGCTCAAACCACAGGAATTTCCCTTTGTTTGAATTGTAAAGGCTAAATTCTAAAGACTGGGGACAGCCCTCAGGGTTTGTTCCCAGTGCCAACCTCTTGGACATTGGAATGTGGCCCTATCTTGCAATAGCCGATAACACTGAGGATAGCCCCTACACAAAACAAAAGCAGAGCTCAACGGTTAGTCCCTAAAGGTTATCTACAATTTCTATCCCTGAACTACTGAGTCAGTGGGAATCAATTTCCTGGTTCTGGTCTCAGGCCTGGGATAATTGCCTTAGCCTCCAGGTCTCCACCTGGAAGCTGAGGTAAGTACCCTGTGTTTTAATCAGACTTAGCAGAGTTAGAATTCAAACAGAAGGCTTTATCAAAATATGACTTCTACCATAGTTCAATCTGAGATTCCTAAGCATTCTCAAGAACTTGTCTCCAGTCCCCTAAATTCAAAAATAATGCTTTAGAAGTTAAATATTGTCACTTGTAGAAGATCATTAGATGCCAGCACAACCATAAACATAACCATGCTCGTTCAGATAAAACACAATGTGTTTATATGAATTATTAGAAAACCCCATCAAAATTAAATCCAATTTTTTTAAATGGAGCACAATTTTAAAATATTCATATCACCTTGAAGGTCCCTTACATTGATTCATTCAACAATGTTTCTAAGTGTGTACAGTGTGCCAGCATTGAATGTCTGTGGGATTGTGATTCCTTGAACTAGGAAGAGATGTTGAGGTTCTTGATTGCTGACACTAACTTAAGTAGCAAAAGGAATTTCCTGGAAGGATATCCAGTAGCTCAGACTCAATGAGAAGGCTGAAGAACAGCTTTAGAAGATGATGTTCATGCCTAAGGAAGAATCTTGTTTGAAGACCTAGGACACTGAACATCGATGCCAACACTGCTGGATGAATTCTGAAGTCTCTCTGCTTTACAAGTTCCAATTCAGGGTTCTAGGTGGGACTCTTTAATTGGTTGGGCTTGGTTCATGTTCCAGAGTTCCAGCAGCTGGGTAGGGAGATGGGGAGAGTGAGTATCTGGCTGTTTTGTCTTCAGTTATGGAAGTTGAGGGGTTCTGCCTGCTACTCAAGATTAACTTCAAACATGGAAAGCTCACATGTTGAGTCCACACACCACCACAACCCCATACCAGAAATATCCACATATTTTCAGTGTTCTACTCTGAGTCTACTCACCCCAAAACAAATTTTCCCCCTTTTTTTCTGTTTTACAAATGAGGCTTAGAAACATCTAATTAACTTACCCAATGATACATCTACTAAATAGAAAAGATGAGATAAAAATTCTGGGGTTTCCCTTTTTTAACTTTTTATTGTAGAAAATTTCAAAAATAAAAAAGTAGAAAGACAAATATAACACATCCTACATTAGCATCAGTCAGTTTCAATAATTGTCAACTCATGGCCAATCTAATTTCATCTATACCCCCAGCTACATTCACATAAACTCATTGGATTGTTATGAAGCAAATCCCAAATATCAGAGCATTTCAAAATACTTTGTAGGACTCTTTAAAAATATTAACTCTTTTTATAAAACACATAATCTTAATACCACATTAAGCTAAATAGATTAATAATATCCCTATTTTCCTAATATCATTAAGCTAGTGGCCTGGTGCATGAATTCATGCACAATGAAAGAAAATTAATTAGAAGAAATATTTTAATATTGATATTCACCCTTTCTTTATAATAGAAGTGTCAACCAATTTCACAATCTACAATGATAGATCAAAACACATGTGTGTGATTGGCACCAGTGAGAGCTTTATAGATAGATAGATAGATAGATAGATAGATAGATAAACTTGCTTAATTAGACCTGCTTTCTGATTTAGCTAAACTTTTTCCAGCCCAGTAAAGCCCCCAATGTCTCTTTCAGGTAATTGTTAGCAACACAACAGTAAACATCAACATGAAGCAGATTATTATTGTAGATCATGCAGGGAGAACAAAGAGTAAAATATTTAACTGCAGCAGTGTTTGACTATATTTTGTACTGTGAGAAAACCTGAAGTCATTTTCAAGGTCCACCATTTCTTACTTCTTTCCAATCAGGTCAAGGTTCTAAGCTTTCTAAATCTCCATTTTCCAGCTAATGAAAAGAAAATAGGATTCTACCGAGTCTCCTATCTAACTACTCCAGGATTTCTGTGAGAATCAAATGAGATGAGGCACAGGAAAACACTTCACAGACATTTGGTTAAAGTGTAAAATGTTTGCACCTGGCTATAAAGCAAGTTGTGCTCCTGGGCTGAAGAAACTCCAAAGAGGCTAGTCACTAGGAAGAGAGAAGAGGCTAGTTCAGCTGTGGGCAAACTATGGCCCGCGGAGCCAAAAGAGCAGAGGGTTCTCTTGCTCTCCCCTCCACTCCTTCACCAGCAGCCCAAGATGAGAGGGCCAGCATGGTCAGATTGCTTTTGTTCTGGCCCTCCAGTCCAGTTTAAGAACCCATTGTGG
This sequence comes from Vespertilio murinus, assembly GCA_963924515.1. Taxonomy (NCBI): domain Eukaryota; kingdom Metazoa; phylum Chordata; class Mammalia; order Chiroptera; family Vespertilionidae; genus Vespertilio; species Vespertilio murinus. The sequence continues at coordinate 140,301,811 of OZ004706.1, read as the reverse complement.
CCCTCGAGTCAAAAAGTGCTATTTCTCTGTACATGGCCAGTGCTCATCATGGCGGCTCCTATGTTGAGCATCTGTCCCCTGGTGGTCATTGCACATTATAGTGACAGGTTGGATGGTCAGACACTTAGCATATTAGCCTTTTATATATATAGATATCCAATATGCAAATTTTTCTCAATTGTCTCATAAAATTTTTACAGTTGGTTTATTTGAATCAAAATTCAAGATGCATATTTTGCAACTGGTAAATGTTATTGTTGTCATCATTGCAATTTATATGTTGAAGAAACTGAGTAGTTTGTCCAGATTTTGTTGCTTACATCCCAGTGGTGTCAGTAACATGTTCCTCTGTATATCGTAGCTATTCTAACTTAAAAAGGCCAGGCTATAATTCTATGCTCTCCTCCTCCAGGGATGATTGTGAAAGTACATGTGGCAGGTACTTTTAAATGTAGAGTCAGAAACAGATTTCACTTACCTTAACTTTCCATGGTCCAACCACTCTCAGATGTGCCCTCTGCAGATGTGTGTGTGTGTGTGTGTGTGTGTGTGTGTGTGTGTGAATAAATCTTTATTCACCAAAACAAGCAAAGCAGCAGGCAAAATTTGACCTGTAGGCTATATAGCCTCTCAATGCTTGGCTTGGCCTTTATAAATCAAAGGGAAAAAAATATTGGAATATCTATTATTAATCAGATCATGTAAATGTGTGTGGGAAAGATATATTAGCAATTTTGCATCATAAAATTGATTATCTGATTATAACATGTTTTTTCTTTTTTCTTTTTTCTTTTTTGATTAAGGTATTACATTTGTCATTATCCCCCTATTACTCCCTACCCCTACCCCCACTCATGCCCTCACACCCATAATGCTCTCCAGTTCCATCCATGCCATTTGCAACAGCATGGATGGAAATGGAGAGCATTATGCTAAGTGAAATAAGCCAGTCAGAGATAGATAAATATCACATGATCTCATTCATTTTTGGAATATAACGAACAATACAAACTGGTGAACAAAAACAGGTCCAGAGACAAAGAAGCATTGATCAGATCATCAAACTTCAGGAAATGTAGGGGAGGGTGGAGTTAAGGGGGAGAGATCAACTAAAGGACTTGAATGCATGCATATAAGCCTAATCTCTGCAGGTTTTACACCATGTTGGATTCCCCTTCCTTCATTGCCTCCTCTTTTTCTTTCACGGACATTCACAAGATAAGCAATATCCCCAGAAATGTCAAGACCCTTTCTTGTCACACCTGCAGCCCCTCTCCCCTGGCCGGACACACATGGAGCTGAGGCGTTACTATAGCATCTGCCAAGATACAGCCTTTGGGTCACCAGGCTTCCAAGAAGGGGAAGGAGAGTTGAAAAAGGAGGCGAGCCCTCGGAACTCCCTCAGCCCCACCGTGGCACCCAAGCTCAGCTTAGAGGTTCGAAAACTCAGTAATGGCAGGTTGTCAACATCCCTGAAACTGGGGCCCTTGCAACCTCGGGGAGTGCCACTTCGGGAGAAGAAGGCAACCCAGATGCTGGTCATTGTGCTTGGTGAGTTTGGATCAGGTTGAGCTGAGCTGGGTTAGGTTGAGTTGGGTTAGGTTGAGCTCAGTGCAGCTGGCAGAGAATTAAGGTAACCCCATTTGACAGAATTGGAAGTCCAATGACTGTAATACTTATAAATGTTTATCATATGACTGAAAAGGGTTTGTGTATAAATGTTAACTGGTAGAAATTGCAAGACCTAGCCCAAAATTTATGAGACTCAGCAGGTCACCTTTTCAGGCTGCATTTATCCACGGTGTTTATTATCTATCACGTGGACTTATAATAATGGATAAATTAAATAATAAGTAAGATAATGGTTAAGTAAAAGTGTGTGGTATTTACCAGATATTTAATAAAATACTTACTCTAAAATGTTAAGTAAAAATAAGGATGCCAAAAATGATGGTCATGTGGTATGATCAAATCTAGATGATATTAAATACAGAGAGAGAAAAACCTGAAAATTAATTCACCAAGATGTCAAAAGTGATTGACTTTACATGGTGGGTATATTTCTTCTTTCTACTTTTCTGTATTTACCAAATTTTCCATAATGTATAAAACCAGGGCTAGTTTTTATAGTAAAAATATAGAATTTATTAAATGAATATTAATTTACTTACATTTTAAAAATTGAGAAATCACAGGTGTCACATAGAGGGGAGGTAATTCATCCTCTTGATTATCACTGACAAACCATGCCTCCTCTACCTCAGGGGCTTTATGAGAACCCCTAGATGTAATCTCCTCAACAGCAAGAATGGTGTCAATTGTGTCTTTAAGGTCTTCTTTCCTGTGAGTGCCTAACATCAAATTTTGATGGATAGACATTAAATTAATATTAGGTTTAAATTAACAAGTAGAAAAAACTAGTAAAGAACTACTTAAAATAAAACTAGAAAATTGATTTAGGAGCAAAGGCCTAAGATGAATCAAAGGTATTTTGATGTTTTCTCATTTAAAAAAAAATTGGCTAATCACATCTACTTCACAGGGTTGGTTTAAAAATTAAATGGGTATGTACAACTTCCTGCATAGTAACTGGCATAAAACAAACAAGAATGAGTCATTTTCATGTCATAACAAAACAAGTCCAAAAACCTGTTACCCAGTTTTTCTCTCCCTTTGCGACCTAGGGACCTTCATTGTCTGCTGGCTGCCCTTCTTTTTGACCCACGTCCTCAATACCCACTGCCCAGCATGCCACGTGTCTCCAGAGCTTTACAGAGCCACAACATGGCTGGGCTACGTGAACAGTGCCCTCAACCCTGTCATCTACACCACCTTCAACGTTGAGTTCCGTAAAGCCTTCCTCAAGATCCTGTCTTGTTGAAGGAGAGGAGAAAAACACCTCCTGTGTCCACCTTTAGCTGCCATGCCATTGGGCCACTGGCCAGGGCCTGCTCCTCAAGACTCTGCCATGACCTCTGGCATGTAATCGGGAGAAGATCGCCGAAGCCAGGATGACTCTGAGGGGCACCTGTAATCTAACCAACTGCTTCCTGCAAAACAGAATGTCCTACCTCCCCAGCTAAAATCTGACTTCGTCGTGGTGATCTTCAAATAGTTGGAAGGCCCCTGAGTAATAAGCAATAATTCAGAAGGAAGCTGATAAAACGTGACTCTACGCTTACACATAATCGTCGTCAGAGGCACGATCCATTAGAGTGAAGGAAAAATGAACAGATCTTATAATTCTCAGCTTGCCAGGAGTCCTTGAAATGTCAGCCAGTGAGCCGTCTTGCAGAACAGCCTTTCTTCCTTGGAACCTCTAATTAACTGTCAGGCTAACCTCGCGCTTATGTGGGCCCGCTCCTTTCTCGTTGTTCTTTCATTCATTGTGTTCTGAAGTGTAATGGCAAGGCCAATGCTGCTACCTCTTCATGGGATCTGTAGAGACATCGCTTACCCTGAAGGAGACATTGCCCCACATTGGGACCTACGTTTCATTTCAAACCTCTCCATACCCCTGTATTTTAGCTCTAGCTGTGAGGTCCTTTGATTCCATCCCCTTACACTCAAAGAGTCTCAACTCCAGAGTTAATTCAAGGTGGGGGCGTTAAGTGAAAAGGGAATGACAATCCCGCTATAGTATCGTTCTTGAACCTTGTGGTTCAGAACATGCCTTAGATATGCTTTTCATAATGTTATAAGGTTTTCCTCCCCAGGCATCTCTGTCTCCTGGGCAAGAGAGACCCAGTACTTTCAGACTCTAAAACTCATTAAGTGCTAAGTGTCTGCAAAGTGCCTGTTACCTCCCAGGTTCTGCATATATGACAATGAAGAATACAGACCCTGCCCTCGAGGAGTTTGCCACCTGCTCCTATGTTAGCCCATTTACTTGTAGAAGGGGGCGGGGACTCACCTAGACCACAGAGAACCTCAGAACTGAGGCACCAGGCAGAGAAGCTGTCCAAAGCTATCACGTGGGCAGTCTTTGCAAAGCCCTAGCACGGATCCTAAACACCACCATTCCCACCACTGAGATGAAAGGTATATAGAAATACTGTGTAAATGTCATTCAAAATTGCATTTAGAAGCTAGAACTTGAATATTCTCATCATTTACCTTTTCGCCTTCTGTAATTAATTACAGAATTAACATATAATTTATGAAATGTTATCATCCCAACCTCAAAAAATTTACTGTTAGTATTAGTGCATAGGCATGACATACCTGCTGCAATGCTGTTAAACTTTAAAGTACACTAGTAAAAAAAAAATTTTTTTTAATAAAGTACACTAGAAATTTACAAGGGCTCCAAGGCTTCCCTTTCCCATTTCCTCTAGCTCTTAAGTGTACAATTCAGCAAAAGGAAATATTAACCCTTGTGAGTCAGTCATCTGTTACTCCTAAATGCTTTTAATGCCAGCATTTTTAAATTGTATTGTCTACTAGAGACCCCGTGCATGAAATTTGTGCATGGAGGAAGGGTCCCCTCAGCCCAGCCTGCACTCCTCTCCAATCTGGGACCCCCTGGGGGATAACCAACTGCCACTTTAGGCCTGATCCTGGCGATCCCTCTCACAATCCTAGACCACTGGCTCCTAATCACTCACCTGCCTGCCTGCCTGGTCAACCCAACTGCCCCTCCCACCATCCTGATGGCTCCTAACTGCCCCCCTGCTGACCTGATCACCCCTTACTGCCCCTCCTGCCTGCCTGGTCATCCCCAACTGCTCCCCCTTCCAGCCTGGTTGCCCCTCATGGCCCCCATCCCACCAGCCTGGTCGCCCCATGCAGCCTGCTGTTCAGTCGTTCATTGTCCCTCACTAAGCCCCCTGCTGACCTGGTCATAGGCAGCCATCTTGTGAGATGTGATGGTCAATTTGCATATTACATCTTTATTATATAGGATAACGATGCTATGTTGTAACTCAGTAAGCAATTCTGACTTGTGCTAGTTCTTGTACCTTGTGCCAATTAACTCAGGTTTATGGTGCAAGCAGAACTAAAAACTGAAACAATTAAATATCTGAAGAAGCAAAAGTACATGATTCCTAAATTTTTCCATGTAAAATCAACAGAAAACAGGTTGGACAATGGGGTAGGAGATCACAGAATTCCATGTCAAAATCGGAGTTCTAGGATAAAAACACAAACAGCATTAATATTAATAGACTTGTGAGAAATTATAGCAAATATTTTGTATCCTCTCTGCATCAAGTCATTTAACCCTAGTGATAACCTTAGCAAGATAAACTCCATCTGCAGATGAGGAAGCTAAGGCAGAAATGTGCCTCAAGTCACACATGGTGACAGAGCTGGGATTCAAATATATTTCTATCCAATTCCAGAGCCCATACAATTAACCATTTCCTCCCACCATAGAGGTAAAAGGATGGGAAGAAACAGGTGGGAAGAAAAAGATGGAACAGGATCCCTGAGAGAGCCTCACTTTATTCCACCTGCCTCCACCTTTAGGCTTTCCTGAGAACACAGTCCAAGGAATTACTCTCCCTCTCCTGCCAAGTTCTGAAACAGTAACATAGGGAAATATATAATCTTTTTTTAAAAATATATTTTATTGATATTTTACAGAGAGGAAGGAGAGAGCTGAGAGCTAGAAACATCAATGAGAGAAAAACATCAACCAGCCGCCTGCAACCGGGGATGTGCCCGCAACCAATGTAGATGCCCTTGACCGGAATCAAACCCGGGACCTTTCAGTCCACAGACTGACGATCTACCACTGAGCCAAACCGGTTTTGGCTATAATCTTTTTTTAATATGTTCTAAGGGAGAGGAAGAGAGAAAGAGAAATGTCAATGATGAGATTGAATCACTGATCAGCTGCCTCCTTCATGCCCCTTATTGGGGATCGAGCTTGAAACCCAGGCATGTGACCTGACTGGGAATCGAACCCTGACCTCCTGGTTCATAGGTCAATGCTCAACCACTGAGCCATGCCAGCTGGGCTGTAATCTATTTTTGTAAAGTCATGGGACAGTCCTTAGAGAGCATTTGGTTTCACCCTGTCCTTCATTTGCAGAAAAGGAAAGTAAGGCCTAAAACTGTTGTCCCATGTTGGTAAATGGAAAACACCAAATCTGCTGAATCCTAGTTCAGTGCTCTTTCTTGGGAGCCCTATAAAAACTATGAATACCATACATGTCGAAGAAGGAAGTCATATTGTCACCTCCACTGTAAACTGAGAGGTACTTTTTCCTAGACAGTGTCAATTAGGAGACAACATTGCCTTCCCAGAATTTCTTTCTCATCCAGGAAGAGACTCCTGGGGGAATCCCAAGCACTCATTTCAACCTCCTCATCCTAGGATTCTGCATTCTACCTCCTCTACTCCTACATGATCCAGCAAACTTAACCTCAGAACTCACTACTTTTGGAGTCAACAAGGCCAAAAATCCCAGGAGAGATGTTGGCCTGATGAAGCAGAGCAGAGTTCTTGGGGCAAACCAAGTCTGGGGCCAAATGTAGCCTCATATCTGCCTAGACCACTTGGGTGAAAGGCAAATAGTATGGAAATCCAAATAGATTACAACCAACATTCAATATGAGAGCTTAAGTAAATATTTCCTTCTTCCAGGACACCATGCTCCAAAAATCCAGTCCTTATTCATTTATTAAATCAATCACAAATGTGGACCGGTTGCCTTCTGTGTCCCAGGTACAAAACTTGGTGCTAGGGAACATGATTGAAGAAGAAATAGTACTGCCAGGCCAGCATGGCTCAGTGGTTGAGTGCCAACCTATGAACCCAGAATTCACTATTTGATTCCCAGTCAGGGCACATGCTTGGGTTGTGGGGTCAATTTCCCATTTAGGGGCATGCAAGAGGCACTCGATCAATGATTCTCTCTCTCTCATCATTGATGTTTCTATCTCTCCCTCTCCCTTACTCTCTGAAATCAATAAAAATATCCTATATAATAAAAGCCTAATATGCAAATTGTCCCCTCTACCGGGAGTTTGACCACTTGCTATGACATGTGCTGACTACCAGGGGGCAGCATGAAACATGGCGGGCTTCAGCGATGGGGTGCTGGCAGCAGGTGGCAGTGGAGGCGCTCTCACCCTGAAGGGCCCCGATGAGAGAGCAGGATGGTAGAGCAGATGAGCAGGTGGCGCCAGGCCAAGGCAGATGTGAGTGGGGCCCAATCCCCCCACAGGTGGTGACCAGCATCCATTACAGAGAAAAGGCAAATAGCAATATTAAAATATTTCTTCTAATTGTTTTCCTTTCAATGTGCATGAATCCGTGCACCAGGCCACTAGTGTGTGTGTGTGTGTGTGTGTGTGTGTGTGTGTGTGTGTGTGTAAAGACATAGTCCCTGCCAAGTTCAAGCTTGTAGTCTGGGAGGTGTGGAGGGGGGAGGCAGAATTCATGTGCATGGTGATGACCCACTTGTTGTCTATAGTAAAAGGAATTGATGGTGTTTGGAAATCTCATACTCAGCCTTGAGATGGCTCCCCAGAGAATAATCATTAGGATTGAGACATCATTAAAAAGTAAAGGGGTGTTCCAGGCATAGGGAAACCTTTGAAGAGCTAAAGACAAAGCAAGCAAGAAGCGTGCAAGGAATCTCAAGCCCATCTGGCCACAGAGAAGGGCTCCTAGGGTCAGGACAGGAAAGGAAAGGGCCTCATCTTTGGAGCCCTCCAGCTTTGCTCAGGTGTCAGCTGAGCTGGTGGTGACACCTCTCACAAAAGACTTCCAGAAGTTCCCTCCGCTTCCCTCCATGTGGGCAACATTCATCATAGAACAACCATCACTGGCTTACTTAACACTGGTCTTTCTGAGCTATAGTGAATTTCAACAAGTGCAAAATTCAATTTCAATTATTCCTTTTTTCCTCTACAAAAGGGGAAATAGCTACTTGAATGAATGTAGAATTATAGATGGTTAAAATTAAGGCAGTTCTGAGAGTTTGGATCTGAAATCAAGAGAGGTCAGGCAAAGAGATTTGTTTTCTTAAAAAGTGTGGGTCAGAACTAAGCAAAGAGGCAAAAAGGTTAAAGGATTTGCTCAGAACTGGCTGTTTCCTACAGGTCCTGACTCCCAGGCCTATGCTTTGGTTCTTTAGTCACTGCTGACATCAGAAAACTGAAAAAGCTTAATTTGAATCAACACACAGAGAACAGTAAAGGGATGACAGGCAATTAACTTGATGCCTCCTTTCTACCTAATTCTCTCCTCATCAGGAAAGGAGTGAGTTTCCATGACTACCTCCTGACACAGAGACTCAGTTGAGGGTGATGCTGGTGTCAGCTCTGCTCTATATCATAACACACTGGCAGAGGCAGAACCTGGGAGTCTGTTCAAGCACAAGATCTGGGACTTCTTGCTTCACCCACTCTCACCTCAATTAATCACAAAGTCACCTTCCTTGTGCATTAAGTCCCTGCTCTGTGCACAGCCTGCTGGGTACTGGGAGGAGAGGCGAGCTGGGTGTAGGCCTCTGAGGATGGATGTGTCCCCAGGAAGGTGCGGAGCTGAACCACCTTATAGGAAAGAATGGACAGAAATAAGTAAAGGACTAGAGTTCTAGTGTTACCATGGACAAGTGACCTTGAGCAAGTGTTTTAACCTCTGTGAACTTCAACTTTCTCATAGTAAAATGGGAGACCTGAAGGCCTGGCTTTCTTCACTAAACCATTTGCAATTTAGATGGCACTGGTGGGTTAGAGTGTTGGCCTGTGCCCAGAGAGTTGAAGGGTTCAATTCCCGGTCAAAGGCATGTACCTCCTGGTTGGGTGGCATGTGGAAGGCAAGCAATCAACGTGTCTCTTTCACAATGATGTTTCTCTCTTTCTCCTCTCTCTCTTCCCTCCCACTTTCCCCCTCCTTTCCACTTTCTCTAAAAAAAAAAAGAAAAAAAGTCAATGGAAAAAATATTCTCACTCCTTGGGTGAGGATTAGTAAAATAATAATAATAAACTTTAGGTAAATCGTGTAATAGAAGTACTTTGACAACCATCAAACTCTACTTACACGCGTAAGAGATAATAATTATAATTGATATTAGTATTATCATTAGTATCATTTTCCCCTCAAGCAGCTGTCTCTATCACACCTATCTGGTTCACAGCCCACCTTTCTTTCTCTTTGCTAATTCTCTAATTGCCTCAAGTTATTAGGTGCAGTGTGTTCAGCTTCCCACGTGAGATCTTATTTTTCTCTTATATGTTATTCCCTAAATGATACTTGGCTGAATTTGGAATCAGATTGTTAGGCAAATGGAAGGTCCCAACAGGGCACCCTTTCCCTGTTCACACAGCCAAGTGCCCAAATATGGCCTGATCTCACACCGGGACGATGCTGATACCTGATGCTTAAGGCGATTTGGGGGCCTCAGTCCCTGTCCTGGCCAGGGAATGAGGAGTAGAACACATCTGTTCTTCAAGACTCTCCATCTTTGTCTCTTAGGATGTCTGAGCCTCACACCCTTTCCTCTTATTCCATCTCTTCCTGCCCTAGAAAAGTCCACTGGGTACACTGCGCTAGTTTCCCAGGTCTGTTGTCACAAATTACCACAAACCGAGTGGCTCGAAACAACAGAAACTTCTCTTCTGGCGTTTCGGGAAGCTAGGAGTGCAAAGTCAAGGCGTCAGCTTGCCCATGCTTCCTCTGAAGCTTGTAGGCAAAAATGCTTCTTTGACTTTTTCTAGCTCCTGGAGGTTGCCGGCAATCCTTTGTGCTCCTTAGCCTGTGCAGGGTAAGTCCAGACTCTGCCTCCATCTCCACCTGTGTTCACTCTATGTGCCTGCATCCAAATTTCCGTCTTATAAGTCAATGCATGGAGTGTCACCTTTAATTCAATATGACCTCATCTTAATTGATCACATCTGCACAGACTATTTCAAAATGAGGTCACATTTCAGGTCCCAGGGGTTAGGACTTGAACACATATTTTTGGGACACACAAATCAATTGATAAAACGTGGTGAGAGTGGTCTGAAAGAAGAGAGCTTGGAACTTGACGAATTTAGGGAAATGTACAAAAGCTATGACACTCGAATACGAGGTTAGATTTCAGCCTTGGCATATAGTCCTGTTAGTGGTCTGAGTCAAGTCTGTAAACTCCTGGAGCTCAGCTTTCTTATGAGTGATGTCTGGACTCCTAAACTATGATAAAGCATGCTAACAATAATTCTAGAGGATATACTAATAAATCATCTTCTGAGTCCTAAAAACCTATAACCATGCTTATAAAAGTCAAAACTGTAAAGGCAATTCTTAGTTGCTTCTCTGTGTCTTAAAGGGGGGATGGGGATAGAATTCCACAGCAAACTCACTGGGGCTGAGGAAAGTTAAGAGGGACTATCATGAAGCTCTCCTACCCTGTGTAGCACCACTCCAGACTGACTAAGGTGGAAGACCGGTTTTCCCTCTGAGAAAAACTGATATAATTGTCTTGCATTATGCTTTGAGCAGATTCCTTACTAAAGACCTTTTAAAAAAGCTTGCAGTGTATCACAACTTATAATCATGGGATTTGAGAGTTGAAAGGAATGTTAGCCGGGTCCCCTAGTTATTGTAGAAATTCTCTCCAACATCTCTAACCCATGATCACCCAGCTGTATTAAGGAACTGGCTCGATTCTGCACAAGACACGTGCCATGTTTCCTTTAAAAAATCCCCCCCTCCTTTAAGCCAACAACTGCTTTCTTATAAAATTTATCTTTTGGTCCTTACTCTTGTCTCTAGCACGGAAACCTCTATTCCATCTTCCCAACGACCACTGTTGTGGAATTAAAACAATTCTCTAAGGTTTCAATCCTCAAATCTCTACTTAAAGTAACATTCTCTCACACTCTCTATCTTGGTTGTTTTCTTATGGATGTTGTCATATTGTTAGTATTTCCTTTATAACATGAGAATACAATTTTGTTTAACCAGTTCAGAGTGCCATGGACTCCCTTTTCCACATGATTGGAATATTTGGTTTTTAATGACCCAACTCAATTTGCATAGACTGTTGGGGCTCATACTGAAGCTTTACGAAGGAGATTTAAACGCCTAATATATAAGTTTAATGGAATATGTCCTAGGGATCAACACCTATACATGAAGGAAGCAGGATTCAGCACAGGGAGGAGCTGAACTGAACCGCAGTCACACAAAAAACTCAGCCATCCAACAGGGAGTTCTGGAGGGGGCAGGGCCTTTATGGACCCAGCCAGCAATTGGATGAGAGGAAACCTCTGGGAAGGAGGTGTGACAAAGGCAAGGAGGCTCTCTTCAGTTGAAAGCTTTTAGCTGTCAACGTTCCTAACCAACTAGGAGAACAAATTCCTTAATCCCGAAGGGAGATCTGAGTGGCACACCACAGAATATATGGAAGACTATTGTAGTTTACCCTTTTTGCCATTCGGCTAGACTTTCTTCATAAATTAAAATTCTATAAAGACCTTCATCAAGAATCCAACTGAGCTGAAACTGGTTTGGCTCAGTGGATAGAGCGTTGGTCTGTGGACTGAAAGGTCCCAGCTTTGATTCCAGTCAAGGGCATGTACATTGGTTGCGGGCACATCCCAGGTAGGGGGTGTGCAGGATGCAGCTGATCAATGTTTCTCTCTCATTGATGTTTCTAATTCTCTATCCCTCTCTCTCTTCCTCTCTGCAAAAAAATCAATAAAATATATATTTTTAAAAAAGAATCTAGTTGACTTCTTTTCCTCTGGAAGGTTAGTGGAATGGACTATAATCTCAAGGCCAAAGTAATTGTCATCATTGTCTTCTATTTTCTATTCTAGATTCCTCTCCTTACTAATTAGCATGCTACTGGTATCGGTGGTTTAGCTGGGACATGGTGACTTTCTCAGGTCATGGCTGCTCATTTATCCATATACCATCAAAATTAAACAAGGGAATGAAAAGTGACACCTCAATGGGTTATCTCAGTACCAAATATATTCTTTCCTGTCCCCATTTCATAACAACATTCCTAACTTCTTCTGATTCAAAAGACACCATTTAGAAATAGATTGGCTTGCCGAAACTGGTTTAGCTCAGTGGATACAGCGTCAGCCTGCAGAATGAAAGATCTCAGGTTCGATTTTGATCAAGGGCATGTACCTTGGTTGTGGGCATAGCCCCAGTCGGGGGTATGCAGGAGGCAGCTGATCAATGTTTCTCTCTCATCAATGTTTCTGACTCTCTGTCCCTCTCCCTTCCTCTCTGTAAAAAATCAATAAAATATATATTTTTATAAAGAAATAGAATAGCTTGTAAAATATTTGCAAAAACACATTTCTGATAGAGGACTTGTATTCAGAATACACAAAGAACTCCTATAGCTCAATAAAAGGCAAACAATCCCCCAAAATTGGCAGAATATTTTCATAAACATTTTATTAAAAGAGTATAAAAATTACTTAGAAACACATTTTTAAAAAATGTGCAACATTATTTGTCATTAGAGACAGACAATAACAAATGTAGAGAGGATGCATAGAAATGAGAATTCTCACACATTGTTGATGGGAATGTAAAATGATTCAGTCACTTTGGAAATGGTTTGGCAGTCTCAGAAAGTTAAATGTGAATGTACCGTATCAGCCAGTGATCCAGCTCCTGGGCATCAACCCAAGAGACATGAAAACAAATATCCAAACACTTATACTCTAATACTCTTTGCAGTACTATTCATAATAGTGAAATGTTGAAAATATCCCAAATATCCATCAGTTGGTGAATGGATGGACAAAATATGGTGTATCAATACAACAAAATATTATTTAACAATGAAAAGTAACAAACCAGTGATTGATGCTGTAACATGGACAAGTGTTGGAGACATTGCACTAAGTCAGTGGTCGGCAAACTCATTAGTCAACAGAGCCAAATACAAACAGTACAACGATTGAAATTTCTTCTGAGAGCCAAATTTTTTAAACTTAAACTTCTTCTAGCGCTGCTTCTTCAAAATAGACTCGCTCAGGCCATGGTATTTTGTGGAAGAGCCACACTCAAGGGGCCAAAGAGCCGCATGTGACTCTCAAGCGCAGTTTGCCAACCATGGCACTAAGTGAAAGAAACAAGCCATGGGAGACTACATATTGTATGGTTCCAGTTAGATAAGATGTCCAGAAAAGGCAAATTTGTAGAGACAGAAAGTAGATTAGTGGTTTTCTGGGATAGGGTATAGGAAAGGGGATTAACTATAAATGGGAGAATGGATCTTACTGAGATGATACAAATGTTTTAAAACTGATTTGTTGTGAAGGTTACAACTTGGTAAGCTTACTAAAAATCATTGAATTATACGTTTGAAGTAGATGAATTATGCTATGTAAAAAATGCCTCAATAAAGTTATTTTAAAAGAAGAAGAAGAAGAAGAAGAAGAAGAAGAAGAAGAAGAAGAAGAAGAAGAAGAAGGACTTCTAAATCTGCAGAATCTAGAATTGCAGAAACAAGAAGTACAAAATTCTTCAAGTGAGTATGAAGCACTTCTACTTCCACTTATTGTGTCCCAGATTCATGTATTCTACCTGTTGGATCAGCAACGTATCATGGGCTTTGATTTAGGATGTATACTGTGTCTAAAGGCTGGTACAGAATCATCAGAAGGTATCTCCAAGTTGATGCCTCAATTGCGCATCCAACAAGCTGTTGCACATTCCATTAGGCTACTAATGTGTCATAAAAGCAGTGGATCTCAAGGTTTTGGGCACACAGCCATACCTCCACTGATATAAGCAATTACCTTGGTCAGATGCAATATCTGGCAGTATTCTATTCCAGTGAACCAAACGCTATATAAGCACTGTCTGGCTGAAGTTGTATGAGTAAGTCATACTAGAAAAGTAAGTCATGCTAGAAAATATATCAATTCCAGTCGATTCCTATCAAGGCACACCACAAGATGGAAGAGCCCATTGTAATAAACTTGTACATTAAGGAGCGGATTGGTGTCTTCAAGAGTTGGAGCCAATAAAGAAGAATGAAATCTTACCATTTGGGACAGCATGGATGGACCTAGAGGGTATTGTGTGAAGTGAAATACGTCAGTCAGAGAAAGACAAATGCCATATGATTTCACTTACATGTGGAATCTAAGGGACAAAATAAATGAACAAACAAAACAGAAACGGAAAGCAGATGGATGGTTGCCATAGGGGAAGAGGGTTGGGGGGCTGGATGAAAAAGGTGAAGGGATTAAGAAGAACAAATTGGCAGTTACAAAACAGTCGCAGGGATGTAAACTACAGCATGGGGAATGTAGTCAATAATGCTGTAATAACTATGTATGGTGCCAGGTGGGCACTGGAAATATCAGAGGGAACACTTTGTGAAATATGTGATTGTCTTACCACTGTGCTATACACCTGAAACTAATACAAAATAATATTAAACATAAACTGTAATTGAAAAATAAAATTTAAATTAAAAAATAAAGCTAATGCGTGTAATATTAAACAAGAGTTGGAGCTCTATTGGGAGCTCGGTGCTGGTGTCTGCTGCTGGCAGGCTGGGTATTCAGCAGTGGCAGTGATTATATCAGACTTACCAAGTGGGAGCCCATGTGTCAGGGCCATGCATACCCTCCATCCTTCTGTCACCATTTCTCAGGCCATGGTTGCTGTGCTTGTCCATTACCATCAAAATCGGGCAAGGGCTCTAACCGGTTTTGCTCAGTGGATAGAGCATCGGCCTGTGGACTGAAGGGTCCTGGGTTCAGTTCCCATCAAGGGCATGTACCTTGGTTGCGGGCACATCCTCAGTAGAAGGTGTGCAGGAGGCAGTTGATTGATGTTTCTAACTCTCTATCCTTTTCCCTTCCTCTCTGTAAAAAATCAATAAATATATATATTTTTAAAATCAGGCAAGGGAGTGTTCTTTTTTGCCTCCATTACTCCAGGAACAGAACTACCTTTTCCTGAGGACCAAAGTCAATTAGCCCTGTGAGGATGGTGACTCCGTTTCTCATCTGCTCATCCACGAATGTCCCCGTCATGCCAGCACTGATAGAAGTTGGCTGACATCAAACAGCTAAGACATTCTGTTTCCTACGTTCTGCAGAGTCTACCGGCCAAGTCATTCACTACTAACCACTAGTGATATATATTCTTATGCCGAAGTGCTTCTTTTGATGGGTATAGTGCCTGAGGCTTTATCCAGTAGGAAGAATTCCCCTCATTTCTATCTTTCAGAGACACCTCTGAGTGGGGCTGCACCTGTGAAACAGAGCACTAGTCTGGTTTGTTTTTTGTTTTTTTTTGGCTTGCAATCTCATACTGATCTTACCTATTCATAAACCAACCTCAGCTTCCCTCCTTACCCCATGTGCCCATAAGTATGAGCTAAGTAAAGATGAAGTATCAGTTCAAGAATGGTGGACGACACAGAAGTCTGGGTCACCTACTGTGCAGCTCGTTTGTGCTCTCTAGCTCTGTTCAGGCCTGATCCCAGATGTACACCTTTAAAAAAAAAAAAAAAAATATATATATATATATATATATATATATATATATAATTGATTTTTTACAGAGAGGAAGAGAGAGGGACAGAGAGTTAGAAACATCGATGAGAGAGAATCATCAGCTGCCTCTTGCACACCCCCTACCGGGGATGTGCCCACAACCAAGGTACATGCCCTTGACCGGAATCGAACCCGGAACCTTTCAGTCCGCAGGCCAATGCTCTATCCACTGAGCCAAACCGGTTTCGGCCAGATGTACACCTCTTTTTTTTTTTTTAAATATATATTTTATTGACATTTTATAGAGAGGAAGGGAGAGAGATAGAGAGCTAGAAACGTCGATGAGAGAAACCTCGACCAGCTGCCTCCTGCACACCCCCTACCGGGGATGTGCCTGCAACCAATGTACAAGCCCTTGACCGGAATTGAACCCGGGACCTTTCAGTCCGCAGACTGACGCTCCACCACTGAGTCAAACCGGTTTCAGCCAGATGTACACCTTTTTATCTCATGATTGTTGCTGGGGATCTGACCAGACTGATGATGGGTAATTCCGGATGCATGGATATTTGGTATCCCATGGTCAGGCATTCTATTTCTACCAAGCACCAGTAGCACACCAGGGACTATTGTTCACAAGGTATATAGCTCTCTGCTGCAGAATGGCCACCAAACATCCCCCCCAGCCGAGAATATTGTTGCTTCAGTTCTGAAGGAGGGATCTAAGAAGCAGACAATAGCACCCACTACCCGTGCTCTAAAGCTCCCTGGTGCTTCCCATTAACATCCTACTAAGCCAAGTGTCACCCATCTTGAACTTCTAGAGGAGATGTTTGGAGCCTGGGCTGGATCCCATATTTGTCACCTGCTTGGCTTGTTGGTTTTATCTTAGCATCCCAGCCTGTGAAGTCATTTTAAATTTTAATTCTAGCTTGTGTATTAGACTTCCTTTGAGATTTACATTCTCTTCAAATGGAATGTGTTTGACAAAACATTAAGGCTTATCTCCTAACAGTCAGACAATATGTGTAGGTCTTGCATAGGTTATCACAGCCAGCCACACATATTCTTACAGGTATTGTTATCTGGCCTGCAAAAGTTATTTTCATATCAGAGACATTATGAAAATGTTTGTGAACGGTTTGGTTTTTTTTTTTTTTTTAATTCAATATATCCCAGTGTATCAGTTAGGATTTCTTTGCCCCAAATATTAGAAAACCCTAGCTCAAATTGCCTTACATTTTGAGGAGGTTTATTATCACTTATAAAGAAGTCTTTGGGAGGATGAGCTTCAGGCTGGCAGAGCAGTGGCTTAGCAACGCCCTCATGGATTCAGCTCACCTCTCTGCTAAGCTCGCAATACGGGCTTTGCTCTCAAGCTGGCTCCCCACCACCACCTCCGTAAGTACAAGGTCATATGAAGCAGTTCCAAGAGTTCTATCTGATACCAAAATGTCCAACGGCAGCAGCAGAACCAGTCTTCTCCTCCTGGCATTTCTCTGCCTGCTCCCCCGGAAGATTTCCCCTTGTGTCTTATTAACCAGGATTAAGACACTGTAGCACTGCAAAAATCCATCCTGGTTAATGGAAAACCAGCATTAGCCAGGCCGGTGTGTCTCAGTGGTTGAGTGTTGACCTATGAACCAGGAGGTCACGATTTAATTCCCATGACCTCAACCTCTAGGAGGGGGCATGAAGGAGTTAGCTGATCAATGGTTCTCTCTCGTCATTGATGTTTCTATCTCCCTCTCCCTTCCTCTCTGAAATCAATTAAAGTATATTAAAAAGAGAAAAAGAAAAGAAAAAAGAAAACCAGGATTGGCTTAGCCCTAGACTGATCATTTGCAGCAGAATGAATGTCAGGGTTTAGTGATCCATAGATGGTAGACTCGAATCTGTTCCCATTTGGGAAAAACCATCAGTCTTTAGGCACTTCTCCCATTTGCTGTAATCCGGATGGATTACTGATAGAGACTCTGAAAACCCCTCTGCATTGCACATTATTCCAATTTCCTGTCACTCAATTCCTCTATGTCTAGAAACCTAAATCCAGTTAGAGAGGTTCCATCTTTTCTTACACTCTCACCTACGTGGGACTTTAATTCTCACTTGACCTTCCTTTCAAAACTAAAGGTGACATATCCTAGTGTCCCTTTCCTCTGGCTCCTGCCTCTGAGAGTTGGTTTCTATTTTCCCCACATCCCATAAAAAGTCAAGCTGAGTCCATATTTTATTTCCTTAAGAAATCCATTCACACTAAGCAAGTCACAAATTGGAGTGGAATTTACCCAAAATGTGAGCAGAGTGGGAGAGGGAGAAGAGGCTTTGTCTCCCTCCTGTATCTGCTCCTCACCATCTTTCTCCCCAATTTTGGCCCCAGGGCTTCCAAATCTTCCCCTGTCTTAGATGCCCAGACGCTGGGAATGTCCATTCCTTACTCAAGTGGGTGAATATTAATATTCTCCTTCCACACCCTCTGAGAGAAATACAATTTTCTCCATCTTTTTGCATGTGGAGAAGACAGAAGCAAAATAAACAAAAGGAAAAAGTAAGAACTATTTAACTTGGGGACATTGGACCACCTTATTTACTCAGAGAGCAAGTCCCTCCAAGTGTGGGCTCCTCCTTAGCCCAAGCAAAGCTTTTAGGATTCTTAAAACAGCCGTTAGCACTTTTGGAAAGCTAGGTTTATTCCTGACTTTAGCCTCCTTTATTCTGTTTCTGAAGGTTCATGACAATCTTTTGTGTTCCGGTTTATCTAAATCCCCTTGCTCTGTCTTTTGTTCATGTCCTTTAAAAACAGCTGCCAACAGCTCCCCATATAACCACCTCCTTCTTCAGATGTCTCCCCCTTTCGACAGGATTATTACATTATAATCAGGATTTTAGTGTTTATATCTTCCACCTCCCCCAAGTCATAATTCTTTCTAAAGTCTCACATCAAAGAATCACACCTGTGGTAAATACTCTTTTGAAGTGGAGAGATAATTTGTAATGCAAATAATTGCTTCTTTATTTATCTCATTTTCAAGGAGGAATTTTCATATATTAAATTTTCATAAAGACAAAGTAGGGGTGAATTATTTCACACATTTTCCCTTCTCTGCTCCCCTCCTGTCCTTTTCCCTTCTGGTTGTTTTCCTCCTGCCAGGATCCATGCAGGCCCCTTGGGTTTGCTCCCCCAGACTCTGCTTTTGTTGAACTGAAATAGTACTTTCTATTCTTGTTTTTGAGCCCACCTTTGTTGTTCCAGGCAAACGCCTCCACTACCAGCATCCAAAGTAGGAGTGGAGCCCAGTGAAGAAAGTATCAAGGGCAGAGTTTTGTTTTTTTGTTTGTTTTTTTTTTTAAATATATTTTATTGATTTTTTTTTAACAGAGAGAAAGGGTGAGGGATAGAGAGTTAGAAACACCGATGAGAGAGAAACATTGATCAGCTGCCTTCTGCACATCTCCTACTGGAGATGTGCCCACAACCAAGGTACATGTCCTTGACCAGAATCAAACCTGGGACCCTTGAGTCCGCAGGCCAATGCTCTATCCACTGAGGGAAACTGGTTTCGGCAAGGGCAGAGTTTTTGAGTATGAAGAAAAGTAGGAAGGTCTTTAGAGAGGATTTTGAGCCAGGAACTCTGAGCACTGAGTTCATTAAATGAAGAATTCTTCTGCCCCTATGCACATGGGAGTGAATGGAAAGGCTGAGAAAGCACTTTATGAGATAACAATTTACCTTTAGATGACTTATTTCACTTTTTTTAAAAAAATATAAAGACAAAGCCATCTAGAAGAGTAGGATAGAGGAAGGAGAGTAGAGATAAGGAATTGCTCAGGATTTGCCAAGGAAGGTAAAGTGAGGGAGAAAACGGGAATACAGACTTGTTGGGAGCCTCGAGGTGAGTGCCACTCGATCTGAATTAGTGTGAGCTGATCTAGGCAGCCAGGGAAGAGGCGAACTCAGCTCATTGTTTTGGGTGGTAGTCCTAGTCCTTCAATTATAATTAGAAAGAAGAAAAAAACCTTTAACAATTTTATTTTCTTCATCTATAGATATTGTCATCTAGTGATTTTTCACATTTTCTCATTTCTTAGGACAGTTAAATTACCTACTTTTGTGGTTGGGATATGATGTGATGGATTATATGAGCAAACTGAAGCTTTCAAACTCTGTAGAATATATGTAATTTTGGTGTTTGCTCCTGATTTGTAAGTTCCAAGAAGGCAAATTTTCTCTGTGAGATTTGTCATTGAATCCCAAGTATTGGGAGTGCCTGACAGCTATGAGTAAATTTTTCTTGACTGGATGAAAATTTGGTATTGAAGGGAATAGGATGGTGATAATCTATAAGACTGACCAATATCCCTGCTGCCAAGATTAGGGGAGTCCCTGATCAAGAGGTGATTTTTATGCACTGCTTGGCTAGATGGAATTCCATGGACTATTGTGGACCCATAAGAAAAAGAGAGGATCACCTGATGGGGCCCTAGAAGATGGACACTATTACTCACTCCTTCCCCTCTCCTGATGCAAACCAGCAACCCATAAAAAGCAATGGGCCCATTATAATTCTGGGAGGGGCATAGGCCAGAGGAATTATAAATGGCATAATACTTTGGAAAGAACTTGGTCTATATGATCTTTCTGAACTGGGCTTGAGACATCTTTGCCAACTCACATGATACCCACAAATCACAACGAGGTCAACAATGCCTCCTAAAAATGTATCCACAAAGAGAATGACCTCTGTGTTCAAGAATCACTATTACCCCAGCAGCTGCCACTGCCAGAGCAGTAAAATAGTGACTATTAGAATTCTCCAGAGAAACAGAACTAATGGGAGGACTGCTGGCTCCTAACAACTCGCCTGTCTACCTGCCTGATTGCCCCTAACCGCTTCTGCCTACTAGCCTGATTGACACCTAACTGCTCCCCTGCTGGCCTAATTACCCCCAACTGCCCTCCCCTGCCAGCCATCTTGTGTCAACGTGGGGGCAGACATCTTGTGGCAGCCATCTTGTGACAATGTCACAAGTGGGTGCAGCCATCTTGTGATGACGTGGGGGGAGGCCATCTTGTGAGGGTCAATTTGCATATTACCTCTTTATTATATAGGATTTATGAGTCTTTGACCTTACAAGATTGCCATCTCTGGGTCACTCCTCAGCCCTATTATCATTAAAATGCAGCTATAGATTTCTGGGACCAATAAGGATAAAGAAAACAGTTATTAAGTCATCCTGACTCACAGTTCTAGTGTATTAGAGAGTAATTATGGGAGTGGCCTAGAGGGCAACCAGGAAAGGTGATCACACGAGGAAGTTTCGTTTGGCACAAGCCTTCACCTACATCTGGCCTCAGTTCTTGAAGGAGAACAGGTGTTCTGTATAAGAAAAATACATTTTGGGGAGGTTAGGGGGTGAAATACAAAAATCCTGGGCTTCCAAGTCACAGTACCCTGTTGAAATCCTGGATTTCCTGTTTTGTATCCTTGAACAAGTCATTTAACTGCCCTGAGCCTCAGTTGCTTCTCTTATAAATGATAGATTATCAACTTCAGAAGATTGCCATGAACAGTAAAGAAGGTAATATTGTAAAGCACAGGAAGCACTGAGCAATGTATAATGAAAAGAGGAATGGGACAAGCCACGTGTTAAAAGTAGAGGCAGCAGTCATACTGTAGACATGCTACAGAAAACTAGCCTCATATTCCCCTTTCAATTATTCCAGTGGACACATGTGTTGCAACCTGGGGCAGGAGTCGAGGTGCAGACAAGGAGAGTATTGAGGAATTAGCCTTCCTTCAAAGAGCTGATAGTATGATTGGGAGGGGAGGCTTACAGAATGGAAAGCCTGAGCCAAGCAAATGCCCAGAGGACTGGTTGTTAGCGCCTTTATGAACAAGGGAAGCCAGAATAGAAGCCCTTCTTCTAAGCCTGAGAGTCGAGGTATCTAGAAAAGCCAACTTTTTGTGGAAGATTTGGCTCTTGGACTGGACCTTGAAGAACGGTAGTATTAAGATATGACCACTGGGGAAAGGTGAGAAAACCATAGTGATTGGATAGGGTCAGATTATGACAGGTCTAGAAATTCATCAGCCAGGTGAGCCTTGCTCTGGATGACACTGGGGAGCCATTGAAGGTTTTTACCAGGGAGTATCCCAATGAGATAGTATTTATGACAACTTAGCCTCCTCGCAGTAGGACTAAAGGAGGAGTAAAGGGAGGGAACAAAGGCTAGATGGGTGGTAATCTTCCTTGAATCATGTCTAGGATCCTGAGCCAGTCATCGAGTCTTGTTGATCTCTCCCTTAAAATAACTTATCCCCATTGCTTCTATACATTATTTCATTTATCCAAGGAAGCAGTTTTCCAGCTGGATCGACTGGAAGACTGGTGCCATGGACAGAGGCAAGGAAGTTGGAGAACTAGCTTGATTAAAGATACACAACAAATTTGTTTTTTGACATGTGGAATTTGTGGTAGTAGCTGAATGTTCAAAAGGAAAAGTAAAGTTGAACTGACTTTTCAACATGACTGGAAGCGACTTTAATACTCAAACAACCTGAAATTCAAGAGTTTAACCAAAATCAGATACCGAAAAATATTGAACATACCCTGTCATTCTAGTCTTTTCTCTGTTGATGTGGAATTACTGTGTGGGGAACTGAGTATAGTCACATAGTTGGTTTTCTTCAGCTGGCGTTATGGGGAATAATAAATGGAACTGTGATGGAAATGTTATATAAGATTGTTAAACAAAAAAAAAGAGTAGGGAGTATTAAATGCTGAAAAATGTGGGTAAATATTTTAGCTTTTTGGAGGTGTGGTTTGAAAAACTATCAATTATGCAATTGGATTTCCTGAAAGGATTTATGACCAACATAAATGATTCTGGGATGGTTCTGAGCAATATTTTAACAATTTGGAGATACTGTTTCTTTTTAAAGGGGAGAACTTAGTCTTTAAGGGGAGACCATCTTCCCATTCCATCCATAAAAATTGCAGGAAAACTTCACTAGACCACTGGGCTCACGATGTTCAGTCTTGAGGGCTAATCCTGCTTAGTTTCCTCATAAAAAAAGAATCTTGCAGATGCTTGCTGTTTCTCAGTTATTGGAGGACTCCTAAAACCTTTTTTAAGTTTCTCTCCCCTTTATCTCCTTCCACTTGTGCCTTATCGGTAACAACTATAAAGAAGTAGTTATAAAATGGTTATGAAACTTTTACTTGAAGCAGAGATGATTACGTGGTTTGGGAGGGAAGGGGGAAAGGACTAAATAAAAGAAGGTGATGCTAAAGCTGTTAAAGAAAGAGATGAACATTAACAGCAACATCTTGATTTTGTTAAGAGGCGAGCTGAAGCCATCTGAAACAGGCAGGGAACAAGGTGATAATAAGAGAAAATGTGCTTCTCCGACAAAGGAGCAGACAGCAGGGGACAGCACTTCAGAGAAAGAGGTGAACATTAGGGAAAGTGTGCAGAGAGGACGCACTAATCCCTCTGAATCACACTGGCGGAAGCAGGGGCTGTTTGAACTCCTTGGCAACTTCAGCCAGGGCTCAAAGTGGAGCTTCAGGAATGAGAACAAAAGAAAAGTTCACACTGTGAATTCCTCTTGTCAGGGCAGGGGAAATTGCTTTGAGGCCAGCGCTAGAAGATGCTAATGGTAGGAAGGATAACCCAGTAAAAGAAGAACAAAAATGTCAGGTCATTGGGAGCTTGCCTAGCATAAAGGAAATAAAAGCACCACTGACAAGACATTCAGCCAGGATCCCAGGACGTACTGCTGTGCGGGTCACTTCTAACCAGTGCTCAGTAGACTCAGGTCTGCAGCGAACGCCTCAACTGCTTGGAGGATTTGCGTTCACTTGGCAAACATAATTGAGCTCTCGCTGTGTCAGTGAGGACTAATGCTGGAAGGTGCAATGGGCGCCCTTATATCTTTGTAGCAATTGGTTTTTTGAAGTCAGAAGGATCACTGGGAAGTGAGAACAGGGAAATCATTACCGCCCCTGGAAGGGCAGAGCCAGCGGAAAATAGGGTAAGACGTGGGAGAGCTGAAGTGGTAACTGGGAAGAAATACTAAGTGTACCAGTTAATAATGTGGATTTTTTTCAATAGATGGAATTACATACACTAGAATGTTGGTATATATGCGATTCGATATGTATGCTATTTTGTTGTATTGACAGCAAGCTTCAAAACTTCAAATTTTCTGAAGGTCTTAACATCCTAGATATTTTTGCGCTTAAAAATGTCGAATTTTGTGCCAAAAAAGAGCATTTGTGAAAAGTTTTCTTTCATTACTTTATTTTGAAGAAAAGTGCTGCTGAAAGTTATTGTATACTTCAGGAAGCTTATGGTGAACATGCTCCATCTCAAGATACTTTAAATGCTTTAAAAGTGATGATTTCTATGTGAAAAACAAAGAATGTCCAGGTCAACCAAAAAAGTTTAAAGACCAATAATTACAAGCATTATTGGATGAAGATGTGTGCCAAACTCAAAAACAACTTACCCAAAGATTAAACTTGCTCAGCAAACAATTTCATGTCATTTACAAGCAATGGGAGAAATTTTAAAGGAAAGAAAATGGGTGCCACATCAACTGAATGAAAGACAAATGGAAAACCAAAAAGTCATCAGTAAAATGTTGTTTCGAAAGCACAAAAGAAAGTCTTTTTTGCATCAAGTTGTGACTGGAGATGAAAAGTGGACTTATTTTGAGAATCCCAAGTGCACAAAATCATGGGATGATCCAGGTCAACCATCAACATCAACTGCAAGGCCAAATCACTTCGGAAAAAAGACAATGCTCTGCATTTGGTGGGATCAGGAATGTTTGGTGTATTATGAGCTTCTAAAACCAGGTGAAATCATTAATACTGATTGCTACCCACAACAAATAATCAATTTGAATCATGCTTTGATTGTGAACCAACCAGAATGTGCCAGAAGACAGAAAAGTAATTTTGCTTTATGATAACACATTATCACACACTTTAAAACCAGTTACACCAATCAGAAAGGATATATGCACCCCTATGTTCATAGCAGCACAATTTACCATAGCTAAGATTTGGAAACAGCCCATCAGCAAATGAGTGGATTAAAAAACTGTGGTACATCTACACAATGGAATACTACATTGCGGTAAAAAAAAAAAGAAGGAATTTTTACCATTTGCAATAGCATGGATGGAACTGGAGAGCATTATGCTACGCTAAATAAGCCAGTCAGAGAAAGATAAATATCACATGATCTCACTCATTTGTGGAATATAATGAACAACATAAACTGATGAACAAAAACAGATCCAGAGACAGAGAAACATCAATCAGAACGTGAAACCTCAGAGTGGAGAGATCAACCAAAGGACTTACATGCATGCATATAGGCCTAACCAATGGACACAGACACCAGGGGGTGAAAGCATGAGGCGGGGGTTGAGGCAGGGGTTAATGGGGGGGGGGGGGGGAAGGACACATATGTAATATGTTCATCAATAAAGAAAAAAATTAAATAAACAAACATTTCAATAAATAAATAAAGACACATTAAAAGATCTTGCCTGGGAAGTATTAACCCACCCGCGGTATGCACCAGACCTTGCTCCTTCAGATTACCGCTTGTTCTGATCGATGGCGCACGCACTTTCTGAGCAGCACTTCAAAACATACAACGAAGTGGAAAATTGGGTCTGAATTGTTTGCCTCAAAACAAGAAAAGTTCTATTGGGACAGTATCCACAAATCACCTGAAAGATGGGGGAAATGTGTAGCTAGCGATGGACATTACTTTGAATGTTTCTCTTGTGTTTTCCTTGATTATAAAACCCAGCATTATTAACCAGTACCCCTGGTACGTCTGTTCAGACTCCCTGAGAGGAAAGACATAGCGACTGCTAGCCTTCCTCCCCCAGGCCTAACAGTTCCCATCCATAGGACAGATGATGCTTCCCTCCCCGTTAGGCCTTTCAGAGTGGTCCTGGGAGTGGTGTGGAGATCATGCGATCAAGTCCGGAGAACATGAGAATCTCTGCACATGGGAACCTGTGATCAGCTGCAGGAGCTAGAAACTCTAGGTGCTTTTTCTGTGTATTTTATGAGCCACTGAGAATTTTTAAGTGCCTTCCCTCCAGATTCTAACTCAGATGTAGCAAACTAGGCACACCTAGGTTTTGTTGGGCTACCAGAATATCTTTTAAAAATTGATTCGTGCCGAAACCGGTTTGGCTCAGTGGATAGAGCGTCAGCCTGCAGACTGAAAGGTCCCAGGCTCGATTCCGGGCAAGGCAGGGGTGGGCAAACTTTTTGACTCGAGGGCCACAATGGGTTCTTAAACTGGCCCTGAGGGCCGGAACAAAAGCAACCTGACCATGCTGGCACTCTCATCTTGGGCTGCTGGTGAAGGAGCGGAGGGGAGAGCAAGAGAACCCTCCGCTCTTTCGGCTCCACGGGCCGTAGTTTGCCCACGGCTGGGTCAAGGGCATGTACCTTGGTTTCGGGCACATCCCCAGTAGGGGGTGTGCAAGAGGCAGCTGATCGATGATTCTCTCTTATCGATGTTTCTAACTCTCTGTCCCTCTCTCTTCCTCTCTGTAGAAAAAAATCAATATTTTTAAAAATTGATCCAGCACTTAAAAATGGTGAGATTTCCTCCTGGAAATCCAGCTTTTTGGCTTCTCCAAGAGACTGGGAAGACGTGACAGCATTGGAGGCACTGCAGTGGCTATCGAGTGGGTAGTAACTGTCTGATTTGGGTGGCCACCTGTGCTCTCTTCCAGGTGGGTCATCTCTACCACTCACACTAGGGTGACCACATGCCTTGTTGTCCAAACTAGGACACTTTTGAGAGTAAAAGGGGGTGCTCTTGGTAATTATGCCTGCACCACAGACATAAGCCGGGATTGTCGTGGACAGTGGACTGTGAGGATGTATGGTGATCCGAACACACAGCTTACACTGGGCTTGCCCCTCTTCTGGGCCCACTGTGGTTTGGATTATGTGGTCATACGTCAGGAACTCTTATGAGAGAAAAGGGAGATAAAAGGTGTAAAATGAGAAAGAGATCTGAAAGGCTTTGTGTGTGTGTGTGTGTGTGTGTGTGTGTGTGTGTGTGTTTTAAGAAAGGGAAGAAATGGAAAACAATTTTTAAATGAATGCCAATTACATCAAACCTTCAGGTAAAGGCAGAGCCTTGGTGGTGGCTGGCTCAGCATGTGAGTTTGACCTTCCTGGCTGCCTGCCCTACACAGCACTGTCAGTTTTAATAAGCTGTAATCCCGTAGCTACGAGCGAGACTAATCAAACTGCAGAGAGCAGCCTGTTCCTAATCAGGAAGGCACAGGGTAATCATTTAACTCTGCGGGTTCTCAGTGAGCTCCAAGCTGCCTCAACAGAAAAAAAACCAAAAAACACATCCTGGGCAAGAGAGTTGCTCACACACTCTAATCTTGGCCTTTGGATGGTTTTTGTTTGAAGTTTTTCATTAAAATTCTTTAATTATACTAATATTTGATTTTTTAATGTTTTAGAAGAACCTTTTCCCTTTATTCCCAGAGAATAAAATATTCCTCCTCTAAGGCTTATAGGAAACCTCAGACTCATATTGATTATCCAGGAGTCCACTTGAACCTTTCAAGAGACCCCAACCCTTTCCACGCCGTTCAGGGTGGGAGGGGTCCCCAAACTGGGGGTTTGAGAGGGATTTGGGGATTGGAATGGCAGATCACGTTGGGCACTTAGACCTACAAGTGCTAGCGTGGTACTGTAGCTACACATGGCAGTGCCAGCTATTCCGTTACAGGAGTAGGAGCGAGGGCCTAGCGCCAGCAAAGCTCCAGAAGCACCTGTACCTCACGGCAGCGGCCCCTCTATTCAGTCCTGGCTTCTCTTAGACCTTTAACCCAGGAGCAAGTCACGAGCAAGAAGCTACTTAGTGCAATGGGAACTGCTCAGTTTTAGTCAGGTGGAGCCAGTCTAACCTGGGAGCTCCCTTAGGCAAACTACTCAACCTTCCAGAAATTCCTGGTAGGCCCTCCGGCTGGGCACTCAACCTTCCTGAAACGCAGTAACGAATAAGAATATCAACACCTCACAGCCTTGCTCTACAGGTCAATGAGATATATGTGGAAAGCATGCACTGAGGTGCCTGGCACATTAAAAATGCTCCAAAGACTGTAGTTATTATTTTCCGTGCTAAGCATGGTCTTAAGGTCTCTTCTAATTATATAATTTAAAGAGACAGGTGCATCCCTGACTCTACCTGAATTCTGCATTTAGTGTGAGGGCACTTAAAACAATGACTACAGATGGGATAAATGTAGAAAAATCTTTTTTTATTGGAGACTATTTCTGGTATCATGGGAATTTAATGTTTTGTTTAGTAGATTCACTACTAGTTACAGGAAATAAGACAGTATATTTTTTTGCTAAAAATGTTTATTGTCCATTAACTTTAATAGGTTTATATTAAAGAAACATTTCTTTTCAAATATGCTAATAAGCCGAAACCGGTTTGGCTTAACAGTAGAGCGTCGGTCTGCGGACTGAAAGGTCCCGGGTTCAATTCCGGTCAAGGGCATGTACATTGGTTGTGGGCACATCCCCAGTGGGGGGTGTGCAAGAGGCAGCTGGTTGATGTTTCTCTCTCATCGACGTTTCTAGCTCTCTATCTCTCTCCCTTCCTCTCTGTAAAATATCAATAAAATATAAATTTAAAAAATGCTAATAAGAAAAAGACCCAGGAAAAAAAAAAAAGACAATATTGGGCAGAAATTTCAGAGTTGTAAACATAAAACTCATACATTTTATACAAATTCTGGGATATTTATTAATAGTCTTTCAACAATGGATTTGGCATTGAACAGAACTATAATTGGATATATTTCTTGCTGAGCCCCCCTCCAATATATTTCAAAACAATCAGATCCTTGAGAACAGAGATTTTTTTTTTAAATAAATACCCATACCATTCATGGAGGAGAGAGATCATAGGAATGCCCAGCAATTCCAAAACAGAATTATTCCCATCTAATAAAGGTAAACCATATAGATGGGCATCCAACACATAAAAATGTAGTAACCACATAATTTTTTAAATGCTTAGTAACACCCACTAAAATGAACAAACAGCAAAATACAGCACAATAATATAAAACAAATGTATTTCACACTACTACAAACAAAACAAAGGCCTCTTTTTGGTTCTGTTGTTTTGACAAAAACTATGCGTACAAATGTCTGTGTGTGTGTGTGTGTGTGTGTGTGTGTGTATTCTTTAAAAAAAACATTTTATTGATTTTTTACAGAGAGGAAGAGAGAGGGATAGAGAGTTAGAAATATCGATGAGAGAGAAACATTGATTAGTTGCCTCTTGCACACCCCCTACTGGAGATGTGCCCACAACCAAGGTACATGCCCTTGACCGGAATCGAACCCGGGACCTTTTAGTCTGCAGGCCAACGCTCTATCCACTGAGCCAAACCGGTCTTGGCTATATATTCTTTTTTTTAAGATTTTTAAAATTAATTTTTAGGGAGAGGGAGAAAGAGAGCGAGAGAGATATCGATGTGAGAGCAAAACATTGATTGGCTGACTGCCTTCATGCATACCCCATACCAGGGATTGAGCCCACAACCCAGGCATGTACCTTGACTAGGGATCAGACCAGCAACTTTTTGGTGCATGGGATAATGCCCAACCAACTGAGCCACACCAGACAGGGCTGTATAGGTATGTTCTTGTAGAAAACTTCATAAATATAGAAAAGCACACAAAAAAATACAAATCACTTGTCACAACCATCAACAAGAATGTCACTCCTTTGGGAAGAGCAAAAAAACTCACAGGTTTAGAGATGATCCAGGAAGGTCTTTCCAGCCTCAGGATCTGCTAATGCCAATTCACCAACCACTTCAACACCCACAGGCCACGCCTCTTTATAGACTCTGAAACGCCTTTACTCTTGCCTGACTCCTGGCACCGCTGCATTTTCATCAGGCCAATGGTGATCAATAAGCAAGAACTATAAGTAAGGCTATGACTCTGATCTAAAACTCTTTGTTTCCCAAATATTAGTTAGATGGAATCTAAGTTCATTTAGTCCTATCCACGTGCCTGTCCCCATTTATTCAGGAGGAAACAGGCATGAAGAGGTAGGTGAGTAGCACTGACACCCAATCCTCTAACTGCCAGTCCAAAGCTCTATCCAGGTGAACATATGATGGAGGAATCTCCCCAAGTGACGAGGCTACAGTTATGTGATCAGACTATTATTGAACCTGAAGGGCAGACTATCGTGCATCTGCACAATCAGACGCAGCTAGGGAAGCTCCCAGTTAGCTCTAGGGCAGGGGTGGGCCAACTTTTTGACTCGAGGGCCACAATGGGTTCTTAAACTGGACCGGAGGGCCGGAACAAAAGCAACCTGACCATGCTGGCACTCTCATCTTGGGCTGCTGGTGAAGGAGTGGAGGGGAGAGCAAGAGAACCCTCCGCTCTTTCGGCTCTGCAGGCCGGTTAGAACAGCCAAACGGGCCAGATCCGGCCCAAGGGCTGTAGTTTGCCCAGGGCTGTTCTAGGGAGACAAGTCACAAATAGACCATGTAGCCAAATGAAGGAGTGTGCAAGGGGCAATCGGTCAGAGGAGCAATGTGTGAGCCCCACGTTCCATGGAGATGTGCGCCTAGTTAAATGGAAAGGGCCACGACTGACTGACTACACTGCTGGAGCAGCTTGGAAGGCAGAAGTACCCAAACGAGGCCCCTGAGCACATGGGATTACAGAAAACGCCGGAATGCAGCAGATTCCTTCTCCAGTCAATAGGCATGAGTCCACAAGGCCATGCTACTCATGACCAGCCATCTCCCTTTAAGCTCCCATCACTCAGTGTCCCCTCAGCATCTCATCACTGCCACTTAGAGGCTGTCTCTTCACATCTGAAGCTTTTGACTAAACAAACCTCTACTGACTAAAAGAGTTAGCACAGAAATATTAAAGGTCGTGGTTGAATTCTTTGTGATCAACCCAGGCCACTTAAGTCTTTAGAAAAAAAGCTCTTTAGCCTCCTGTGGGCAGCGTTTGGTACAGACGGTTCTTATCTGAGCAGACCGTATTCTCAAATATAAATGATGAAAGCAAAGATCGTGTCTTGCTCTCCACTTCCCACATTGCAACGGTGGTACTGGCCCAGGGTGAAGTCAGACCTGTATGCCAGGCTCAAGAAGCTTGCCTGAGGATGAGCTCCTTCAGCTGCGGCAGCCTGTCACTCTTCAGCGCTTCCCGGATAGAGTGGAAAAAGCCAAAGTAGTGTTCAAAGTTGTGTATCATAAGCAGGACCCCGGCCAGCAGTTCATTGGTCACCAGCAGGTGGTGAATGTAAGCACGAGTGTGGTTCTTACAGCAGTAACAGGAACACCCTCTCACCAATGGGTCAAAGTCCTCCTGGTACCTGAGAAATTAAGTTAGAATGACATTCCAGAAAGTGGGGAATACAACAACTCCACAACCTAGGCTACCTATTCTGCTGGTGCATAACTAATAAGGTTAATAACATCACTGCCACCTGTACTGCTGGGCACCTGCATAAGAGGGCGATGTGGCCCGAGTCAACAGAACACAATAACCAGGGACTCAGCAGTCCTCCTGAGCCGGCTATAACCTCCTAGCCTGAGGCTGACAAGGGAGCAGCAAAGAGAGCCCCGTGGTCGCTCCCTCAGACCAAGCACTGTTGGTCACACTGTAATATTAGGAATGCTGTTCTGATGAGTGCACTTTCTCCTTTGGCCACAAGAACTAGTATCAGAAGACAGTGTGACCTTTTACTTGCATAGTGTTTTGCAGTTTACAAACCATTTTATGTATACTATCTCTTTAATCTCACCATCAACCACCCTTGGAGACAGGCACTTCTGTTGCCATTTTACTGATGAGGACCGCTAAGGGGATTTTGAGGAAGGGCTCTGAAGCTACAATGCCTGGGTTTGATTCCTGGACCAGAGCTTACTTGGGCAAGTCACTTAGCCTCCCTCTGTTTTCGTTCTCTCTTCTTTAATGGTAACAGTGCCTACCTTACAGAGTTGTTCCACAGATTAATGAGTTGATATAGGAAAAGGTGTGGACACTGCTGAGCACACACTAAGCACTATGGTACCTTTTATCGGCTATTAAAACGAAGTCAAATGACTTGGCAGGTGTCACAAAGGCATGAGCAGTGCTAGGATCCCAACTCTCAAGTGTCCATAACTTCAAATCTAGTGCTGACAATAAGAAAACTCCCATTTCCAGTTAAATCTATAACATACAGAGAATTTTAGTAGTAACCATTTATATTACCATAACATTTAAAAAGTAGAAGTGGCCGAAACCGGTTTGGCTCAGTGGATAGAGCGTCAGCCTGCAGACTGGAAGGTCCCAAGTTCGATTCTGGTCAAGGGCATGTACCTTGGTTGCAAGCACATCCCCAGTAGGGGATGTGCTAGAGGCAGCTGATTGATGATTCTCTCTCATCAATGTTTCTAACTCTCTATCCCTCTCTTCCTCTCTGTAAAAAATCAATTATATATATATATATATATATATATATATATATATATATATATGTTTAAATATATAAATAAATAAATAAATAAAAGTAAAAGTGAAACTCCTTGGCTATTTTTTAAGACGTTAAATGTGGTAAACATCATTATTTCACATCTACAATCAAGAAACCCCTAGAGAATAGATGAAAACTACGATTTTCGTATTCTTTCATACATTTTCAAATCTGTACTATTACTAGATAGGCATTACCAAGTCTGAGTCCCTAGAATGTCCCTTCACATAAGACCAAAGACACCAAGCACTAAAGTACACCAAACTCACAGATAAACCACTCACTGGTTCACTCATTGTTACCACTTTCAATGAAATACATACAAAGTTACAAGATACCCTAATTCATTTGTTATAGAGGCAAATGTTTTCTTTAGGATTTATAATCTGTATATAATAACCAAGATGTCTTAAGTGCCTTAAATTTTTTTTTAAATGTTGTATTTTATCTTGAAATCCTTATTTTGTTCTGTCATTATTTAAAGTAATTGGAAGGCCGAAACCGGTTTGGTTCAGTGGATGGAGCGTCGGCCTGTGGACTGAAAGGTCCCAGGTTCGATTCCAGTCAAGGGCATGTACCTTGGTTGTGGGCACATCCCCAGTGGGGGGGGTGCAGGAGGCAGCTGATGGATGTTTCTCTCTCATCAATGTTTCTAGCTCTGTATCCCTCTCCTTCCCTCTCTTTTACAGATATTAAAAAATCAATAAAAAATATATATTAACAATAAATAATAAGAAAAATAAAGTAAATGGAAGGAGTAAAAAACAGCAAATAGTGGGTTTGGTCTAACCTTTACGACAGCTCTTCTAAAACAATAGTTATCTAGCCTCAGTTTTCTGTTAAGACAAAATACACCAATTCATTTGCAGAAAAAGGAATTTCTGAAACTGAATTTGAGAAGGCCTAAATAATACCCAACTATAAATATTTTATAAAGATATAAACTGAAAATGGAACAGTAATGTAAACTTTTAAAACAGACTGAAATTTAAGTCAGAAATCATAATCTAAACTAAAAAAAAAAAATTCCTTACTTTTTTTCCTTCAGATTAATTTCAAATGATGTCACTTCTTGGTTGTCACTGGCTGTTTTCATTTTCTTTGACTGATGCACATATTGTTTTTCTTTCTGAGTCCCATTTTGTTGTAATACTGAAGGAGAAACCAACAAAAAATCTTGAATGAAAGTCAGATAAAGAGTGGCCTTTGGGAGTATCTTATTTTAGTTGCTATTTCATGCCCTTAAGCCCTATAATTCCACTCCTGAATCATATCTCAAGGAAACGACATGAGAAAAATAGCAATATGGCCCTAGCCAGTTTGGCTCAGTGGATAGAGTGTCAGCCTGCGGACTGAAGAGTCCTGGGTTCACTCCGGTCAAGGGCACATACCTTGGCTGCAGGCTTGATCCCTGGCCCTGGTTGCTGTGCATGCAGGAGGCAACCAATCAATGTCCCTCTCATCATTGATGTTTCTGTCTCTCTCTCCTTCCCTCCTCTTTCCTTGCTGAAAGCAATAAAAATATATTTACAAAGAAAAATAGCAATATATACAAGATGATCACAGACCCATTATCTATAAGTCTATAATATAAAAATTGGGAGATTCAACAATGCCTAAACAAATTTTGGTAACAAGTACATAATATACTCTTACTGTCAAGATTTACTTTAGCCGAAACCAGTTTGGCTCAGTGGCTACAGCATCGGCCTGTGGACTGAAAGGTCCCAGGTTTGATTCCGGTCAAGGGCATGTACATTGGTTGCAGGCACATCCCTGGTCGGGGGTGTGGAAGAGGCAGCAGATCGATGTTTCTCTCTCATCAATGTTTTAAGCTTTCTATCCCTCTCCCTTCCTCTCTGTAAAAATATACATATATATATATATATATATATATATATATATATATTTAATTGTTTTTAAAAACTAGTTACTGTGTTTATGTGAATAAATGTGTGAAGTTATTTCGTACTTTAATGTACATGCAAACTAATCGGGCTTTATAACTGCCTACGTTCCAAACAGATTGAAAGTAGACCATGGTTTAAATTTGTTCCTCTGTATGGAGACTCCGGTCCCCCAGGGAACTCAGATTATCCAGAATTAAATGGGGACTTGAATTGTTCCCCTGAATTCTCCGCTTTAAGAAAAACACATCCCTGGAATAACAAGAGAAGCGCCAGTTCCCAAGCACAGAGCCAGCTGCCTTAAACAGGGCAAAGAGATTAGTGCTTCTGGGAACAAGTAATAACAATCTCGGGGTTGGCCCAAGGAGAATGGACTGATGGTCCCAGGAAGGTAATTTGGCCAAGTTAAAGGAAAAGGAGAAGTGTGACCGAGCATTGAGCACAGGGCTACATATTGCTGCCATGAATCTGCGTGGGGACACAGGAACCCATAAAAGCCTGGTTTTTGGGAAATCCTTCTCACCGAGGGAATTGCTATCCACATTAGACAACTTATTCCTTTGTAATTTTCACTCTGTAATTGGCAGAGGACTATAATTTACTATACACACAGAGGTGTGATTAATAATACTTTAATAAGAATGTTCAAATGGTTTCAATTTCCCTAATCATAAATAAAAAGCTTTCTCTGGCCAAAGAGGAATAATATAATGTTCTATTTCAATTTTGCATATATGTGGTAAGAAATGACTAATAGTTACCTGGTGGAAATAATTAAGCCTATAAATAAAGTCAGGAACATTTATAAAGTGTTTATGATATACTTATCTACATACATCATATTCTGGTCTGTCTAAAAGACAGTAAAATTGATCTTTGTGTGTGTGTGTGTGTGTGTGTGTGTGTGGGCGCGTGTGAATTTGACCAACCTGATTTATTTTGTTTTCAGAGTAATTCCAATTACATTAATGCTTAAGTTGCTTTATAAAAGTGTAACATCTTCTGAATGAAATTTTGATAACTTATGGGGAATAAAATGAACTTTTAAATGACGTCTCTAGCCCTAGTCAAATTTAAGGTTGGTGTTCAGAGGAAGAGTTCAAAGGATAGCAGGACAGCAAAGGACCGCACACCTCGGGAGGCCCAAGGGAACATTAGGCATGCAACATTCTCTGGAAAAATCGGGCAGGTGCTTCAAGGGAGCATAGCACAAAGTCAGCCTCCCAATTCCTTTACTACTGCCAGTTAAGTGACAGAATCAGAACCTGATATTCTTGACTTCTGAATAACTAAACAATAAAATAAAATGGCAGTGTTTCAAAGCAATAATCGCAGAGGAAAACAGCTCTCACATCTCAATGTGCACACAAAGGCAAAAAAGCAAAAGAAA
Organism: Vespertilio murinus; assembly: GCA_963924515.1. Taxonomy (NCBI): domain Eukaryota; kingdom Metazoa; phylum Chordata; class Mammalia; order Chiroptera; family Vespertilionidae; genus Vespertilio; species Vespertilio murinus. The sequence goes on along the minus strand of OZ004706.1, from coordinate 140,266,482 downwards.
CGCTAGGATCAGGGGGTGAGACTCCCTGTATTTTAATAGCGAAGGATTTGCAAAAAGCAGACAAGAACTCTTTTGTGAAAAACAAATTAACTTTTACCAAGCAGTTCAAAGGTTTTCTTTCTTAGATTCTCATCACTATTCACTCTGAATGGTCTTTTAATAAAAGAGGCCGTTAATAGAAGAGGTTTTGTGTGTGTGTGTGTTTTGTTGGTTTTTTTTTGTTTTTTTTTTTGCTTCTGCTAACTCCAAAATTACATCCTAATATTGATGAGCTATGTGTACAGTATTAAGTACCTGGGTTGTGTGGACCAACATGCCAGAGCACACAGATAAGAAACAAAGATGGAGTTTTACAAAAGGCTGGCTTTATAATATGCACATATTTCTGTTTGGAATCACAAGCCAAAACTGATAGGAAACAGAAGAAACTTAAGGATAACACTGAGATTAACTCCAAATGACCTACTTGTCTGCTCAGGATTGGGCTGGTAATCAAAGCTGAAAGTCAGGGCACCTCCCCGCTCTGTCACTTGATAAGGGAAAAAACTCTCAAATAAGTCCACTCCTCTTTCAATACACTCGAGCACCTCATCTGGCTGGCTAATGCCACAGATGAGCCTGTGAAAATAAGAACACTGACATGAGGACAATGCCAGGACTCAATGAAAACATTAAAATAATGAAAACTATCAGTCATAGTTAGCAAATAATAAGATGTGGTGGAGGGAACCTTTAGTTGGGAGGCAGAGAGCTGGGCTAGGATCCCAGCTCTGCTATTAATTTACTTGCTGCGTTCTTTGGGAAAGTTTCTTAACCTGAGTTTTTTGTTTTCTCATTTAAAAAATAAGAGCATTAATACATACCTCACAGAATTGTTGGGAGAACTAATGAGATATTTGAAAAAGCACATAATGTAGTTTCTGTCCCCAAAGAGAAACTGAATAAAGGTTAGTTTTCTTTCTCCTCTCATCTCTTCTAAGCAACCTCCCTAGTCTTACACTAAACTTTATAGCCTACCTATCCACATGGATTTTTTTTTTAAGAGTGCAAAGCTGTGTGCTTTCGTTCCCCCTCAAATACTTCTATATTTTAACTGTATGTTGCCTATAATAAATTTTTATAATTGGTCCTAGAAAGATATTTTTATCTATACTTCATAGATTCATTTACAAAGCAACTCTTGCTCTCAGAATTTCAACTATGCCTACAGAATCTAGGAATCTAGCTGGCTTTTTTTATGCTTCTTTATATTTTCACCATGAATAAAATGTCTGCATGGTGGGATGAGGTGGTAATTTTAGAGGTACTGGGCATGGCATTCTGAGAATATTAATATTCAACCAAGGTTTTACCACTAAAACACCGGAAGATGCTAGATCAGGGCTGGTTGGCTGCTGTTTTTTATGTTTGTTTTTCTACGCATAGCTCCTTTTATGAACTGGCAGAGCAAAGCTTACAGACTCTCTGGTTTCTAAAAGAAGTCCAAAAAAAGGCTTATGTAATATTAAACAACCAGAACCCTTAAATATACACTGGTTTTTCTGACTACAGTTTCCCTCAAGTAACGTAATGTCTTAGACCTCCTCTCCAACTGAAGCTGGAGCTTCTACACACTTATAGAAAGAAAAACAATCCCAGCTTTCAAATCCAGTAACAGACATCTGTGAGCACTTAACTCAGAGAAGTCCAGAAAAAGACTAGAAATACTAACACTAAATCGTAGTCTGTGCCGGAATGGACTAGGAGGGGGGGCAATGAACACAGACTAGGGGTTAGAATCAGGGCAAATGCTGCCTGGGGTGATGAAAAGATACATTCTGGCCAGTGTTTACACAGGCGTGTATGTGTAAAAAGCCATCAAGCTCTATATAAGATTCATACTCTTTACTGTAAGTTATAATTGTTTTTTAAAAAGTAGTAAAATTGCATGTTAGATACTAGCCTATACAGTCTATATGCCGGCATAGTAAACAGCCAGAGGGGTATACAGCAGCACGCCATAATCAGACCTCTTATGATATCTATAGGAAAGAGCATAAATACTCACAATAAGTGGGAAAAAGACTATTCTTTCAAAAAAAATTGGGGATAGTCTAATAAACATCAGCTGCACTCAGAAACTCGAGACTTTTAGCTTCGAATCATGTAGATCATCTCTTCTCACCAGCACACAGTAAAACCTGGGATTTATGGAAAGAACCATAGTGTTGCCAGCCCCCTCAATTTCAAAATATGATACCACTGCCTCAAACCTATAGAGTTCTTATTAGTAGTGCCCACCTTCATTCTGTGGCAGCACGGATCCATCCTCAGCTCTCTGAGGAAGGCCAGAGTCGCCACAGCTCGTACCTGTCCCTGGAAACCATGTCCTAATGCATAAGGAACAGTGCTTGTATTTGAGGAGAAACAATGACACCCATCCTCACTTAGAATGAGCATCAAATAAACTCATTCATATGGCAATTGTCCTCTGGTCTACATCCTGAACCAACCACAGGACAGCCTCAATGGAAATTCCCTCTATGGTCAGCCTCAGGAGACTCAGCCTAGAAAGGACATCATCAAAACATCGAAAGAGCCCTAACCGGTTTGGCTCAATGGATAGAGTGTCCCCTTCCTCTCTGTAAAATCAATAAAATATATATTTTTAAAAACATCGAAAGACATGCCCATGTGTAGACTGCACAATACTCAGCCCCCAGCACTCCTGTTCTGCGCGCATGAGGCTTAGCCAGCATGGTCACTCAGCACTGGCCTCGGTTTGTCTTCCGGCAGCTCCGCGGTAACTGCCGACAGCAAGTCCAGTCTAGCGTCCAGAGTGGCTGGGTTCCCTTGAAAGCCATCCAGAAGGAAGCCACCTACGGGCCGCTTGGCTGTCTCTCGTGCTGACCTCAGCCTCTCCTCCATCACATCTCCACCTTCAATCGCCCCAATGATCGTACTTTTCTGAAGGACCTAAGGTGAAAAAGGATTGAACAATTTTAACCGTCTCCAGGAGTGGAGACCTTTGTCTAAATGAACCTTACAAAGAAGCCCAATGGACAGACAAGATCTCAGTGGGAAGCATGCAGGGAACGGTGCTGCCTCTGCCCTGAGAACGTTTAGGGCTCCAAAGAGCGCGATTTGAAAGCCACCCAAGTATGAAAAGACTGTGGAGAAACTGAAGCAATCGACATACGCAGCCATGCTTTAGCTTAAATTCAATGCATGCTGAGCAGATACAAGAGGAAAAAGACAAAGCGATAGTTTCAATTTGTTTAAATGACTATCCAGGCCTGCTTGAGGTCCCCGCCAAGTCATTATTAATTAGAGTCAACTTCAGGAACTTCTAAACTATCTGGCTGGGACAATGGGCTATACATTTGGAAAACAAAACAAAAAATCCTACTGTACACCATCATTAAAAATAAAGCTAAACATAAAAAATATAGTTATTCAAGTATTAGAAGAATATATTAAAAATTTTTATTTTTTATTTTATTTTTTTTAAAATATATTTTATTGATATTTTACAGAGAGGAAGGGAGAGAGATAGAGAGCTAGAAACGTCGATGAGAGAGAAACATCGACCAGCCGCCTCTTGCACACCCCCTACCGGGGATGTGCCCGCAACCAATGTACATGCCCTTGACCGGAATCGAACCTGGGACCTTCAGTCCGCAGACAGACGCTCTGCCACTGAGCTAAACCGGTTTCGGCTATATTAAATTTTTTTAAAATCTTGGTCTGAGGAAGGCCTTCCTAAGCAACCTAAAGCTTACAGTAAAAGGCTGACATATTTCAGTACAAAAACATTAAAAGTTCTCTAGTAAAATATACTATCAACAAGGGCAAAGGAAAACTTACTCTTTGGAGGAATAGGTAAACATCTACTCCACAGAAAAAACTCCAAAAATCCTCTAAGGAAACGACAACCCTATTGAAATCTAGACAGATATGTAAATATGAACTTCCGAAAAAGAAATGTAAATGCCCTGTACACATTTGGAGAGCTTACTAAACCTCACACAGTGAGGAAATGCAAACTGGAAACAATTAGATACCATTTTTGCCTATCACACTGACAAAAAAGTTCAAAGATAACAACACAGTGAAAGTGATAAATGTACTTATATACCCCAATAACTAGAAAGTAAAAATTAGTCCAGCCTCATGGGAGGGCATGTACACAACATATATCACAATGTCTGTGGTTTCATCTTTATATCCTAAAATGTCACTTCTACAAATTTCTACTACAAATATATTCACAAGGAAAAGAGTTTCAAGACATTGTTAAAAGCAAGGAACAAGGAAAGTTCTGAACCTATGATTATATTCATGTTATAAAAACCACATTTATATGTAATGATTATGTGTATGTAACTGTAAATATAAGCTTTGCAAGGAAATGCACAAGTCAACAGTGGCTCTCTGATAGGACAGAGGGGTGGGAGGGAGCCTGGGAGGCTGTGAAGAGGGAATTTTGCTTCTTAGTTTAAACAAGAGGGGCATCATCAGACTATTCCTCCAGAAGAAACACTTTGGATATTGTGTGGAGAGTGAATTAAGAGGGAGTGTGGCTAAAGGATGGGGAAGAAGTCAATATGATAATCCTGGACTACGGCAGTGCCAGGGGGGTGAAGAGGTGTGGATCTGAAACCTCATCAGGCAGTACAATCAACAACTGATTAGGCCGAAACCGGTTTGGCTTAGTGGATAGAGCGTCGGCCTGCAGGACTAAAGGGTCCCAGGTTCGATTCTGGTCAAGGGCATGTACCTTGTTTGCGGGCACATCCCTGGTGGGAGGTGTGCAGGAGGCAGCTGATCGATGACTCTCTCTCATCGATGTTTCCAACTTTTTCTATCTCTCTCCCTTTCTCTCTGTAAAAAATCAATAAAATATATATTTTTTAAATTAATTAGTTGTCCAAGAAGAGGATGAAGACAGTCTAGGATGACTCCTGCCTCCTTTTTGGAAGTTCGGGGAGATGCTGAGAAGAGCAGACTGATAATCCTAAAAAATAGCGAGGCTGAGACAAGATGAACATCCTCATTTGTGTATTCTGAGTTTGAGGTATCAGTGGGACATACACATTTAGCCACTGCATAGGCCTTAGATTACGGACATGTAAGATACACACATTTGAGTGCCCAGGCTAGAACGGTAGACACTTGGCACTGGGCTGCCACTCCCAACTCCTGCTTCCGCAGCAGACATGGCTAACAGACCACTCTCTTCCTGCTCCTACCAGGCACAGCTCCAAGCGCCGTGGCAGGAAACCTGTTCGCCATCTCGGAGCCTAGGGAATGTATGAAGAAGAAAAGTCCAACAACAGAACCTTGGGAAGCCTCAACATTTCAGGGCACTCAGAATAAGAGGATCCAGTGAATGGGGCGAAGGAGTCATTGGAAAAGGAAAAGCTGTTTGCAGCCATACAAAGCAGACAGTGACACAGGCTTGCTCCTTTATGGACTGACACAGCCCTATCTGAGAAATTCCCTTTCATGGGTATAAGAAGCAGGGTCATATATAATTATTGTCTAAAATGGAACACATTAAACAGTGAAAGAGGCACCATAAATAGTCTTATCAAGACAATAGCATAAACATAAGGAGTACAGAGAGGAATCCCAGCATTTGACTGACATATGGAAACAGTGTGACATGGTGAGGCTGACTATCACACAGAAGAAAGACTTGAGCGCACCTGGCCTTTCTAATAACCATGTCCTGTCATACTCTGTCCTTTTCACTCATCAAACATTCCTCATTTTACAAGGATAATTACTGGCTCAAAACAATGGCTAGTGAGCAACACTAGCAATTCAGACCCACAGCAGTGTCCCAGGCTGAACTCCTATTTAGATACTGAGAGTTCTATTCTGAATGACAACTAAGTTTCCTCTAATTTAATTTTGTGTATACTAACTGTATTAGCCAAATTACATTTTTGTGGGTAAACTCAAAATGATAATGTTCCTCAACTGATGCACCTGCCATAGTGGGAACTGACCGGTGCTCAGGATGGCCACCTAAATCATCACACCCCGATTCTCCCCTCTGGTCACTATCTCCTGAACGCCTGCCTCCTCTGTGTTCTCCTAGGGCAGTGGTTGGCAAACCGCAGCTCGCGAGCCACATCCTGCTCTTTGGCCCCTTGAGTGTGGCTCTTCCACAAAATACCACATGCGGGCGTGCAGGTACAGTGCGATTGAAACTTCCTGGCCCATGCACAGAAGTCAGTTTTCAGCCTGGACGATTCTATTTTGAAGAATTGGCATTAGAACACTCAAGGGGCCAAAGAGCCGCGTGTGGCTCGCCAGCCGCGGTTTGCCAACCACTGTCCTAGGGAGCTCATCCTTTCTCAATGTCCCTGTCTCTGCTCTCGGGGGCCTTATTTACTGCACAGCTTCTTTCCCACCATCACAACCATCCACCGTCAGCATTTACGGAGGGTGTCAGGAATTTTGCTTCATGATGAAGATATAAAAATAATACACAGAAATTGAGCTTAAGGAGGTCAAAGTTAATAAAGACAAACTAGTAAATCATTGCAGTACAATATGATTGGGGCTATACTATAGCTACATGCAAATTAAAGGCATGGCAAAGAGTGAAAAGAACTTCCTGGGAGGGTTAGGGTCAATTTCTTCGAATGAAAACAAAGGAATAAATGAGCTGGAGCTGGGAGCGAGAGAAATATGGCTGAGAATAAGAAAAAAGCAGCAGACCAGAAGGAAGTCTGCCTATAGGCACAGCGCCGTGAGACAGGATAGTGCCTCAGGGAACTGCAGGTGCCAGCCCCGCAGGAAGCAGGCCACCCTGGGCGGAAACAGGGGAGGCCAGGGGTCTGCGGGCCGTTCACGCCGTGTAAGAGCTGAAGTGGAGAACCTCAAATTCTTTTAGGAAAGTGGGCAACCGGTTCATATTTGTGCTTTAAGAAGATCTCTCGGGCCAAAACTGGTTTGGCTCAGTGGATAGATAGCGTCAGCCTGCGGACTGAAGGGTCCCAGGTTCCACTCCGGTCAAGGGCATGGTTGCGGGCACATCCCCAGTGGGGAGTGTGCAGGAGGCAGCTGGTCAATGTTTCTCTCTCATCAATGTTTCTAGCTCTCTATCCCTCTCCCTTCCTCTCTGTAAAAAATCAATAAAATATATTAAAAAAAAAAAAAAAAAAAAGATCTCTTGGAGGGCAGGGCTGGAGATAGATTGGGTGGAATGGAGAACAGAGGCAAAGAACAATTAAATGGTAAGTGTTTACATAAGAAAATCTGAAGTTATGAGGCCTTAAGATGGTGATAAAAGCGATGAGGGGGCAGATTCTAGGTATATTTAGGGAGATGGAATCAAAGGGAAGTGAATATTGGAGATTAAATTGGATATTGAAAGGAGTCTTGAAAGACTCAACTTTCTGGGTTGAGAAACTCGTTGGCTGCCAAAAACTGAAGCAGAGTATTGACGGAGAGCAAAAGGAAGAAGAGATTTGAAGAGAAAAGATACGAAGTTTCTTCTGTGAGTTTAAGATGTACATGAGAGCCGATACCGGTTTGGCTTAGTGGTAGAGCATCGGTCTGCGGACTGAAAGGTCCCGGGTTCGATTCTGGTCAAGGGCATGTACGCTGGTTGCGGGCACATCCCCGGTAGGGGGTGTGCAAGAGGCAGCTGGTTGATGTTTCTCTCTCATTGACATTTCTAGCTCTCTATCTCTCTTCCTTCCTCTCTGTAAAATATCAATAAAATATATATATTAAAAAAAAAAAGATGTACATGAGAAATATTCTAGTGAGAGAACCCAACTAAAGCCCTGTAGTTATGTGATCCTGAAACTAAGCAGTGTGATCTTGATTGTACCTAGAATTTTAGAACTAAAAAAAAAAAAAAAAACTAAGGGAAGGCTGCCTAATGAGAACACATACAGTGTAAAGAGAACCTTCAGACAGAATCCTAGAGAGCAATTATAATTAATGGGTCAGGAAAAAAAAGAACAGGAGAGGATGCAAAAGACCAAGAAGCAAGGAGCAGAGAAGTAGGAAGAACAGAAGAGGTGGTATCATGCAATGTCAATTAGCAAGAGGTTCAAAGAAAGAGCAGCGAGATGCACAGCTTTACCTCTGACTCTTCCTTCAGCCGCAGACAATGATCCAGGAATAGCAGCGATCGGTCAACAGACTTCCTGGCTCTTTTTATGGAACTTGCTTCCGCACAAGATGCTTCTCCATCGGAGAGACACTGGAACCAGTCTGGCTGAAGGGCCTGCTGAATCGCCATGAACTTGGAAGCAGTCATTTCCACTCGTCCTCCAACACCCCACACAGACACAGACTGCCAATGAGTAGACGATGGGGAATTAGCAAGAGTGAGATGCAAATAATAAAATGCTAAAGCAATTCTGAACTTAATTCTTCTTTACAACTAGAGATGGTAGCAATTCAACATCCTAGCATGGTGAATAAAAGAGGGTTCCTATACTGTACTCCAAATTCTCTAAGAACCTTGTTGCTCACAGAGAATCCTTCAAGGGCCATACAAACCAACGTCTGAGCTTGCCCCTAAGAATTCTGTTACACTTTCCTAACAGCCCAGTCTTCCAGTCTCCCCCACCCCCCTTTACCCACGTAGCTCCTGAATGCACCGCAGACTTTGATTCTTCTGTCTGATCACATCGCTCCCTTTGACTGAAGTACCCTTCCCCTATGCCTTTGCCTGGTACCCTTCAAGATAAGAGTTCAAATGTCACCTACACTAATGTGTCCCCCAAACTTCCCTGGCATGATCAAGCGTCTCACCCATGTTATCCCAGAAATGCATGCTTACTTCTATAGAAATGATAGCCCTTAGCACACCACTGTATATCTGACTAGAGAATCCCAATTCATGTTGTGCCTCAAAAGCAGTCTAGGGCCTTACACATCATTAAGCAATTACCGGGTTGAGTTACATACAGAATTATGTGATAAGACATAAATCCCATAGTACACGAGAACCTCTATATGTTCCTTTGGTTACTTCTCCTACAGCACCTCTCTTCTCAGAAAAGACTGACAAGGACAGATGGGGAAGCAACATGCAGGCTTTATTTTGGCATATTTAAACGAATCCTCTCTCCCTGACAAATAGGGTAGATAACTGACATCAAAATATTTTCTTTTGAATATAAATTATAAAATAAAAAGAAGTATAGAGCAGAAGAGTGATTTAAAATAGTAATCTTAGTAAGATTAATACATATTGTTGACTACATAAGTTATTAATACAGTTTCACTGATTCAAGATGATAGTTTCTTAGGTTCTTTAGTCAAAAAAAGTTTTTAAAAAATCCAAAAAAAGTTAAGCAAACCATATGTGCTTAAATTTCATATGCTACCCTGAATTTTCAAAAGAAAAAAAAAAAAAGGAATTTCAATGAAAAAAGACCCAAAAAAAAAAAGCAAATTAAAAAAAAAATCTCTGTAGTTCTTCACCTTTTCCCACAATCTCAATTGCTACAATTATCTGTAGAAAGCTTATATTAGCTATTTTCACTTAACTTTAGACTTGTATACTTTAAAGCTGGTTATTAAAACTGGTCTCATATCAAGAAAAACTATATTATATAAATTCCTTTACTGAAGTACACTGAGTGGCCAGATTGGGTGCAGGGAAAGGAATTACATTTATAACGTAGTAGAATATACAGGGTGGGCAAAGGAGGTTTGCAGTTTTTCGTATGAAAAAAACGTATGAGTAAGTAATAATACAAGAATAAACTGTGTTTCACATACTCACAACTGTGAACCTCCTTTTGCCTACCCTGTACTGAAACTCTGCCACAACGATGTCCTCAAGGACAATGCAATGGGGCCATGTCTCAGGAGAAAACTTTTAATGAAGCCCTTTTCATATTCCTCTTCACTAGCTAAAAAGTGGACCCAGCTTTTTCAAATTCTGTTCTAAAAAACAAGCGGTATTACACTGAGGTTCTACTATATATAGTTGGACATGTGATAACACTCATCAGCAACTTTTCCCACTCCTCCTGAGGTTGTTAAAACTGCAAATAAAGCATGGTATCAAAAGACTACTGTTTTCTACCATCATAGCAATTTCTTTTTTTGGAATGTACTTAACTCTTTTCCGGCCCCAAATTTTTGCAAAAATGGGAAAGCTGAGGACACCTTAACCCCATCCTCAGTTTGCTCTCCTTTAACTCCTGTATACCACCCATCCTACTATATTCATAAAAATAAAGAGAAGACGGGAATGGACCAATAGCCCAGCAGTAGGATCCTAGTATTTGAGGGACACAGGAGGCTGACTTCCTGAGACAAAGTTGCAGCCTTGGAGGAAAGTTGTAATACCTTGTTCGTTACATAACCAGCTGGGCAGGGGCTGACTGGATCGTGCAGGGAGCAGTACAAGAGTGATTCTGGCATGCCTGTATAAACATAAATAAGAACTCTTGAAAGCACTTATATCAACAATTACACTGTGTTGTACCAGAATAGCTTCATGATGTATACTGCTGGATAAAGCAACACTGAGCCCAGTAAATGGCTCATATATGCACTTAGAACTACAGGAGGCCAGACAACATGAATGAAAAATACTTTGAAACCTGCTAATCTAAAAGAATTAACTGCAAAGATTCATTTCTAATGACACAAAGGGAAGGTATATTATAAAGAATGAGATACAACGAAAGTGTTTAATGACATGATAACCCAACTCATTTGCTTTGAAGACAAATTTAGTATCAACTATATTAGGTGTAGGAACTATGTGAGATGAACTAGCTCCAGGAAAGATGAAATAATCTAATCAAAAGATAATCTCATTAATGATAAAGCCATCCCACGTCATGAGTCCCTAAAGGCAAAATTAAAAGCTATAGGACAGTGCAAATGAATCTCATTTTCAGTAAGTTTTACTGACTCAAGATGATAGTTTCTTAAGTTCTTTAGTCAAAAAAAGTTGTTTAAGGAAAAAAAAATCCAAAAAAGTTAAGCAAACCATATGTGCTTGAATTCCATATGCTACCCTGAATTTTCATAAGAAAAAAAAAAAAAGGGGAATTTCAATGAAAAAAGACCCAAAAAAACAAAGCAAATTAAAAAAAATATATCTAGTTCTTCACCTTTTTCTACAATCTCAATTGCTACAATTATCTGTAGAAAGCTTATATTAGTTATTTTCACTTAATTTTAGATTTCTATACTTTAAAGTTGGTTATTAAAACTGGTCTCATATCAAGAGAAACTATATTACATAAATTCCGCTACTGAAATACAGAGTGGCCAAATTATCATGATCTCTAAATGCATAATAATCTGGCCACTCAGTGTATATCTTATATAATAAAAGGCTAATTGCCCATCGACCAGGAGTTCGACCAGCAGGCAGGCCAGCCAACCACCCATATACCCTCCCCCAGGCCAGGCTGGCTGGACCCCACCCATGCACGAATTTATGCACTGGACCTCTAATACACACACACACACACACACACACACACACACACACACACACACAGAGTGGCCAGATTATTATGCGTTCAGAGATCATAATAATCTGGCCACTCTGTATAGGGCCTTGAGACAAACAAGTCAACATGCAGTTTTTCTCACAAGCAGAATTGAATAACCAATGGAAACAAGATTTTTATTCACTTAAGTGAGCCTTAGATATTGGAAAAAGCTTCAGGAGAAAATGGTCTGCAGAAGAATTTATTCTCCAGCTATCACTTCTAAGCCTTTCCTATAAATAAATGGACACATACATCGGCCTTTAATATCCTAGTTCTGAAACAAAAGAAAACACTAACATATCAGAATGCAGCTGTACATAAACTCTTTGTCCTCTGCCTTATGTTTTAGGTTCAAACATGACAAAACTACTTTGGATCTTAGGGAGTTTCCATGCAGTGTCTCACTTCTAGGTCTTTGCTTTATGCCTGGAATATCTGCCCATACCTGTCTACTATCACCCCCTCCTGGCCTGGCTAACTCCCACTCTTCCTTGATCCAGCTAAGGTGCCCCTCATCTTCTCTCTAAAAAATTATTTCTTTACTCTGACCTCTTTCCACATGCACCCTACAGCAGGTTATGTGCTTCTCCCTCTGGCTCTCATGATACATGTACATATGCCTATTCCTGCCAATGTAGTCACCACTCCACTGAAATTACGTTTATCTTTATCCCAACTAGGTTCTGGGTTCCATGAGGGCAACAACTGCTCCCTATTTATCTCTAAATCCCCAGTGTTTGGTTCTCAGATGCTCAATAAATGTTTACTAAATTAATGAACAAGCAAATGTATGAACAAAAGATTAAAGGATAAACAGCACCTCCAAACTCCAAATTAATACATCATAAGGCACACACAAATAACTTAATTAATTTTACCTATAAACTTTCCAATTCCTTCCTTATATTCTGTCAAGACTTCGTGATATTCTGCCCTGTAAGTAAAACAGACAAATACATAACATAATAATGAATCATTCCACAGACACTCTATACAACAACTGAAGTCCTCTTCTCACCCAAACATGCTATGTGACAGTAAATGTAGTCTTGAACAACAAATACACCATTACTCAAGAATCCCAACTCACCAGGCTAGATGCATTAGCCAGAGTAAAGGTTTTCAATCTGCAAGTAGTTTTGTGAAAAGAGAAACTGGCAAACTTCAACTGCTCCAGAATACCTTGGTTTCTTCTTCCCCATCCCCTTCCAAATCAGTTTGAAACTAATACAACTAGAGGCCCAGTGCACGAATTCGAGCAGAGGTGGGGTCCGGCCAGTCTGCCCCAATCGGGGCTGATGGGGGCAGGAGGAGGAAGAGGAGGTGCTGCAGGCAGTTGCGGGGAGGGGTGCAGTCACCCTGCCCCCTGGTGGAACTCCCCGTGGAGGGGACAATTTTCATATTAGCCTTTTATTATATAGGATATTGCAGAGTCATTTCATCTAGAGCAGATTGATTAATGAAGGATAAGGTCAATATGCACAATACACAAAATGGTCTGACTCCATTAGCTCTGTTTCCATAAGTAGCACATGCAAGTACATGTGCAGAGACAGAGAAATCTTTGAGGCTAGTGCATAAAGACAGCCTCCCTGCAAATATAGTAACCACTCCACTGAAATTACCTGTTTATCTTTATCCCACCTAGGTTCTAGGTTCCATGAGGTCACCCCCGGGAGCAGTGGCAATGAGGAACCTTGGGTTCAGAGGAAAAGTGAAGCAGCTTTAACATGGAGGTCTGACCTGTGCCTTCCAGATTAGGGCCAGATGATGTATAACATTTGATATATTTCCTCTGATTTCATTCTAAAAAATCTACGAATTTTACACATATAAGCAAAGAAAGTCTTTTGCTTTGCTGTACCTTGTTAAGGTAACTAAGCTGCTGCCAAAGTTGGAGCTTGGACTGGTTGGGCCCGCTACTTACAGTGATGCCAGTGTGAGCTGAGCCATGGCAGGAACCCCTCGGATACTCTGCAGCGTGTGATGGGTCAGGTGTGGGGCAGAGCCAGTCTTGGTGTATAGAAGGCAGCCTGGAATGTCCATGGTGTGGTCCCCCGTTTTGCCTAGGTTTTTTATTTTTCCTAGGCGACAGCCATTAACTACCTTGGTAAGACTCAGCTTCATCCTGAGGGATTCCCCAGGCCCTGATAAGAAAAGATCATTAAATTCAGAAGAAGTTTCATGACATCTAAAGGCTAAACACTTTGCAAAGATAACAACCTACAAAAAAACTAATGATAACATGTTTATAACTACTTCCAGTCTAGGATTTTTTTATATATCCAGGAACAGGGGAATGGGGAAAGTGCCAGAGCAATATGATGACATCAACCCCATTTAAATTCAGTTTCTGAATTTTTGTCTGACCTGATAAAATCTAAACAAATGGAAGGATGAAAGTGAAGACTAATCATAGAAATAATGCAATGAAGCCAAGGCTCATTCTCAGCCTTGCTACGTATAGAGAAAAGTCACACTGCTTAGGAAATACTGATTATTTTACATATGGGTAAACTGAGGCTAATAAAGTCACCATTTTGGAAGTGTCAGAACCAGGACTTAAATCATAGAAGTCTGACTGTGGAGGTTGTACTTGTAGACCATTAGAAGTCCTCAGTCTTCTCCATGAACATATGCAATGTTTATTTATGTTACTCCAATGTTAAGATATAATTTTAAAGCCATATTTTCCATTTTGCTCCATTTATTTGTCCCACTTATTTATACATTCTTTGGTTGAGTCTTGCATGTGCCCTGACCTGGACCGAACCCTCAACCTTGGGTATCAGGTCCGCGCTCTAACCGACTTAACCACCCGCCCGAGCTACCCACCCAGGGCGTAACACAATTTAATCAACCATCGCCAATACAGATGGACACTGAAGGGACACTGAAGACTGTGCGGGTCCTAAGATCACTGCAAAATTCGGAGGACACGGCTTCCCTGATGTCATTTTCACCAATCTCAAGGCTAGTTTAGTTTACATTTCCTGGAAGAGTTCTACACATATACACTGTTTTTGTTTTGTTTTTTGTTTGTTTGTTTTTTATCATTACCAAACTCCAACGATTTAAGTACTATAGCCCCCATTTTGCCTAAGGGTCCGAGAGTTATTAAGCAAATTGCTTGAGGTCATTCAGCCATAAAGTAGCTGGTCCAAAGCTCCCGCCCTAAACATCGACCCTGCCTTAGGAGCCCCTGCGCTCCAGAGTGGACCGTCCACGGAAACGTCCATGCTAGGTCAATAAGAACGGATGCAGCTGAAACCGGTTTGGCTCAGTGGTAGAGCATCGGTCTGCGGACTGAAAGGTCCCAGGTTCGATTCCGGTCAAGGGCATGTACCTTAGCTGCTGGCATATCACCAGTGGGGGGTGTGCAAGAGGAAGCTGGTCGATGTTTCTCTCTCATCGACGTTTCTAACTCTCTATCTCTCTCCCTTCCTCTCTGTAAAATATCAATAAAAAATATTTAAAAACAAAAACAAAAACGGATGCATCGTCACTCCAGGAGCCGCCGCCAGCCCTCGCGGAGCGCTAGGCTCAGGGAAGCGGGATCATCCCACCCTCTGCAGTATCCTGGGCAGCCCGGGGGCCGGGCGGACTTTCGGCTGACAACTTGACCCTTCAGCAGAGGCCAGCTGAAAGCAGCTCCCTTTTACTCAGAGATTCGGTGAAAGCGCACGCGGTTTGGGAGCATCTGGACACGGAAGCCCTCAGGAGACCCAGGGAAGGAAAGGGGGTTCGTGGTGGGAAGTACAACAGTTAGTGCAACACAACCAGGAAGTGCCAGGGCGCGGCGCGACTCATTCACCCGCAGTAGGCTCCCCCCCACACACACATACACCCCATCTGGGAAGAGGGGGCACTCACCTACAAACCTCCCAACTTTTTTTTTTTTTTCCTTTTTTATCTGGGGACCCCTCAGACTCCCCACAGCTGGCTCCCACGTGTCCCGCTCGCAGAATCTTCAGGCCTCCTAAACCACCGCCTCCGACGCAGAGCCAATCAGGGAGCATTGCGTCATCAGCGGGCGCCAGGAAAAAGGCAAAAGTAATCTCCCCGCGAACTCGAGCGAAAGCGAGGGCCTCGGCGGGCGGTCGTTGCCACGGGTAACCGAGCTAACGCGCTCCGCCTGCGCAAAGCCTCCTGGGAGTGGTGGTTCGCCGGCGCCCCGTAACTGCCTTCCTTGCGGGCGGAGGAACTACATTTCCCAGAGAGCTGCGGTAGCGAAGTGGGCAGACGAGCAGCGGCGGTTTCAGCTTCAGCCAAGGTCCCGACCTGAACCTGGAAAATGCTGCTGGCGCCCCAGGAAGGGTCCTCCTCCAGGAAGAGGACGGGGCTGAGTCGCTGGAAACAATTAACGAGGAAGCGGAGTCCCCAGGTGATGCACCCCAATCGGGAGTTGCGGGGCTCGGGGACCGGCTCCCAGGCCAGCCGCGTCCCCGCGTGTGCTCCCTCCTTCTTCCACCCAGAGCATCCCTATCCGGCCCGCCCCTGCCTGTGCCGCCCTGGAGCCAGCCTTGCCCTGGGGTCTGGGTTCCTTGCGGCTTTGGTGGGCAGCATCACGAAGAACTTTCCATCCAACAGCTTTTTACAAACCGGAGAGTCTGGTAGTGCTCGTCCGGTTGAAGAGAATTTAGGAACTCTTTTTGCCTCCTACTTATTACCGCCCCACAATTTTAGAGAAATTCCCGCACGCTCATTTTTTATTTTTTTATTTTTTTGCAAACCAGGGAACTGATCTTTATTGGAAGGGGGAGATCTTCACATTAAGTTCTCGGCCTGATATACAAAATGCATAAAATGAATTCATAAATGCAAGTGGGTACTGACTAGACAAATACCTGATTCTAAATGTCTAAATTCAACCATCATTTTTAAAATAGACCCTCTTTGTATTTGTTCCCTCTTGATGAATTGGCATCCCATGGAAAACTAACCCCATTTTAAACTTGAAACATATGTAAATGACATGTGCAAAGTCAGTCACAGGAGGTGTGCTTTTCACAGACTACCTTTTTAACAGCCGCAAAAATAACTGCCTTAAGTGGAGGTGAGAGAACCAAAATGGAGCTGGCTTCTCAGCTTTCCACTCCAGAGCAGTTTCACCAGCTGTTTTCACCCTTAAGTTATACTTTTAAGAATCTAATCTTTAGACATGTGGCCTTTCTGAGGGCCCTAGGCAATTGTGCTTACAGTTTATTCTAAATATACCAGCTAAATAACGCACTGGATATATTTTACTTGGTGAGTATCTTGCCCCAGATACTGGAGGGTGCAGATTGGGACATTAGAGAGTTGGAAACACAGTCTGCTACTATTGTAATGTACCAGTTCCATTGGATCCAAAATAGGTTATGGATATAGATTTGATGATGAAAAGTAAAAATTTGGGACAATTTCTTAGGACTCCAAAGGAAGGATTTTTTTTCCTGCTAGTGCTCATTGTTACTTCCTAGAGGATGAAATGGTAAAATCACAAGAGCTCCTCAAAATTCAGTTGTGTTTTAATAGAATCAGCGCTTTGTTGCAATAACAAAATTATTCAGCAGCACAGCTGCATTAATAATTTCTCTGTAAGGCACTTTGAAGGTGAACTGTTATGTAAGTGAAAGCATTATGTCTTTTCCTCCTCCATATTTACATAGCCCCTTATTTATTTAAAAATCCACCTGAATTATTAGCAAAGCAAATACCTCTATTCATTAAGTGACTATTAGGGGGAATTCTCCAACTCTTGAATGTTACAGAGAGTGAAGAAAGGAGGTGTATGACTTGTCTGATTGATATGTAACTGACCTTGGTAGAAATTCATGTGATTTCTGCTTCATTTTCTGCTCTGTAAAACAGTAGAAGATTGATTATCCCTCACTGCACCTCCCTCCCCCAGTTCTTACTGGACCAAACAATATCCCTACTGTACGTATAAGATAAGAAGGCCTCATGCCCTTACCGATTTGGCTCAGTGTACAGAGCATCGGCCAGTGGACTAAAGGGTCCTGGGTTCGACTCCAGTCGAGGGCATGTACCTAGGTTGCAGGCTCCTCCCCGGCCCAGGGCCCATGCAAGAGGCAATCAATCGATGTGTTTTTCTCACATTAATCTCTCTGTCTTTCTATCTCTCTTCCTGTCTCTATAAAAATCAATAGAAAATTATCCTCTGGTGAGGATTAAAGAAAAAAAAAAAAGAGAAAAGGAAGCTTCGTGCTACCGGCTTGTAAGGGGGGCCTAAAGGAGAAGGGCAGACACTTCTCTAAGCAGAATTGCTTCTGCGACACTTCAGTAAATCTGGCAATCTGTGTTTGGGTTTTTATAAGGAATGTAATACCTAGCATTCCTCTATCTTGGCTCTTAACCCGGGATAACTTGAAAATACTCATTCTTGGGCCCTACCTCAGACCAAGTACCGTATTTGCCGGTGTATAAGACAATTTTTTGGCCCTGAAAAATACGTATTTGCCGGCGTATAAGACGACTGGGCGTATAAGACGACCCCCTAACATTTCCACTAAAAATACAGAGTTTGTTATATACTCGCCGTATAAGACTACCCCCCACTTGGAGGCATATTTTTCAGGGCCAAAAAATCGTCTTATACGCCGGCAAATACGGTAAGTCAGATTCTGGTGGGCCTCGGCAGCAGATAAAAACATTCAGACAATGTCCCAGAGACAGCTCCATGTTTCTTTTTCCTGTCATCCTTCTGGGTGCTTTTGTTGCTGAAGTTTCTAATGAGACAGGGGAAAGAATAAAGGACACCTTCATGTACCTCAGTCAGAAGGATATAAATGGCAAAATTGTTAGTGATATTGCTATGTACTAATATTCTGTATGTATTCTCCACAGTCTGCTTTTGACCCTGGCAATGAGGGACACTGGATTGAGGTAAGGATATTGCACAAATTAAGATAGAAAGAAAATTGAGAGTCAGACATAATCAGATGGAAAAGAAATACAAGTAGGTCTCCATTTTGCACATAGGTTGTTTTTGCTCCCATGTGACTATATATGTTGCCTCAGTTCTTTAGGCCAGGAGAGCAGAGCAGAAGCCTTAGGAGAGACCTTCCTCAGATCTTGGAAAAGACTACTGTAGTTACATTAATCTCCGGGACCCATGCACTAGGTAAAAGCTATGTGTGCATCACAAGTAAGAATCTTCTAATGACTACAGCAATCCAAAAACGGAGTGGGCATTTTTATAAGTGTTTTCTATCACAGGAGTTTTCAAGTGGATTCTAAATGGTCACTTAATGTAAACGACTAATGAAAAATATGTTTGATTCAGTGAGGGGATGGGGGGATTGGATTAGATAACTTCTGAGACCTGAAATGTACATATTTTTTAGTCCAATTACCATTTAAGTTGAAAATACCATTATACCACTTAAGGTGAGTGCCTCTGAGTATCAATTTGGCAACTTGCCACACTCAGTTCATTTGTGCTGGTTTAAAATCATGTGGCTTTTCCTGGGAAAATTATTCTTCTCCCTGGTAGTATTTTGAAGAGTTATTACTTATCTGAATTGATAGAAATTATGAGCTTCAGGCCAAACGGAACCTAGGCCAGATATCATTGTTCACCATTTATTCATCCACCAGTATTTATTCAGTGCCTACTAAGTGCTAGCCCTCCATTTGGGACACTAGAAATAATATAGTACCCAGGGCAGGTGCAGGGTCTGCCTTCCCAGAATTGATAGTGAGGGGTAAACAAAGCTGTTGGGAGAATTACAGGTGTAATAGAAGCACGTGGTGAGGGGTTGCTAATATCGGTGGAGCCATTTTCCTCTTTCATGTAATTGTTAGCCAGCTTGACTCGGTTAGATATGTATCATTCCTCTAAAATTTCTGCAGTAGCTCTTTTCCCATTACGTCCTCAAATCTCCCATCTTGAAAAATTTTAGTAAGTCCTCATTTGATTAGGTTTTATTATTCCTCTAAAACTCCTGCAATAGCTCTTTTTCCATTATGTCCTCAAATCTCCCATCTTGAAAAAACAACAACATAAGTCCTCATTTGACCCCTCCATCCATTCTGAGTGCCAAACAGTTTCTTTCTTGTTTTTGTTTTGTTTTGTTTATCTAACCTCTTTGGATATGGACTCCTTGCCATTGTGTTTTTATTATCCTCTAGTGTCCACAATTATTTTACTCCGGTTTCTATTTCTTACCACTCTACAGAAACTGTCGTAAATGACTTACTGACTAAATCTAATAATCTCTTCTTTGTCCTCAAACTTTCTAATGTTCATTTGCTCTGATTATCACTTTATTATCCTAGAAATCTTCTCTCCCATTATCTTTTTTAAACACTGTTTTCTCTTGCTTCTCCTACCTCTCTGTTAACTTGTTTATCTTCTTTTCTGATTTTGCTCCCTAGTATATCGTAACTGTAGGCATATCCTAAACAGTTATAACCTCTGGACCTAAGACTTCCAAATCCACTTGAGTGGACCACACTCTCAGAAACAGCTAAGACCTTGTTAGGTGGAAGAGGGGGGAGTATATGGAAAGGATGTGGAGCATGGTGAAGGTTTACCGAGGACATTCTTCAAAACAGAAAAGGAAGGTCAGTGTAACCATAGCACTGGGGACTTGACTGAAGCAGGTGCTCCTAATTTTTTGCGGTACCAAAAATTGATAGAGCAGATTGATCCAGTCCTGACAGTTCTTAGTGGAAAGGCAAAGGAACAAGAGATGCGAGGCTTATTAAGAATAGAGGCCTGGTGCACAGATTTGTGCACCAGTGGGGTTCCTCAGCCTGACCTGCAGGAATCGGGCTGAAACCAGCAGTCTGACATCCCCTGAGGGGTCCCAGATTGCGAGAGGGCACAGGTCAGACCAAGGTACCCCATCGGTGCAAGAATCCGTGCATCGGTCAGGCCTCTAATATGCATATAAGATTTTTGGTTAATCTCTTCTGGATCTTTTCCCTCCCCCACTTCCCTCTGACATTTATCAGTCTGTTCCATGTTTCCATGCCTGTATGTTGAGCATCTGCCCCCTGGTGGTCAGTGCACATCACAGCTACCGTTCAAATGGTTGAATGGTTAGATACTTAGCATATTAGCCTTTTATTTATATATGCACTGGGGGGTGGGAGAGTCCATCATTCAAGCCTGCACCCTCTCTCCTTGGGCCTAAGCCAACAGGTGGACATCCCCTGAGGGATCCTCAGTGCTTCCACAGAGGCAGGAGAGACTCCCTGCCACCACCGCTGTGCTCACCAGCCATGAGCCTGGCTTCTGGCTGAGTGGTGCTCCCCTGTGGGAGTGCACTGGCCAACAGGGGGCAGCTCCTGCATTGAGCATCTGGCCCCTGGTGGTCAGTGTGTGTCATAGCTACCTATTGTTCTGTTTTTTGGTAGATTTGCATATTAGGGTTTTATTATATAAGATAGTAGCTGAATACCCTCACAGAATAGGAAAGGAAGGGGAACTTTTAAAGAACTCATGGGCTGAGGGAAAGAGGAGGCACATGGTGACTGAGGGACTTGGTTAGATGCATCACCAATGTAATGGAGTAGGGGAGAGAAAGAGAGACATGAATAGGAGGTTGATGTTGGAGAAGAGCTTATCATTGGTTTGAGCAATGGAAAATTCTGTATGACATGGTTCAGGATGACCATGTCAATGAGTTGTTGAAGTGAAATGAAAGGGAAAGCTGTTGGAATACAGGAGATAAGCAAACCTTGAGGCTGGGAAATGTGTGTGGGTCTTCCTTGGGGATGTTGAAGTCACTTAAAATCAGACAGATGTGGTAGAACTATTAAGTCTTGGGATAGCTCACCCAAAATGCAACTGTCTACTACAATTTACAATTCATCCTCATCCTGATTTGATAGATTAACTCATCTTCTTACTGCAGTACATTCTGCTACTTTGAGCTTTTCAAACATTTTCATCATGTCAGCTCTTCAATCTTGAAGCTTCAGTGGTTCTACATGCCATCAGATGAAACTCTAAATCAAGACTGACATTTAATGCCCTCTATCAGTCTACCTCTAACAACCCTTTTACTGAAGCTCTGTGTGACTTCCTGCCAGGCTGATTTCCTTTCCCTCCATCAGACAAGACTTTCTTGCTCTGACTCATGTTGATCCCCATCCTAAGATACCCTTCCTCTTTGAGAGGCTAATTCAGAGCCTTCCCTTAATGCTCAGCTTAATATGCCCCTCTCAGTAAACAACTCCCCCTCATCTCAGCCGCCTAATCTCTTCTTCTTATACTTTTATTTGGAATTATTTTGACACTCATACACACAGATACAGTGGTAAGTATTTGCTTGTATACAGCGTTATTAAAAAAGAAATGGGTACTTTCGAAAATATATTACTCCCCAAAATATTATATATGAACATGAAGTTTGCACATTCAAGAAACTCATGTTTGTACTTCCCAGCCTTGAGGAAATATAGGAGTGCCTTGTAGCTGCTGTTTCTGCTATCAATGGTTATATTCTACAAAGAAGTCTAGCATGGACAATGGAATTGATGTGCCATGGCACATCAGGAGCACATACAGGCATGCCTCACTTTCTTGTGCTCTGCTTTATTGCACTTCACAATTAGTATGATTGTATCAACATTGAGGCAAGCTCCTTTACCAGCAAAAGGATTATGACTTGATGAAGGCTCAGGTGATGGTTAGCATTTTTTAGCAAAAATGTATTTTTTAGACATAATACTATTGCACGCTTAATAAACTATAGCATAGTATAAATATAAAATTTTTTAAGAACTATGCTTTTATTGATTTCAGAGAGGAAGAGAGAGGCAGAGAGGAATAGAAACATCAATGATGAGAATCATTGATTGGCTGCCTCCTGCACACCCTCTACTGGGGATTGAGGCCACAACCTGTGCAAGTGCTATGACAAGCAATCGAACTGAGACCTTCTGGTTCATAGGTGGATGCTCAACCACTGAGCCACACTGGCTGGGCTAAACATACTATCTAATAAAAGAGTAATATGCAAATTGAACATCACTCCAACACACAAGATGGCTGGCAGTTTGGGATAACCAGACCTGCCCCAGGGGGCAGTGTGGGGGAGATAGTTGGGGGGACCCAGACCTGCAGGGGAGTGGTTAGGGGGTGATCATGCTGGCAGGCAGAAGTAGTTAGGGGCAATCAGGCAGGCAGGCAAGTTGTTGGGAGCCAGCAGTCCTAGATTATGAGAGGGATCCCATATTGGAGAGGGTGCAGGCTGGGCTGAGGGACACACACACACACACACACACACACACACACACCCGTGCACAAATTTTGTGCACCAGGCCTTTAGTAACTTGTATATGCACTGGGAAACCCCACAATTTGTGCGACTTCATTGCAATACTCACTTTATTACTAGTGGTCTGGAATCAAATTCACAATATCTCCAAGGTATGTCTGTATTAAAATTGTATAAGATCATGGAAATAATTGAGATAGTTCCTTTACAATCTATATACTTACTTATATCATAGCTACTAAGAAATAAACTTTGGAAGGTGATTGTTTAATCACCCCTGCATTGCTTTAGAATTGTTTTTGAGTTATTGCGTACATGTTATATGGAACAAACCAAGAAACAGTGAACTCTCTCAGGACAGAAGATTTTAGTTTTGTTTTTCCCTTCATGTTCACTGTTTAGCTGGTAACACAGCTACTATTCAGTAAACTAGTTTAAAGAATAAGTTGTTCAATCGACACAATGTTTATTTCATTGAAATATAATTTAAGATGGACCTCTCCTGTCTCTTATATGTTTATTTTGAAAATACATGGTAAGGATATAATATTTTAAAACAAGGAAGTATAGAGATTATTTCTAATCCTTAGTATCTTCTAGTGCTTGTGCCAGTCCTATGAATATCTGGAGGAGAGCAGTCAACAGAGGGGGGGCGTTCAGTGTAAAGGTCCTGAGCTGGGAGCATGTGTGCACATGTGAGGAGGAAGGAACAAGGCGGTCAGTGTGGCTGAAGTAGAGGGAGCAATGGAAACGCAGCAGAGGAGGGGATGGAGAACTCACAAAGGGCCTGGCGGTGCAGGACCTTAAAGCACACGATAAGGACTAAGACTTTTATTCTGCATTGCATGAACTAGGGACCCAGGGAGTTATAACATGAACTCGACTCAAACTAGTGGTTTTGAGTAGAGTTCTAACATGTTATGCCGTTCATTTTGAAGGGACCTCTCTGGTGGGAGACGGTTACAGAAAACTTGTCAGGAAATTGGGTGCCTTTCCGGATAATGGCAGTAGAGGTGACATGAAGGAGCCAGATCCTGGATATATTTTGAAAATAGATTTCCTGATATATTAAAAAGAGAGGGAAAGGGAGAGGGAGAGGGAGAGGGAAAGAGAGAGAGAGAGAGAGAGAGAGAGAGAGAGAGAGAGAGAGAGAGAGGGAGAGAGAGAAGATTCAAGAAGCATTTTTAGGAACTGAAAGAATGGAGTCATCACTACCTAAGTGACAAGACTGGGAACACTACAGGCGTGGAAAAAGCTGGTTTGTAGGGAGGGGGAAAATGGGGGCTTAATTGTAAAGTTAGTTCTTTTATGATGTGCAGGTAAGCCAGAGTGCCAAGAAAGTCTGTCCACCTCTGCCAGTTCCTCCCCGACCCCCTGGATTTGGCCAACGTTTTACTAGATTCTTACTGTTGAGTTAAAATATTCTGAAGACTAAAGTTCAGTGACTGTGTATCCCAATTTTGTTGCATCTATAGTTTGCCTCTACGGTGGCAGGTTCCTTACAGAGTAGTAATTTGAGGAAATATAGCTGCTCTGCCTCTGGCTCACATTCATATGCAAATCTTAATAGCATGGAAACTAAGAAAATATTATATTTTTATTTTTAAAATATTCAAGCGTCCCATAACCAATGCTCTAAACAAAAGTTACCTCAGGTTTACATAACATTTTGTTCAAATGTAAACGTTGTGAACACCTGTTAAAACTTGGTAAAATATTATCATTTCATATTTATTGAATGAAGTTATTTGAGATGGATGTTTAAATCTCAGAGTTCCTTCAGAAATGGAAAAAATGAAATTATTTTAGTAGCTGGCTAAAAAAAACAGATTATTGAGGACTAGAGAGAAATTTTCTAACTTTGAACAAATTTGTCAACTTATTTAATTTTTTTTTTTATGTTACATTAAAGACAGTGGAGAAAGACTCAGAATTTGGAGTTTCAAAATCATTTTCAGCTGGAAATTCAGATTTATCCAGAAGGCTTAGGGGCCAAATGATAGATTTGGAAGCATCTGAGCAAATAGTGGATCATGATGAAATCTATGCAGAAGGTAAGAGAGTTCAATTTTTTGCTATGAGATTAACAACTCTTTGGAGTACAACTTATTAAAGCATAGCCTGTAATGAATTTCAGAATTCAGCAAGAAAGCTTTTCTTTCTCTTATCTTTAATTTTTGCTTATTTTACTGCCCAGAAGCTAATTTACATATCTGTTATCCACCCAGTAGTCACTTAGGTGTCTTGGTTATCAGATTATCGGGGTATCACAGTGCTTGTATTCAAGTAACCTTTATTTTACTTAATAATGGCCCCAAAGTGCAAGAGTAGTGCTGCTGGCAATTCAGATATGCCAAAGGAGTGGTAGGTGTTTCCTTTAAACGAAAAGGAAAGTGTAAAAGAATAAGATATTTTGAGAGAGAGAGAGAGACCACATAACTTCTATCACAGTACATTGTTATAACTGTTCTATCATCATTAGTTACTATTAACCTCATATTGTGCCTAATTTATAAAGTAAACTTATTATAGGTATGTATGTATAGGAAAAACATTACACATAGGATTTGGTAAACTCTCCACTGATTCAGGCATCCACTGGGTGTCTTGGAATGTTTCTCCCATGGATAAGGGAGTGAGGGGATACTGTGAACCCCTCTTTATCAATAAATGGTGTTTAGTAGATCTGAATTATTCTGTACATAAGTTATTATACATATAAATATCTGAATTATCATACACAGGTTACTCACTAAATATCTGCTCCCTTTCCCTGCCTTCCTCTGAAAACCAATATTTGCTGCTATTATACTTTTTTGTTGTTGTTAATCCTCACACAAGGATATGTTTTTCCATTGATTTTTAGAGGAGTGGAAGGGAGGGAAGGAGAGGGAGAGAGAAACCTTGATGTGAGAGAGATGCATGGATTGGTTGCCTCCCACACGCACCTGACCATGGCCGGGGATGGAACCTGCAATCTAAGTATGCGCCTTTGACCAGGAATTATTGAACCTGTGACCCTTTAGTGCGTGGGCTGACATACTAACCACTTAGCAATACCAGCCAGGGTGCTAGTATACTTTTTACACTTAGTTTCATTACCTTGATTCATTTTTTCCTGTTTTATATATCATACATTCCTATTTATTTTAAGTACCTTTTAGCATCATTCAATGTATAGAAACACTCCATTTCCTCAGAGCTATGTGATAATGCTAAAGATAATCTGAAGTAGACATTTTTCTTTGAAATCTTCTTGCCCTACCATAAAAACTGTTTGATAATGCTAATAATGATTAAGGTAATGCCGAAGTAGACATCTGTTACCTATATATTTACGAAGATTTTCTGGCTTCCCCTAAGAAAGAAATCCAAATGGACTTGACTCCCAGGATGTTCCACTCAGTTTTTATAGTCTTTCTCTTATGTCAATGGCCTTCCTATTTTCCTGGTTCTGCCTTCTCTCTTCAGCCTCTAAATACTGGAGTTTCTCAGGGTGAGTCCTCCCTCCTTTGGCAACCTCCTCCACTTCTACAGCTTCAAGTACCACCTGTATGCTAACAACAGCCATGTTTACTTCTTCAGCTTGGACCTCTTCCTCGAAATACAGATTGGTGTAGCCAATACCTATTTGACATCCCTATTTGGATGTCTCAAAAGCATCTCAAAACTGAACTCAAGTCTAAAACTGAACTGATCTTCCCCCCAAAGTTCCCTGGGCCTTCCCTGGCTCAGTAAGTGGTATTTCCATCCTTGCAATTGCTTAGGCCAAACACCTGTAGACTTCTTTCTCTCACATCTCATATCCAGTCCATCAGCAAATCAGGTCAACTTCATCTCAAAACATTGTTATTATTTTTTAAATATATTTTATTGATTTTTTTAAAGAGAGGAAGAGAGAGGGATAGAGAGTTAGAAGCATCAATGGGAGAGAATCATCGATCAGCTGCCTCTTGCACACCCCCTACTGGGGATGTGCCCGCAACCATGGTTACATGCCCTTGACCAGAATCGAACCTGGGACCTTTCAGTCCGCAGGCCGATGCTCTATCCATTGAGCCACACCGGTTTCAGCAAAACATTATTTTTTATAATGACCATTTTTAATACTCCTAGGCCACCATCACCTCTCTCCTCAATTATTGCATCTGTCTCCCAGATTGTGTGCCCTGCTTCCGTGTGTGTCCCCTTATAGGCTATTTTAACATCGTCATTGAGTGCTCTCTGCTCACAAACCTTCTGTGGCTTCCCATTGCATTCAGAGTAAAAACCAAAGTACCTAGAATGATGTCAAGTCTCGAAAGAAGGGGTTTTCAACCTCAGCACTATGATAATTTTCGTTGTGGGCGCTAAACATTGTAGGATGTTTAGCAGCATCCATAATCCCTACCCGCTAAATGCCAATGTCACCTCCCCCAGTAGTGACAATCAAAAATGACTTCAGACGTCGTCAGACGTCCACGGGAGCACGATTTCACCCTAATCTAGAACCACTGCTCTGAACTCGATCCCCGCGTTACCTCTACCACCTCATCTCCTACTGCTTCCTCCACCCTCCTTCACTTGCTCCTCTCCAGTCACGCTACTTACTATCCCTCCAACACACCAGGCACTCCCCTGGCCTAGGGCCTTTGTACTTGCTCTTCCTCTATGTGGAATAATATTTCCTTGCATAGCTGTGCGGCTCACTTCCTCAATTGCTTTCCTTCTCTGTTCAGGTATCTTCTCAGTGAGGCCTCCTTTGACCACCAATTTAAACATCTGTCTCCATTTCTCACACACCTTTTCTCTTTCCCCGGCTCTGTTTTTCTAACTTGTTTATAGTCTCTCTTCCCCATTTAGAATGTAAGCTTCGTGGTCTGGTAGGTTTTGTTTTTGCTGTTTTGTTCTAGAACAGCATGTGACGCATGATCAGTGCTCAATTAATATTTACTGAATGAATGAAAACAGTGAATGAAGAAAGGTCTCCGAAGTAGCTGAAATGTTAAAAGATGTTTTTGTTTTATTGATAGCTCAGGAGCTGGTAAATGACTGGCTAGACGCCAAACTCAAGCAAGAGCTAGCAAGTGATGGGGAAGCTGAAGACACTGTGTCCAGCGTCCCTCCTGTGTTGGAAGCCAGTGATCATTTGAAATATGACAGGTTTGATGGTAAGAACTGATCTAATCAGTTAAAGCTTTAACATCCAATTAATGTGTCTAAGAAGTCTTTTCAATTGTTTTGAATAATAAATGTTATCTGACTTTTCTGTGTGTTAGTTTTATAATTGGCTTTAATTTTTCTTGATTCAATTAAAATTACTTATCTATATCCTCAGTAAATCCATGATGTTTTTTAAATTAAAGTATTCTAGTATTTGTAATTCTTACTAGAGGCCCAATGCGAGCCTTTCTTTCCCCAGCTGCCGGCACCAGCTTCCCTCCAGCTCCTGGGACCCAGACTTCCCTCCGGCCACCGGTACCCGGGACCTGGGCTTCCCTCTGACTGCTGGCACCCAGGGCCCGGGCTTCCCTCACAGAGGGAGGCCCTGCCCAGCCCCCGCAGCCCACTGGTTGGTGCCCTGGGCCTCCCTCTGTGGGGTGATCATTGGCCTGGCCCTTGACCAGTAGCATCGCACCCACCTTGGCTGGCCTGGCGCCAGTGGGTGTCGTAGCCTGGGTGATCATCCGGATGGTTGTTCCCCTGCTCTGCCATTCGGTCGATTTGCATATTGTGCTTTTATTACATAGGATAATTATAATAGTAAATAATGCTGTTTAAGAGTGCCTCTTCCTTATATTGTTGGATGGCTATTTACTTTAGAGACTACATTTAAACACCCACATATCATTTTATATTTACAAAATGCTTCTTATATCTTTATAAGGAAAATAATTACTTATACACATAGCTAGTTAAATAGCTAGCTTGTGATGATTCTTCAAATGTAGCCAAAGAGCCTGAGATTTTTCCCCTGAGCATAATGGTAGGCATAGTGACAGTGGTGGCAGCTCCTTATGCATTACTCATGCCTTGGTGAATTCACCTGGTAGCATTCACCTTATTAGGACTCTACAGATCCCCAGCTCAGGAATCACAAAGTCATAAGCTCTTAAAGTTGGAGGAATCCTTCAAGATTACCCAGTCTGAACTATTCTCTTCATCACACAGATAGAGATACTTCTCCAGTATACCTACTGTGGGGTGCTAGAATCTCTGCCAAACACCTCCCAGAATAGAGAGGCTGCACTTGGGAGGAGCCTATTCAGCTGTCGTGAGGCTCTGATTGTCACAGCATTCTCTCTTAGTTAGGAGAATTAGAATTTTGTCCTCAGTACCTTTTACCCATTAGTGCCACTGAAAGTAATAATTGTGTTCCCTCTTCGATTGATGTTTCTCACATCAGTGTTTCTCTGTCTCTCTCTGTCTAAAACCAGTAGACATCAATCCTCATGTGAAGATTTTTTTTTAAAAAAGACAGATTGGTAGAATGAATTAAAAATATGACATAACTATATCCTATCTATAAGAGACACAATTTAGTTTCAAATATATAAATAAGTCAAAAGTAAAAGGATGGAAAAAGAAATACTATGCAAACAGTAACCAAAAGAAATCAAGAGCAGCTTACTAATATCAGAAAAAAATGAAGATAAAAGAAATACTATAGAAACAAAGAAGGGCATTTTATAATGATCAAAAGGTCAATCGATCAAGAAAACATAAAATTTAACATATATATACTTAACAAAAGTGCCCCAAAATATGTGAAGCAAAAACTGATAGAACTGAAGAGAGAAATAGATTACTCAGTAATGACAACTGCAGGCCATATATATATATAATTTTTTTTTTTACAGAGAGGAAGGGAGAGGGATAGAGAGCTAGAAACATCGATGAGAGAGAAACATCAACCAGCTGCCTCCTGCATCCCCCCCCCTACTGGGGATGTGCCCGCAACCAATGTACATGCCCCTGACCGAAATCAAACCTGGGACCTTTCAGTCCACAGGCTGATGCTCTACCACTGAGCCAAGCCGGTTTCGGCACAACTGGAGGCTTTAATGATGTGTGGAACTACATGATGTACTAAACAGAACATCAACAGCAAAGATGTTCAATATTGTGAGTCATTAGGAAAATGAAAGTTAAAACTACCATGAGTAACCACTTAGACACCTTTTAAAAATGGTTTAAATTAAATATTGGTCAGGATGTGGAGGAACTAGAATACTTCCATACTGCTAATGAAAAAGTAAAATCACAGCCTTTCTGGAAAAAACAGGCAGTTTCTTGAAAAGTTTCTCTTCTCAGGAGAAGAGAAAGCATATGTTCATACAAAGACTTATATACAAATGTTCATAACAACTTTGTTTATAATAGTCCAAATCTGGAAATAACCCAAATGTTTGTCCACAGATGAATGAGTGAATAAATTGTGATATGCCCATACAATGGAATACTACTCAGCAGTAAAAAAAGATAAACTATTGATATAACATGGATCAGTCTCAAAACAATTATGCTGAGTAAAAGAAGCCTGACCAAAAAGAAAAAAAAAGTACATAGTTTATGATTCAATTGTTACAGAATTCTATAAAATATAACCTAGTCTATAATAATAAAAGGGTAATATAGTAATTAGACCAGACATCCTTCCGGACGACCTTCCAGACAAACCCAGGGCTGTGAGGGAAGCCCTGGTCCTGGGTGCCAGAGGGAAGCCGGCGCCAGCAGCCGGGGGCAGGAAGGCCTACTCTTGCATGAATATTGTGCATCAGGCCTCTAGTCTGTATTGACAAAAGTAGGTCTGTGGTTGGTTGCGATAGGGCAGAGAACACGGGGGGGGGGGGGGGGGAGTGGGAGAGAGAGATTACAGATAAGCATGAGAACCTTCTGGAGGCTGACAGAAATGCTCATTATCTTGACTCTAGTGTTGGTTTACTGGTAGATGTATGTCAAATATTGTAAACTTTAAATATTTAAGGTTTAGCCCTAGCCCATTTGGCTCAGTGGATATGTTGTGCCCCTGTACCTGAATACCAAAAGACCATCAGGGAGCCGCATCCGAGGTAACTGCAGGAAGTCTGGATTTATTTCGGACCAGCCCGAGCTCAGTCCCACCAACGCCGGCAACAGCGAGGCGAGAAAGAGGGCGAAAGTCCCATTTCCATGGGTTTTATACCCCGGGGCATATCACCCTGATTGGTTGGGTTAGAGATAGGGGATAAGGGATTGGTTGGGCTAGGGATGGGGGATGATTGGTTGGATTAGGGATAGAGAATAGGGGATATGGACCCCTGATTGGTTGGGTTAGGGATAGGGGATAGGGTTGTCGGGGGCTGGCTCCCCCCCCCCCCCCCCCCCCCCCCCCCCGCAGGGAAGGAGCACACAGAGGTGTCCGCTGGGGCCTGGCACATGTGCGCTGGTCCCGGCTGTTCAAATAGAGCCATTGGCCTTCGGACTGAAGGGTCCTGTGTTGGATTCCGGTCAATGGCACATGCCCAGGTCACTGACTCGATCCCCAGTAGAGGGCGTTCAGGAGGCAGCCAATCAATGATTCTCATCATTGATATTTCCATCTCTAACCCCCTCTCACTTTCTCTCTGAAATAAATAAAAATGTATTTTAAAAATTAAAAAGTTTCCCTTGAAATGGAAGTCCGGCTTAAAAATAAATAAGTAAATAAATAAATAAATAAATAAATGTATGTATATGTGTGTGTGTGTGTGTGTGTGTGTGTGTGTGTGTGTGTGTGTATACACCGTATTTGCCGGCGTATAAGACGATTTTTTGGCCCTGAAAAATACGTATTTGCCGGCGTATAAAACGACTGGGCGTATAAGACGACCCACTAAAATTTCCACTAAAAATACAGAGTTTGTTATATACTCGCCATATGACTACCCCCCACTTGGAGGCATATTTTTCAGGGCCAAAAAGTCGTCTTATACGCCGGCAAATACGGTATATACAAAATTTATTTGTTAATTACAGCCACAGTTAAGCCATTTTTTAAAAAGCAGTAGAGCCTCAAGGATGTTTAGATTAAAGTAATATATTTTCTCTTTTTTTTAAATAAATCTTTATTGTTCATACTATTACAAATGTTCCTCATTTTTCCCCCTCCATTGCTCCCCTCCACCAAGTTTCCATCCCACCCTCTGCCCTTTCCCCATCCCCCATTGTCCTCATCCATAGGTGCACAGTTTATGTTCAGTCTCTCCCCCCCCCCCCCCGCCACTCCCCATTTCCCTGAGAATCATCAGTCCACTCCCCTTCCATACCTCTGATTCTATTATATTCACCAGTTAATATTGTTCATCATGATTTTTACTTCCGTTAGTTTTTAGATTCACTTGTTGATAGTTACGTATTTGTTGTTCATAATTTTTGTCTTTATTTTCTTCCTCTTCCTAAAGAACCCCTTTTAGCAATTCATATAATTCTGGCTTGGCAGTGATGAACTCCTTTAGCTTAAATTTATTTGTGAAGCTCTTTATCTGGCCTTTGATTCTGAGTGATAGCTTTGCTGGGTAGAGTATTTTTGGCTGTAGGTTCTTATTATTCATCACCTTGAATATTTCTTGCCATTCTTGTCTGGCCTGTATGGTTTCTGTTGAGAAATCAGCTGACAGTAATATGGGTGCTCCTTTATAGGTAATACCTACTTTTGTCTTGCTGCTTCTAATATTCTCTTTGTCTTTGCTCTTGGAATTTTAATTATGATGTGTCTTGGTGTGATCCTCTTTGGATTCCTTTTGCTTGGGGTTCTGTGTGCTTCCTGGACTTGTAAGTCCATTTCTTTCCCCAGGTGGGGGAAGTTTTCTGTCACTATTTCTTTCCATATGTTTTTGGTATTTTGCTCTCTGTCATCTTCTGGGACGCATAATTCTGATGTTGGTTCGCTTGAAGTTGTCCCAGAGGTTTCTTACATTATTTTCAACTTTCTGGATTCTCTTGTCTTCTTGCTTCTGTAGAGGAGTGTCCTCTGGCTCTTTGTGTTCCAAATCTTTGACTTGATTCTTGCAATCTTCCATTCTGTTTTTAGGACTCTGTATAATATTTTTTATTTCAGAGAATGTATTCTTTATTTCTAGTTGATCCTTTATTATTTCTACTTGATCCCTTTTCATATCTTCATAGGCCTTGTTTATTTTATCAGCCTTTTCTAGGAGATTCTTGAAGAACCTTATAAACATGGTTTTGAACTCTATATCCAGTTGCTTTTTGTCCTCCATTTCTTTCATTTGTGATCTGTTTCTTCTTCTTTCATTTGTGATCTGTTTCTTCTTCTTTCATTTGTGATCTGTTTCTTCGTCTCGGCATTTTCACTGCTTCCCTGAGTTGGTAGGTTGGGAGGATCAGCTGTGTCTATGCCAGGAGACAGCCTTATTCCACTAGACTTGGAAACCTGCAAAAGTATCTGTGTTCAGCTTGGATGGGGCGGAGTTTCAGGGTGGAGCCTACAGCCTTGGCTTCTGGTTAGCCCCGCCCTCTGAGGTTCCTGAGCCTCAGTGTACCTCAGTGTCCTTTGGTATTCGCTGCAAGCACCCCTGAGAGAAAGGTGCCCTAGAGTTTTGCCCGCTACCAGACAGTGTAGTCTCTCCCTCAATGAGCCCACAACTGGGATTCAGTGCAGTTGGAAGTGGGGTTAAGAGCAGACCGGAGCTTATGTCTCCTTCCTGCTAGGGCAATCCAGAGGCCCAATCAACCATCTGTCCTCTGCACGAAATATGCGTGACTCGAGAGCTCTGCCTTTCACCGCTTCCCTGAGCCTCCGCCTTACAGCCCAGATTTCCTCTGTATGAGTCTGGGGCCTGAGGGTCTCGCCCAGAACTGGGGTTCAGTGCAGTCAGAACTGGGGCTCAGCACAGTCCTGAGCTTTTGACTCCTTCGCGCTAGGGCAATTCAGCAGCTCAGCGAACAGTCCGTCCTCTGCACGCACTGTGCATGACTCCGGGGTTCTGCCTTTCGCCTCTCCCCTTAGCTTCCACCTTACAGCCCAGATTCCCTCTGTATGAGCCTGGGATCCCAGGTTCTCTCCCAGAACTGGGGTTCAGTCCAGTCGGAACTGGGGTTCCCTCCCCGCTAGGGAACACCAGCCAGGCACTCAGCCGCCCCCTCCTCTCTGGCTCCATCCTCTCCCCGCGCGCACCGTGCCTCTGTACCTTAGGCTTTTACAGCTCCTCTGGTTTTCCTTCTGGTTTTCTCTTTCCTTCTAGTTGTAGAATTCCCAGTCAGTCAACTTTCCTGTAGTTCTGGATAATGTGCACTTTATATTTTAGTTGTATTTTTTGAAATTGTTGAGTGAGGCTGCAGTTAGGTGTTTACCTATGCCGCTATCTTGGTTTTTCTCCTAAAGTAATATATTTTAAATCTGACAGTGAGGGCAATTTATGAGTAGAGAGTATTTTTTCCTCTTAGTTGTAGTTTATTACTGTGTTCTATACTCATGCAATTGGCATTATCAGTTGCTATTTATTAAACACTCACAATATTGTATTTTTATTGTACCAGGATTATTTATATAAATATGGAAATTTATTAAATTTAATTTTTTTAAAGTTTTGTCATTGTTCTGTTTCTTGCAGATTTATGTGGCTACTTGGAGGAAGAAGAGGAAAGTAGCACTGTTCAAAAATTTATAGACCATCTGCTCCATAAAGATGTGGTGGATTTTGGGATGTTGGAAGATATCGAAATGAGTGGAAACCACGACAAGAAGCAGCAGAAGGATCCTCGTCTTACCATGGAGATAAGACATAAGCAGGTGGGAGGGAAAAACAAAATTAAAATGGATAACAGGAAGCAATCTTTGTATAATACATTTAATAAGCTTAAATAAAGACTGAAGCCTTATTATGAAAAAGGGTGCCATCTGTCGTTTGGTTAGAAAGAATAAAAATAAAATAGAACTTCAGAAGAAAAATAATGCTCATAAACTGAGGATAGGAAACTACTTTTAAAAATCCCCAAAAAGGAATACTTGAATTTGACCAACAGAGTGTTGGGCTAAACTTTATTAATGTGGATGTGGTACTTCCTATTACAAATATGTAGATTGTGTTTTGCTTGAATTTGGCTTTTGAATTGAGACATCAATATATTAATATCATGAATATTCTGTTGAATGTTATAATGGTAATTCTTCCCTAGACAACTGAAAAAATTCACTCATTTTGTGATTATAATTTGAAAGGAAGGACAGATCTGAATTAAATCTAGCTCAGCTGTTTTGAATTAGAAAGGCATATGGTAACTTTCTTTTCTTTAAAGGGGATAGTAGGTTACAGGAAAAAGATGCACCTCACACTTTGTAGAGGAGCTTCAGGAAATCAAAATGACCCAGCCTTCAGGAAATCAAAATGACCCAGCCTTTGCCAAAAGTTCAGAACTAAGACTGAACTGAATTAATGCTTATACACGTGTGCCACCTTTCTATAACACTGACTCTCTGATTACTATAAGGTGTGCCTAATCGGCACTGGGGATGTTAGAAAAACTGGGTAGAGGTATATCCTGGTTTAGATATATGATAGAGAAAAGAAAAGAAGTTTTTATAAGAGATATCCATTATCTAGAAGTCGTAACTGGACGGTAAGATAAGGTAAAGTTAAGTGAAGCAGGAGGGAAAGGACCACTCGTTAGTTCATAGCTAGTCAAGCCTCTAAAGAATTAATAGGTTTTAAAAATTATTGTGCTTATTTAGAAATACCTGTAAAGTTCATGGTTTTGGTTATGGTTTTCAAGTCTGATCCAGAATCATCAATATACAGTATTTAGATAATCATAGAAATGAATAAAGGGTTGTGGTATTCCTTAAGCACTACAGATGCTCCTTGACTTATGATGGAGTTACATCTCAATAAATATAGGTTGAGAATATCATGACTCAAAAATGCATTTAATACATCTAACTTACCACCTAGCCCACCTTAAACATGTTCAGGGTACTTGCATTAGCCTACAGGTGGGCAAATCATCTCACTGCTGCTGTTGGCATCGTGAGAAAGTGTCAATCCACATATCGCTAGCCTAGAAAAAGAACAATTTAAAGTATGGTTTACTGAACACGTGTTGCTTTTGCACCATTCTAAAGTTTAAAAAAAAAAATTGTAAATAGAACCATTATAAATCAGGGATCATCCGTAAATCATTATTCTGTCCTTTAGAATGTAGCCTTCCCCCAAAATATTAATCTTTACAAAATTATAATTAGTATGCAGGCATGACCTAAATAAATAGCACTAATTTGGAAAATCTTATCAATGGAAAATCATTACTAAATAAGAGTTCAGAACTTGGCAGCTGACCCATTAGATTTTCAACTTTTTCATGGTACAGATTATTCTCTAAATGTTGAGAGTCATCTTACCTAACTTCACTTAAAATTTCATGTTGGGCCGAAACCGGTTTTGCTCAGTGGATAGAGCGTTGGCCTGCGGACTGAAAGGTCCTGGGTTCGATTCCGGTCAAGGGCATGTACCTTGGTTGCGGGCACATCCCCAGTGGGGGTGTGCAAGAGGCAGCTGATCTCTGATTCTCTCTCATCGATGCTTCTAACTCTCTATCCCTCTCTCTTCCTCTCTGTAAAATATCAATAAAAAATATATATTTTAAAAAATTTCATGTTGGTCTTTACCCAGGAAAGAAATGAATTCTCTCCATTCTCCTCATAAGTAGTGGGGTTCTGGAGCAGAATGGTTTTATTCTGAACTTAAAATGTGTTTGACAGTTTTGTAAATCCCTTGCTATTTGAAAGGCTGCATTTTCCCCTTGTATTCTCTCCTTAAGGTAAAAGAAAATCGCTTAAGAAGGGAGAAAGAACTGGAGCGCCAAAGAATTGAAAAGAGCCTGAAAAAATCTGCCCTCTTAGAAGCTCAGTGTCTGGTGCAAGAAGAGAAGAGGAGGAAGGCTCTGGAGGCCAGGAAAGAGGAGGAGGCGATTCAGAGGGAGATGGTAAAGCTGCGGAGGGAGATAATTGAGAGGCGGCTCACAGTGCAAGAAGCATGGAAAATGTAAGCCAGCTGTGATGAGCGGTTGTATGAAGCAGTCATTTTGGAAGTACTCTAAAGCTTTTTAAAATGCACAAACATTAAAATTGCAAAACAACAGAGAAATCACCCACTATATTCCACCATCTTAAATGAACCCTTTCACCTTTCCATGTATTTCTTTCCGATTTTGGTCCTTTTATATATTTAATTGCAGCTATAAAGTACACCGAATCTGTTCATCTTTTTTTGTGTTCCACCATTTATGCATTCATTGGTTGATTCTTGTATGTGTCCTGACTGGGGATCAAACCGGCAACCTTGGCATATCAGGACGACACTCTAACCAAATGAGATACCCAGCCAGGGCCTTAATTTGTTACTCTGGTTGCACTTATCACATTAATTGGAGTCCTAAGATCTGTATCTTACTCCATTGAGTTCCTATACCATAATTTATGTAATGATCTCCCCTCCTTATACTGGTAAGCATTACAGCTATTTCAGATTTTTTTCAGCAATAGTGCACTGAGTATCCTTAAGCACAGAACTTTTTTATTCTTTTGAATTATATTCTTAGGAGTGTAATGACTGAGTCAAATGGTATAGGCCTTTTTATGACTCTTGAAACATTGCCAAACTGCTTTCCAAATGAGTTGGACTTATTTATACTATTGCTGGCAGTAAGCCAGTTTTCCACACTTTTCTCAGCATTGAGGAGTATCATCATTTTCAACATGATTTGCATTTTTAATAGGTATTAAATTGGTTAGTTTGCCTCTCTTAGGTTACCCGAACATTCTTAAGGTTTAATTGTGTGCCTCACCTTATTATGAATTGCATCAGTCTTATCTTCTGATGATCATCCGGAGGTCACCCTGCCCAACTGCCACGTAGAGAAAAAGAATCTATATATATAAAATATAAAAAAGTGACCTGCCGACCAGCTGACTGGCTGACTGGCCAGTAGCTATGATGTGCACTGATCACCAGAGGGCAGATACCCAATGCCGGAGTGGAAGCCACAGGCATGGAAACATGGAACGGACTAATGAATCTCAGAGATAAGTGGGGAGAAGGGAGGGCAGGAAGAGATTAACCAAAGATCTTATATGTATACTATAGGCCCTGTGCATGGATTTGTGCACTGGTGGGGCCCCCTCGGCCTAGCCTGTGGGCATCAGGCTGAAACCAGCTCTCCAACATCCCCTAAGACGCCCCAGATTGCGAGAGGATGGGGGCCAGGCCGAGGAACC
Organism: Vespertilio murinus; assembly: GCA_963924515.1. Classification (NCBI taxonomy): domain Eukaryota; kingdom Metazoa; phylum Chordata; class Mammalia; order Chiroptera; family Vespertilionidae; genus Vespertilio; species Vespertilio murinus. The sequence goes on along the minus strand of OZ004706.1, from coordinate 140,228,527 downwards.
CCACTGGTGCACGAATTTGTGCAGCAGGCCTCTAATCTTTATATATAAGGCTAGTATGCTAAGTGTTACTCTGACCATCGGACCAGTCGCTATGACGTGCACTGACCACCAGGGGCAGATGCTCAACACAGGAGCTGCCGTGACATGCTCTGGCCATTTGCAAAGAAGCAGCAGCATGGACCTGGAGCCAACAAAGCAACACTCTACTTCCCCCAAGTGGAACACAGGCCCCACTACCATCCAGAGTGACAGCCCATCAAATTGCAACCAGTGCTCCCAAAACCCCATGACACAAAATGGAGCCCAAAGCCCAGCCCAGCCCAGAAACGGTCACTGTGGGTGCTGGGTAATGACATCACATAGCAAAGCCCGTCTTCCTCTCTGTAGTGACTAGCCTCCTTGGAGTTTCTTCAGCCCAGTAACCCGACTTGCTTTATAGCCAGGTGCAAACATTTCACACTTTAACCAAATGTCTGTGAAGTGTTTTTCCTATGCCTCATCTCATTTGATCCTCACAGAAGTTCTGAAGTAGGTAGATAGGAGACTCCATAGAATCCTATTTTCTTTTCATTAACTGGAAAACAGAGATTTAGAAAGTTTAGAAACTTGACCCAACTGAAAAGAAGGTGGACCTTGAAAATGATTTCAGGTTTTCTCACTGCCCAGAATATAGTCAAACACTGCTGCAATTAAATATTTTACCCTTTGTTCTCCCTGCATGATCTACAATAATAATCTGCTTTGTGTTGATTTACTGCTGTGTTGCTAACAATTACCTGAAAGAGAAGTTGGGGTGCTTCACTCGGCTGGAAAAAGTTTAGCTAAATCAGAAAGCAGGTCTAATTTAGCAAGTTCATTATATAAATATATCCTTGCACGTGCACAATACATATAAAGCTCTTGCTGGCACCAATCACATGCTTGTTGATTTGGTTGACACTTCTCTTATAGAGAGAGGGCTAATAGCAATGTTAAAATATTCTAATTAATTTCCTTTCAATGTGCATGAATCTATGCACTGGGCCACTATTACCTAACAAAAGAAGAAAAACAAAATAGTTCTCACAGAATGCAGGACTGTTATGAATCTTCATGAAAAAAATGAGCTTCATAACTGAAATAACTGATGTATTTGTTGGGAGAAATAGCTTTGATGTATGAACTGCAAAAGCCTTAGAACAACTCGCCTGGAATGGCTGAATACTCAAACTGAGATGCCAGCAAGACTATTAGATAATCCCTCCCACCCAGTCAGCCCACACAGCTTTCCCCCTGTGTTCTTGATTACTCTCATTCTACTCAATTTGAAACAGCTCGGCAGTGGACTTGTGCTTCGCTTTCAAGTGCCAGGCTCAGGCCTCCTCCAGACGCCGTTCCTTTTAGAAAGCAGTCACCAGGGTTTCAGTGAGTTCTTACTGAGGTCAGCCTTGCTTTTCAGATTGCTCTAAAGCCCTGACAAACCTAGGCAGGCCTAAAATAAATTGTGAAGCAAGTAACATTTGATGGTAGCGGGAAGCTCTTCTCCAGTGGGCACTCGGCAGATGTTCACTGACCTGTCATTTCATTTCAACGTTAAAATCAGACTCCTGGTTACAGTGAGAGAGGTATTGCGCTATACTTCTAGGTGGATACACTGATTTAAACATTCCAAAAAGCAATTTGGCAATAAACAACAAGAGCTATAAAAATGTTGCTATCGGAATCTGGGAGTTTCCAGTTCTAGGGAAATTTCCCTAAGAAAATGAGCAGAAATCCAGACAAAGATTTGTGCACAAAGGTAATTAAAGTAATATTATTTTTTATAACAGACATAATAAATAGTGGAGAAATTAATAATGGTTCTGTAATGAAACAGCACTGATATGTTATCAGTGTGTGTTTTTTTTCCGGGAGGAAATATGGATGGCTTGTGTACCTCTCCACTCTTTCACAATGAGCAGATAATACTTTCACAGCAGATACTTATTTTTAAAAAATCATATCCATGGCATTAGAACTGTATTTCTCTAAATGCCCACTATGATCTGCCTAAAACCATCTAAGATAATGTTGTTGTGGCATTGGTAAGTTTGGAAAAGTTCAGTTAAATTGTATTGTTGGTAGGTGTTTGTTTTTTTTTTTTAACTTATTTGTAAACTAACCTGAATCTGCTTCATTGCATAGTTTCAAAGGAGCTCCCCTTAAGAGATTTACTAATTACAAAGGGAAAAAGAGCAACTTGGTACTGGAGAAACCACCTTAACCAAGTGATGGTTAACATCACTGGTAATAAAATATGAGTGCTCCCTTGTATGAGATAGGAGAATTAGTGAGAGGATGTCTGCAGAGTGCTCAGACATCCCGGTCTCAATGTGAGTTCCCACAAATGTAAAGTGAAGTGGAGAAAGACCAGGTGACTTGCCTGAGTTTTCACAGCTGATGTGTGGCCAGTCCATGAATCCTGATTCCTGATTTGGTGTTATGTTTACTACCACATAGGTAGTATATATATAGACCTTGTACCTATGCAGTTTAATATATTCCAATAAGAAGGCAGTGGCTATGATCTTACATGAATGTAAGAGGGATGACCTAGATGAGAAAGAATCAATAATTGAGCGAGAAAGAGGATGACCAGAAAGATGAGCAAAAAAGTTACTAACAGACTCTTGTTACTTGCCTGAAGGCCTTTTCTTTATTTTTCTTAAGTTCTGTATTTTTTCTTTTTAGTTCTTTCAAGACTAATATAAATTCTGTTCTTACTCAATAACACCTGATTCTTTTATTATCTTTCTCCCTAGAACTCTTGTAAATGCCTTATTATAAAAATCTCATTCCTTTTTTGTGCCACCCTTATAAGAAGAGAGAATTTATGTCTGTGTTAGAGAATATCTAGTAGTTGTTAGCTCTCAAACTTTGGTCAAAATATCACTCAATATTAAACTCAATAAAAATACTTCACTAAAATGTCTATAGAGCTTTCTACTTCTCAGAGTACATTATAACAATTTTATTTCATTTTACCTGTATTTTATTTTAAAAAGGAATAAGCTAAGGCTCAAAAAAACCTATTGTGAGCTTTAAAGCCAGATCTAAAAATTTGTATCTCCTGATGGAAAAGTCAGTATTCATTCCACTATGGTCTGTTGTAATTACTCATTGTTAAGTCTATTGTTCATGTATGTATTTTTAAATTGTTATACTAGACAGAAGAAAAGGCAAGAAGAAAGTTCTCCAAAATATCCAGAAAAAGGCATATTCCAAGGTGTTCATATTCTTCTGGAGGAAGGAGAAATGGCAAAAGAGAAAAAGAAGGAACTGAAAGAGTTATTAATCCAGACTTACAAGGACAATCAGCAGGTGGGAATTGTAATGTTTCTTTACTCAGCATTCTGTAGCATAAATGACAAAGGCTCCATCAGAGATGGCTCAGAGTAACACTAAGCCCAACTGAGCAGATGCTTTTTTAAAGCTAGACATATTTGATGGTGGCTTTTTAGACTGATGGTCAAGAAGTCATAAGAACTCAGATATAAACAAGAATTTGGTCAGAGTTTTGGCTTTAGGAATAAAGAGGGAAGTGTGGCAGGAGGAAATATTAAGATTTGGGATTAACATTTTGAGAAAGATTGGTGTCCTTCCTGAGACTGACAGAGTTGGTGTGACCTCCTGCAGTAACAGGTCAGATTTCTGAAAGAAAATAGGAAGCAAATGAGTACTCAGGGGGCCATCTTGAGAAACATAAGGAAAAAGTGCCAAGATATATTACCCAACCAGTGAGAGATGAGTAAGATATGTGTTCCCGATAAGATTAACTTTTTTTCCCCAATTTTTTAAATTAAGGTATTATATGTGTACATATCTTACCATTGCCCCCCCCCCCCACCTCCCATTCATGCCCTCCCTCCCCAGAGTTCTGTGTTCGTTGGTTGTACTTATATTCATGCATACCAGTCCTTCGGTTGTTCTCTTATCTCCCCCCAGGTCTCCTTCCCCTCCCTGCTGTCATTTGACAATCTGCTTGTTTTATGGTGACTATCTCAGGACCACACGAATAGAGTCCGCTCCTCCTCTGGTTCTCACCGCCCCTCCCCCTGGGTCCCACTGCTTCCCCTGGGACACACGGCTCACCCGGGGCACAGGGCCCCCTAAGATTAACTTTTAAACTTTATTGGGGAAGTCCACTATACAAGAAGAAATAATAATGTATGTTTTTGATAGAAGTGCTAGATATGAATTTTAGACACTTAAGAATTTTACAAATTTAGTGCCTTACTAAAACAGATTACTCAGTTTTAGAAGGACCAGCCAGTGTATGTAAACATGAGATTGTAAATGAATTATCACCACTTTGTCACAGATTCTGCTTGATTTGAACCTATACTTATTATTATAGAGTTTTTTTATTAATTTTTATTGATTATGGTATCACATAATTGTCCTTATCCCCCATTCCCATCCCAAACCCCTCCCTACATATGCCCCCACCCCCCTGTTGTCCATGGCCACTGGCTAGGCCCATGTGCATGCACAGAAGTCCTTTGGTTGATCTCTTCCCTTTACCCCCACCCTCCCCTACTTTCCCTCTGAGGTTTGAGAGTATGATCGCTGCTTCTCTTTCTCTGGGTCTATTTTTGTTCACCAGTCTATGTTTTTCATTATTTCCTCTAGATGTGTGAGGTCATGTGATCCAAGAAATATCCTTGTAAGAACCTAAACCTCAACAAGCCTTAATGGTTATGCTGAGAGGCAAATGAATCAGTCTGTAGTGAGTTCCTTTCTGGGCCAACAGTTCTTTTGAGTCCCAATTTCAATGTCAAATAGTTCCTTATGTGTACATGTCAGCCATGATATTTCAGATCTGGTTGGTGGACAAATGGTGGTAATGCTGGTCCGCCTGTCTCTGGTTTGGTCCTGGGCATCCTTCAGCAACACGCAGCTGCTGCCTGCTGGTATGGTGAGGCGTCATCAGCATCTTCCATCTCTGAATTGTGTCTCTTCTGTCTTCATGGCTGGAGCACTTCTGTCTATTCCTCTCTGTTACTGGATTCCAGATGGTCTCAGAGTTGTTTTCTTACTTCCGGGACTTTTGCCCTTCCTGGGTGTAAACTATCTCCTCACCAAATTTGGGTTGAATTCCACTTGTTTCAGCCGCTCCCTCTACCCACTCCAGGACAAGGCTCAGGACGCGTCCTTCCACTACGCGGCCATCTTCCCTCCTCTATTATAGTTTTTATTTTTAAATAATCATAGACATACAGAATAGTTGCAAAAAACAGTACAGAGTTCCTGAATACCCTTCACCCAGCTTTCCCCAATATTATTATCTTACATAAGCATAATGTAATTATCACAACTAGGAAATTAACATTATTATTTAGTTATATACCATTAACTAAAATAAAGCTTCTTCTAGAGACCTGGTTCATGGATTTGTGCATCAGTGGGGTCTCTTGGCCTGGCCTGCATAGATTGTGCCGAAACTGGCTCTTCAAGATCTCCTAAGGGGTCCCAGATTGGCAGAGAGTGCAGGCCAGGCCAAGGACCTCACTAGTGCACTATCGGGGCCGGGGAGGACTCCAGGGCATGTCTAGCCCGTCTCACACAGTCCTGATCAGCCAGACCCTAGCAGCAAGCTAACCTACTGGTCAAAGCATCTGTCCCCTAGTGGTCAGTGTGTGTCATAGTGACTGGTCAAATGGTCGAACAAATGGTTGGACACTTAGCATATTAAGCTTTTATTATATAGAATTAGAATGTCACCAGTTTTTCTGTTATGGCCTTTTTCTGTTTTAGGACTCAGTCCATAATTTCATGTTGCATTTAGTTGTTATATCTCTGTAGTCTCTTCCCTGTTCCTGTCTTTCCTTATCTTTTATGATCTTGACATTTTTAAAGAATACTAATCAGGCATATTGTAGAATGTCTCCCAATTTGGATTTTCTGATGATTTCTTCTGCATAGATTCAGATTATGCATTTTTGGTAAGAATACTACAAGAAGTGAGGCTCTTCCCATCTCAGCATATCATATTGGGGGTACATAATGTTAATATGTCCTATTACTGTTTTGGGGTTTTTTTTTTGTTTGTTTTTTAATTTAAATGTTTTATTTATTTTTTTGATTTAATAAATCTTTGTTTCTCAGGTTATTACAATTGTCCCCCACCCCATAGCTCCCTTCCACCCAGTTCCCACCCCACCCTCTGCCCTTCCCTCCCTCCCCCCATTGTCCTCATCCATAGGTGTACAATTTTAATACAGTCTCTTCCTGCATCCCCCCACCCTTTTCCCCCTGGTAATTATCAATCCACTCCCTTTTTTACCTCTGATTCTATTATATTCACCAGTTTATTCTGTTCCTCAGATTTTTAATTCACTAGATTTTTAGATTCACTTCTTGATATCTATGTATTTGTTGATCATAATTTTTATCTTTTTTTCTTCTTCTTCTTTTTAAAGAATACCTTTCAGCATTTCATATAATACTGGTTTGGTGGTGATGAACTCCGTTAGCTTTTTCTTATCTGTGAAGCTCTTTATCTGACCTTCCATTCTGAGTGATAGCTTTGCTGGGTAGAGTAATCTTGGTTGTAGGTTCTCGCTATTCATCACTTTGAATATTTCTTGCCACTCCTGTCTGTCTTGCACAGTTTCTGTTGAGAAATCAGCTGATAATCATGTGGGTGCTCCCTTATAGGTAACTACCTGCTTTTGTCTTGCTGCTTGTGAGATTCTCTCTTTGTCTTTTGCCCTTGGCATTTTAATTATTATGTGTCTTGGTGTGGTCCTCTTTGGATTCCTTTTGTTTGGGGTTCTGTGCACTTTCTGGACTTGTAAGTCTATTTCTTTCACCAGGTGGGGGAAGTTTTCAGTTATTATTTCTTCAAATAGGTTTTCAGTATCTTGCACTCTCTCTTCTTTTGGCACCCCCATAATTTGGATGTCGGTACACTTGTAGTTGTCCTAGAGGCTCCTTACACTATCTTCAACTTTCTGGATTCTCTTCTCTTCTTGCTTCTCCAGAGGAGTGTCCTTTGCCTCTTTGTATTCCAAATCTTTGATTTGATTCTTGTGTTCCTCTAGTCTGCTATTGGGTCTCTGTATAATATTTTTTATTTCCATCAGTGTATGTTTAATTTCTAGTTGGTCCTTTTTCATATCATTGAGAGTCTTGTTAAATTTATCAGCCTTTTCTAGGAAATTATTGAAAAACCTTATAACCATGGTTTTGAACTCTATATCCAGTCTTTTGTTCTCCTCCATTTGTTTCATTTGAGATCCATTTCCTTGTTTTGGCATTTTTGCTGCTTCCGTGAGTTAGAAGGATGGCTTTGTGTGTTTGGTATCCTATATGGCCTGGTGGGTCGGCCTCCCCAGTTACCTGAGGTAGACACTCTTGGTGCTCCCCTTTGTGGACTGCATGTACAGCCTTGTAGTAGTTAAGTCTTGATTGTTGTTGGTATCACTGGGAGGAATTGACCAATGGATGTGAGTATCAGCTGTGTCTACTCCGGGACACCTTCTGTATTGGAGACAGTCTTATAGGATCAGACTTTAAAAATTGCAAAAGCCTCTGTGCTCAGCTTGGATGGGGCGGAGTCTCAGGGCTGAGTTGACAGGCTTGGCTTTCAGTCAGTCCTGCTCTTGTGTATGCACTTCAGACCTTTGCCTTCCGTGAGTTTTTGCCTGACAGTCCTTCAGATTCCCCCTGCAAGAGTGTGGGTGCTCCAGGGGCTCGCCCGGAATTGGGTTGGGTCTCTGTAGTCTGGAGCTTCCAACTCCTGCTGTGGAGAGGCTGGGGCAACCTCCAAGGTCAGACCTCTCTGCGCGCACGCACTTGCATGTCACTGTAGACCCTGCCCGCTGCAGCTCCCGACTCCCCTGCGTCTCCCAGTCTCTGAGTTTCCAGGTGCCTTTCTCTACAGTCCAGATTCCACCCGTATGAGCCTGGGTCCATGGGATTTTAGCTGGGGCTGGGGTTCAGTGCAGTCGGAAAGGGTTCAGTGCAGTGGGGGGCTTCCTTTCCCTTCCAGCCAGCCAGGCACTTGGCCACCCTTCCTCTCTGCGCCCAAGCATCTCCCTACCTCAGTGCTTTGCGGCTCCCCTGATCCATGAGCCTCTCTCCTTCTTTCTAGTTGTAGATTTCCCACTCCGCCAGCTTTCCTGTGGTTTTGGATGATGTCTGTTCTGTCTTTTAGTTTTTGTTTTGAAATTGTTGTGTGAGGCAGCAGCTTAGGTGCTTACTTAGGCCGCCATCTTGGTTTTCCCCCCTATTACTGTTGATGTTAACCGTGATCACTTAAGATCGTGTCTGATGGATTTTCCCACTGTAAAGTTACTATTTTCTCTTCATGACTCAAAAATGTCTTAGAGGAAATATTGTGAAATTATGCAACTCTCCTGCTTATTATTAAACTTTCACCTATTCTTTTAGCATCCATTGGTGGATCTTGCCTGTAACAATTATATAATGTGATATTTATCTAATGATAATTTTATATTTCCCTCATTTCTTCTTATATATTAATTGAAATTCTTCTAGAAGGAAAAACTATCTCTTTTTCCCCATTTATTTATGTATTCATTTATTCAATAATTTGTATCAGTATAGGATCATGGGTATTTATTTTATTCTGTGGTTTATAACCTAATATTTTTGTTGTTTACTTTCTTACTCAAATTGTTCTAACTTTGGCCATTAAGAAATGTTTCAAGTTGACTCTTTGCCCTTTCAAAATGCTTCCATCTTTTTTGGGTACTTCCTTTCTTTCTATCACCACAAGATGTTTTAGACAATCTTGTTTTTTCCGGCCTTAACCCTGGGATCAACCACTTCTAATTGGAACCTGGTTCCTTTTATTGGAGAATAATATTTAGAAACCAAGATCATGGAATTAGGTATGTTCAGTGCTCCTGGAGTGTCATTGTTTCGAGGCCCTTTCCTCTCCGCAGACATAGTTGGGAAATATGTGTATGTATACTAACCCACACATGTGCACACATTATATTTATATCTGTGGCTGGCTGTCAATATACATATTAAAATCCATGAGTTCACACTGGTGCCTCCAAGTCCAGTCATACCATCCTTTCCCTTTCTTTATTTGTATCTCATTTCTGTATCTATCTATGTATCCTATATAATAAAAGGCTAATATGCGTATTGACCAAACCGCAAAACGATTGGTCATTATGACATGCACTGATCACCAGGGAGCAGACACTCAATGCAGGAGCTGCCCCCTGGTGGTCAGTGCACTCCCACAAGGGGAGCGCTGCTCAGCCAAAAGCCATGAGCTGGGCTCATGGCTGGCAAGTGCAATGGGAGTGACAGGAGCCTTCCCACCTCTGCAGCAGCGCTAAGGTTGTCCGACTGCCGGTTTAGACCTGGAGCAGGCCTAACCCGTCAATCAGACATCCCCCCAAGGGCTCCTGTACCACAAGAGGGCACAGTCCGGGCTGAGAGACTTCCCCCAAGTGCACAGATTTTGTGCACCAAGCGTCTAGTATTTAATGAAATAACTTTAACCCTAACCCAGCACCACAGGTTTTAGCATAGCCTTTCCTCCTTGCTTGTCTAGAATTTCTTTCTCTGACAGTGAGTAACCTAAAGCTTATTATCTAAATATATTTACTTACTATTTAATCTTAGTATATTATAAAGTAGTTTCAGAATACCTAACCCATGTAACTATGGAAATAAATTTACTGAGTATAGTATTTATACTGTTATTTTTGTTTTTAGCCTTATTAGCCAAAATATTGTTTTCCAAAGTTACTTAGGTCCTCCTTTCCTTTCGATGTGAGGATTGTTAGTGGGTCTCTGATTTAGATTTCTCCAGTATGTGTGGGGATATCCGAGATGTGGGGGAAACCTAGCACCGGGCTTGTCAGGCTTTTACATTGGCTTGGCTGCAGACGGGATGGTCCTCTGGTGAATGCCATCCGAGGAGCAGGCCCCCTGGGCTCATTCTCTTGGTCCCAACCCACATTCCTACCCTATTCCAAAGGACCCTGGAGCTGCCCTTGGGTAATGAAACCTGGAGACTCAGCAGCCTAAATATGGCCACAGGATAAAAAGGGGAAAGATGCCTAGCTGCCCTGCAGCGAGCGGCTAAGTCACAGGAAGCTCCAGTCAGCATCCTCAGAACGGGTCGCTGGCACAAACCCAGCGGCTGTCTCTGTAGAGTATTTACAAGAAAACTTTAAAGAATATGTTTTAGCCGAAACCAGTTTGGCTCAGTGGTAGAGCGTCGGTCTGCGGACTGAAAGGTCCCAGGTTCGATTCCGGTCAAGGGCATGTACATTGGTTGCAGGCACATCCCCGGTGGGGGGTGTGCAAGAGGCAGCTGGTCGATGTTTCTCTCTCATCGACGTTTCTAACTCTCTATCTCTCTCCCTTCCACTCTGTAAAATATCAATAAAATATATATATATTTTAAAAAGAATATGTTTTAAAGAGTTGCTGTAGTTGGGTTCCATTAATTCCTGTACTTTTTGTGCTTTAGCTCTGGGTTGTATTTGTTCCCCAAACATTCTCCTTTATTTTAATGATTTTTAAAAATATATTTTTTCAAATTATTTCAGAGAGGAAAGGAGAGAGAGAGAGAGAGATAGAAACATCAATAATGATAGAGACTCACTTATCAACTTCCTCCTGAATGCCCCCCTACTGGGGATTGAGCCCACGACCCAGTTATGTACCCTGACCAAGAATAGAACCGTGACCCTGCCGTTCATAGGTCAACACTCAACCAGTGAGCCACACCAGCCAGGCAACTCCCCAAACAATCTCTTAACATCACATTTGGAACATGTTATTTAACAGGAGACTTTCTGAAAGAAACAGAGTAGGCTCTCATTAAAACACTATTAATCCACCTTTCCCACACATTTCATTTCTAAGCCTCATTGTTTTATGGGGGGAAAATCTATAGATTTTTTTATAGAAATTTTCTGCTTCTAGCCTGGCCTATTTTTTCTTTGATCTTACAGTAAAATCTCTTGGGGAGAGTCAGCAATCCACATGTCACTGCTAATTAGCACAAACAACATGAGGGATTAACTATGAAGTTCTTACACCATTTGGAAAACAGCCTTCTTAATTTTGCTCCCTACTCTGAAATACATTTCATGTTTTCTTATTAAGATAAGAAAGTCTACAATCTTTCCTGCTTTTAAAGTTGAAGAGAACAATGAAAGATGGGTTGACACTAAATCTTTATTCTACGGGTAACTAAAATTGCTTATTTGGTTGGGTTTTTCTGTTAGAAAATCATTGTTAATGTTATGTTTATGGCATTGTGCCTTCCAAAAGGCCACCCCAGCCTAAACCAAGGGAGCGTGGGTATGTATGAAAAAAAAGCCTGGAATTTTTTCTGACAAGGTGATGAGAACTGTAGTTAAGCACCTCATTTATATAGCATGATTTCTTCCCAAAATTTTAGTTTTATCAGGACTGCCTACACACTACTGGAGCAAAACAATTTCTGAACTGAAACATAGCAACCATCCTTTCAGCAGTGTTGTCTGTTTGGGGAAGGAAATGAAAGAAAAGCCTCTTTGGAAATAAAACTACTGCAAAGAGAAATGTCAGGCACACATGAAGAATATTGGGAGTTGTGTAAATCTGCCCTCTAAGTTTATTGCCAAGGACCATGTGCAGTATACATATAACCAACTCTCTGGACAACTTCCACGTAAAATTCTAGGATTGGTAAGGAGGTTGTTTATCTGGTTATTATATTCTTCCTTACCCTCATCCACAAATAACCAGGTTTCTTATTCTCACAGAAGAGACAGTGAGGGCCAATTTACCAAAATATTGCACTGGTGTTTTGTTTTTCAAACATGAGGCCTTTTTTGATCCCACAGGTTCTAGTCATGTATATATATATTTTTTTTCTTTTAAAAACACTAATTAAATTATGCTTTGAAAATTTTAGAAAAGAACCTTTGGCACAAATAAAGTTCATCTTCTAAACTTTTACAGAGTAGAATATCCTTTTCTTTAAACACTAGACATTTCAGGTGAATATATTTACTAGTATAAGGATCTTGAGACCAATATGGGTGAGGAACAAATGACATCATATCATTGTCTTATTGTTGGACTACTGTAGAGGTGAATCTAGCATTTGTCTAATATATTCTGAGGTAAGCTGTACTGTGTGTGTGTGTGTGTGTGTGTGTGTGTGTGTGTGTATGTGTGTGTGTGTGTGTGTAGAGGGGAGTGGGGATTAATAGAGGGGGGAAGAAGGTCTAAAAGGGGATGAAAGGAAAGGAAAGAGAAGGTGATGGGGAGCAATAAGCCTGCTTTCCTTCTTAAAATATGGTCCAAACCATATTGGAAAAGGAGCCCTATCTCAATGGCCGGTGATAGCTGTGTTCCAGTCATTCTTCTTTAAAAGATCTCAGAGAGTCTTACTGGCTACGAATTTACTGTATGGCAAGACTAAGCAATTGCTCTCTGAAATTCTACTAGAGTGAAGCAGAATTAGCTCATTACAGGAGTATTATTGATTGAAACTTCTTAACAAAATTAAGAAGAATTTACAAAATGTCCTTATGCTAGCATTACATTTCGATGCTTTTATGGGTGAAATGATAAAATGTCTGATGTCTGGGATTTATTTTTAAATATTCCAGAAAAAAAAAAAAGTAGGGAGAGGAGAGATGAAATAAGATTAGCATAATGTTGATAATTCTTTTATTATTATTATTAAAATATACTAGAGGCCCATTGCATGAAAATTCATGCACTGGAGGGGGGTCCCTCAGCCCAGCCTGCCCCATCTCACAGTCCAGGAGCCCTCAGGAGTTGGAGGTGACCTGGCAATCTGGGGAAGGCGAAGCCCCCATCGCACGTCTGCTGCGGCCACTGCCGGCAGCGCAAGCCTCAGCCAGCCCTGGTTACCCGAGCCTCGGGCGGCCCTGGGTGACTGGGAAGCTGCCATCTGAGGCTTGCCTGCACCTTGGGCCAGCCCTGGGCTGCCAGGGGGCTGAGGGGACTGGGGGACTCCGGGGGCAGGTGTGCAGAGCCGCCAGGCCTGCCTAGAGGCAGGCCCAGTCTTGCCGCACACCTGCCACCCCAGCAGGGCTGAGGAGACTGGGCACCACCATTTTGTGGCTGTGGGCACTGCCTTCTTTAAGGGCGTGGCAATCAATTAGCATATTCCCTCCTTATTGGCTGTGGGTGCTGCCACCTTTGGGACGACATGAGGGTCAATTAGCACATTCCCTCTTTATTTATATAGGATTGGTGTGACATGGTTTAATAGGTTGATAATTCTTGAAATTTTTCTGCTCTATTTTTGGGTGTGTTTGTTAAATTTTTATAACTAGCATATTTTACGTTTAAAAAAGAAAGGAAATAAAAAATACAGACGTAAAATCAGCATCCCATCTTCCAGCATATAACAAGGATGTAGCTTTTTGTCTATAGCCAATAGACATAGGTAGCATTTCACACAGCAGTAGTTGTCAAAGTTTAGGCCTCCAGGTTTTTGTGTGGAATTCAACAGCATGTCAAGTCTTGGCACTGTGTATTTTCCCTAAGGTGTTTAGTTATAGGAGCATATGTATATGTCTGAGGGTAGGAGACACAATGATTTCCTCTGTTTTCTTTTGAAAATTATAAAAATTAGGAGTAGGATGCTTCACAAGGTACCACTTTTCAGTGCTTCTCCTTCCTGGGGCATTTATTTTGCCAATATCCTTCTCTCTCCAACCCCCGACACTTCATGTGGTCTGTGGCATCTTTCACCCAGCTACAGTAGTCCAAAAAAGGAAAAAAGAAGTTGTAGACTGCTTCCTTATATAGCGATACAGTGTCTGTTCCTTTTGGCCTGGGAGCAGCAAGGAGTCAGCATCAAGGGCCCTGGGGAGAGAGAGAGAAGCTTGGTTCCTAACATTCGTGCCTTGGCCAACTCCCCTAGACTACTAGTTGCACCGCAGTTAGTTCCATTCGGTAAAAATAAACTGTGAACTTGTTGACAATTTTGTCCTCTTTACAATTCATTGTTTAGTTTTCCATAGCAGAGAATTTTGATGCAATTAGCACTGAGCTTTCTGACAAAAGGAAAGTAGCCGAGGACTTTTGATGAGTTACCCACTTCATTAATCAGAACAAGCCTCTCTCGTGACAGGGTTAAAATTACAATGAAGATTAGATGGCAAATTGCTGTTCCACCCAATGTCAATCACTCCCAGTGACAGTGGTGTGATTATGCTTCAGGGAAGAGCTTTCTTGCCAACACAAGGAGGGCAACTCCAGGGCAGGTAATAAATTTGACAGGGCCAACTGTCATTTCCTCTCTTGAGCAGAATCCTTAATGACCAAATGATGTCTTATAGAGGACTTTGAGAGGAAAAAAGCCTTTCACTTAAAAAGTTTCTAAATTTCATTTCGTATTATTTTATTTTTGAAATGATTATAGATATGTACTTAGGAACAGTCTTTCCCACAGTGATTTCAGTATTTTATTGGTCTGTATGAAGCCTTAATTATTACCATAAGTATGTAAAGAGATGTGGAAGTTATTAAAAGAAGGTATTACTATTCAGGGGTAGGCAAAAGTAGTTTCAAAGTTATAAGTATGTGAAATATGGAATTTATTCATACATTATTATTTATTTATTAATTGTGATATTACTTCTTATTAACCTGCTTTTGTCCATCCCTGTATTTGAAAATCTATCAGAAATAAAAACATGGTGCAGAGAAAACTGAAGCTAGGTAAAAATGGAGAGAGGTCAAAGTGGTTGTCCAGCTAGTTAAACATTAAGTTCTGGCTTCAACAGAGTATATTCCTCTTCCAACCCAATTGTGGTTTTAAATACCCTTCGCTCTGTTTCAAAGAGCGAAGGAATAAAGCACTATAATAGTTCTAGAGTGTAGAACCAAAAAGGAGAAACTGACCTGGGAGAGCAGGAATTTATAATAGGAAGGGTATAGATCATGACTATCGATTTGTGCCACTTCTCGTCCCTTCTAAATCAGTCAGAGTGCTTGCATCTCCCAGAGGAGACAGAGAGTATTTTCTTTTCCAAAATGTTTTCCTTTAAGCACATTTGTGGGACCTCTGTTTGCCTGAATAATGTTTGCTATGAATCATGCAAAACCAACTAGCTATTCTTCATTCATACTTTTTTTTTTAATTAAAATTTTAACGGGATTGCATTTTTTAGTAGGCAGGATAAAAACCAATAGCAGGCTGCCCGGCTCGTGTGGCTCAATGGTTGAGCATCCTATGAACCAGGAAGTCACAGTTCAATTCCCAGTCAGGGCACATGCCTTGGTTGTGGGCTCAATCCCCAGTAGGGGGCATGCAGCCAATCAATGATTCTCTCTCTTCTTTAATGTTTCTCTCTCTCCCTCCCTTTCCTTTTATCTCTGAAATCAATAAAAAATAATAGCAACCTGGTGTTAAAAAAAGCAGCCATTTGATACAACATGGATCGGTCTTGAGATTATCAGGCAACGTGAAATAAGTTAGACAAAGTTAGGAACCAGAGAAGATGGCTGTCGACAGGAAGACAGACTGCACGATACTGTGTGAGTGAGAAAACAAAAGGAGAGTGTTTGTTGTTGAGTTGAGGTACAGTTATACTCTAGGAGACAGGGGGGACTGCTGGACGGGGCTTCCCTAACCAGGCAGCCCCTGCTGCTGCTGGGTTCCCTCCTGGAGCGACCGGATTGGACGCGGAGACCACGCCATCTTGAAGGGGAAAGTGGATGTTATCAGAAGCCTGAAAATCTACAACTACGGCACCCACCCAACAGCTGGGAACCCAAGAACATCAGTCCCCGAGTCATGCAAACACGCAGATTCAGAGGAGCTCTACACTCCACCGCGGAAAGGTCAGATTTCGCCTGGGATAAGTTGAGGTCTCTGGTCCTGGCAGGAGAGAGAAATGTGCACACGGCGGGAGCTGGAGACCTGGGGATGTCTGCGCCTAGGAAAATCCATGGCTGTTTGGGCAGGTATGATCCCTGAATGTGGAAGGGGGTCCTCTGAGCTACGAACAGAAGGGACCTCTAAAAAGCAAGTCATTTTGATCTGGGTGCAAAAGGACAGCCCAAAAATTTTAAAAGTGGGCCAGCTGCTTAAAACCAAGGGAAAAACAGACCTGTGTGCAGCACTGGAGTTTGCACATCACTCTGATTCTTTTTTTTTTCTTTTCCTCTTTAAATCCTTGCTGCTGATTACTAAGCCCAATACATAGGATCACCCAATTTGAGTCGCTCTAAGAGACAGCAGGGCAAAGTTGTTTTTCTGGAACCTGGGGATCAGAATGGGGAATAACCATCAGAGAACCAGCTCTGGGCAACCCACTCCCCCAAACCGGTACTGAGAGCCACAGGGAAAGCAGGATCTAAGCACTGGCTAGAGAGGACCTATAGACCCGGAGGTCAATTCGGAAACACTGCCACCAGGGACTGAATCACAAATTGACTCTTGTGTAAAAACAAATAAAAGAAAATATGAAATAGAGACGTACTGCCTGCTTAAAAATCAGGACTGGCTTTCCACACTGAGGAGCACCAGAACACAGGAAACTTCAATACTGACCTGATTAGGAAACAGGTGTGCCAAACAGAACAGTAGAGGAAATGAATGACCTTCACTACTGCACATTTTTACTTTTATTTTTTTCATCTTGTACTTAAGAAACTAAATTTATTTTCTTTTTCCTCACTTGATTTTACCTTTTTAATTATTACATTTTTATTTCAATCAGCATTATTACTACTATTATTTTACCTTTTTTAAGTGTCATTTTATTTTTTTCTTGATTTTACTTTGGGATTAATGTTTTACATTCTATTTTCATCTTTCCTTTAGCATCATTTTACCCTATCTCAACATTACCTTTATGCCAACACTCTCTTCCTCACTTTCCCCCTTTTGTTGTCCTGTTTTTTTTAACCCTATTCCTGCTGTAGATTTTCCCTATTCCTTCTTTTTACCCCCCGTTAAAATTTCACCCTACTTATATATCTAATTTCCAATCCCCTGCTTCATGTCCATATACTTCTCTTTCTTCTCTTTCTTCTCTTCTCTTTCTTCACTATCCAAAATTTTTTCTCTCTATCCTTTTGTTGTTGTTTGCTTGATTGTTGATTGATTTTTTTTATGCTTGTTTGTGAGATTGTTTTGCTTTTTGTTTTTGTTTTGTTTTGTGTTTGTTTGGTTTTGCTTCCATTTTCCCTTACCTTGCTTGATATTAGTTGTTTGTAGTTTGCATTCACCTCCAGGTATTTGTTGCTGACATTTGTTAGGATTCCTGGCTATTCTATTGGAGTTTTCTCCTGATATATATAGTTTTTTCACATCTTTCTTATTCTCTCTCTTTTCTCTCTTACTTTTTTTCCTTTTCTCATTTTATTTTTGTATTCTTTTTTTTTCTTCTTTTTTTTTTCTCTTTTCCTCCTATCCTCTAATTTGCCTTTTCTGGTGGTCACCTTTATTTTGGGTTATTAATATCACAAATACATTTGTGTTCAGTGCCTTGTGCATTGTTCCATGTTGTGTTATATTTTGTGCCTTTAAATCAATGCAGGAGAGAGAGAGAGAGAGAGAGAGAGAGAGAGAGAGAGAGAGAACTACATAACCAGACACCCAGAAAAGAGAGATCATGGGGAGACAAAGAAACAGCCCACATATGAAAGAAAAGCAGGCATCACCAGAAAAGGAAGTAAATGAAATGGAAGCAAGCAACCTGTCAGAGACAAATTGGACAATATGTATAAGAACCAAGAGAAAATGACAAAAAAAAACTAAGAAGAAATGAAAAATGACATTGCTGCTGTAAAGAACTCAATAGAAAGCATTAAGAGTAGACTAGAAGAAGCAGAGGACCGCATCAGTGAGCTAGAAGACAGGGTAGGAAAAATACCCAAATAGAGCAGCTTCTAGAAAAAAAAATTAAAAAGCGGGAGGACAGCCTAATGGAACTTTGGGACAACATGAAACAAAACAATATCCACATAATAGGGTGCCAGAAGGAGAAGAAACTGAGAAAGGAATAGAAAACCTGTTTGAAGAAATAATGACAGAAAATTTCCCTGATATAGGGAAGAAAACCCCACACAAATCCAGAAAGCTCACAGAGACCCAAGAAAAAAATGAACCCCAAAAGACTGACAACAAGGCACATTATAATTAAATGGCAAACACCATCGACAAAGTAAGAATCTTAAAAGCAGCCAGAGACGGACAGAAAGTTACTTATCAAGGATCCCCCATCGCTGACAGTGCAGAGTGATTGGGGCAGGCACCAGCAGCGGCTGCGATTAGGGCCAGCATCATCAGTGGGTGCAAGTGCAGCTGCTGCCTCAATCTCTCCTCAGGAGCAGGGGGAGGTAGAGAAGCCCTCAGGGGTGGAGGGGAGCTATTGGGGGGGGGGGAGGTAAAACTGTAATAATCTGAACATTAAAGATTTATTTTTTTAAAAAAGATCTAAAAAAATTCTAGCATATACTCTCTTATGTTATTAGACTTTTAATTTATTCTCTCTTCCTATGACACCTTAAAATCTATATCTTAAGCAACTTTGTTCAGAGTTCCCAAATTCAAACACAGTGGTGTGATTACTAAATGTTGGAATAGTGAAAGGTAAGTATTTTTATAAAGAAAGAAGCAGTAAGCAGGTTGACCCTTAGAGTACTACCAAGTTCTCATTGCTGGGCATCAGGCGTCCCTCAGACCTCCCGCAAAGGCACCTCCCACGAGGCTGCTTCCCGTTTAGTGCTGCCCGTCCTTGGTAACGCTCCCAGACTTGCCATTCTCATTTATGGAGCTGGGGTCTTTCCTTCCAGAGGCTCCCAGTCTAATGCAAACCAGTGAACAGGTGATTGTAATGCAGTGCGTTGAGTGTCTTGACTGAAGAAAGCATCGATTGCTCTGGAAGGGCACCGACATTTGGGGAGAATGCTTGGCAATAGGAGGGCTCTCTAAGGGAGGTGACTTCTGAAGTAATAAGGCAGGGAGAGGAGAGAAAAAGAGGGGGAAACTAGGATGACCATAGACAGAAAAGTGTGAAACAATATGGTTGTTGTAAGGCCAATATAGGAAAGTAATTTGGTGTACCAGGAACATAAAGTTTTCTGTGAAAATACAAGATATAGACAAGGACTAGATCTCAGAGATTTTCTTAGAAGAGGGCCATGAGCACTTTCCTAGGGCGTCCTTAGGGTCAGCAGACCTTGTCTGATTGTCGTCACATGCATAGAGTGGAAGATTGTAGGAAGCCTGAGTGTCTAGTCCAGGGGTGGGCAAACTTTTTGACTCGAGGGCCACAATGGGTTCTTAAACTGGACCAGAGGGCCGGAACAAAAGCAACCTGACCATGCTGGCACTCTCATCTTGGGCTGCTGGTGAAGGAGGGGAGGGGAGAGCAAGAGAACCCTCTGCTCTTTCGGCTCCGCGGGCCGGATAGAACAGCCGAACGGGCAGGATCCGGCCTGCAGGCCGTAGTTTGCCCACGGCTGGTCTAGTCTCTCTAGGCTTGCTCTACCAAGGTCCTAACATAGTTAAGGGTCGCCCAGCTCAAGCTACTGTTTTAGTTGTCTGGCTCCCAGAGACCAGAGATCCCACTCCATCCTTATGGGACCTCAGTGTTCATTTATGCAGGACATCAGAAGAATTGGTAACAGGGATGAATTAAATGGCTGGTATTTTAAATTCCAAGATAGCCTGGCATGAGAGATCCTGTCAGAAGCAGGTCTTTCAAGTCTCTCAAACGAGCTCTTTGCCTTAGATCTTACATGTGACTATTACTCCAACTCCCCATAGAACTGGTGCCTTACAAGGAGGAAGTATTTAGTTTTAAGTCATGGGGCTGAGAGTGCCTCAGTTGCATGACTTGACTATTTCTTGCCATTATTAATATATATAGCAAAGTACTTGTGTCTGGTCTGTTCCCCTTCCATTAAGGCAACAGCTGATAATTTTGTTAGAAAAAGTATGAGGCAGAAATCTGAGGAGAAGACTTTATTATCTATAGAAACACTGGTGGTGATTTCCCAAATGTTTCCATTGTAGTGTCAGAAGCGCTATTTCTCTGCCTGGCACAAGCTGATTCTTGACCACAGGATTAAGCTGGGGAAAGCTGGCACTCTGTCCAACTGGAACCTTCAGCTGAAGGTCCTGAAGGCCTGGAGAGACTACGTGAGATCTCGGAGGCTGGAGCGGGAGACACAAGCCATGGAGAGGGAGCTCAGGGAAGAAAACAGGTACCGTTCTTTACCAAGAAAGCCCTTCTAGTGCATTTATCTAGGACAACTTTCCACTCGATGTATCCAGAAATGAATTCTCAAAGTTCTGTTCACTGGAATCATCTCACCTGCTTATAAAATGTGCTAACACTTCGTTTCCGTTGCATCCCAAACTAGAAAAATTTAACTGAAGATTATAAGCAGAAAAATTACTTAATTAAAATATATTCATGTACACGCTTTCCTTTTTTAAAGGAAGTAGTAGGTATGCTTTTTCCCTTGTCCTCACATTTAGCAGCATTTCACTTGGACTGTTTTATAATTCAAAAGACAGAGTTTGGTTTATATGCCAGTAATTCACTTTGGTAGAAATCACTATCTGCACATAGAATATTAATTAGGGACACAGGGAACATCCATCTGGGAGGACAGACCTGCCAAGAGTGATTCCTCCCATTCCCCCATCTTTTGTTCTTCATTTTGGGTAGAGGTTTTGACACCTTTTTATCAACTTCCTCTGTGATTGCCGCATCCTTTATGGTGAGGGTTCAGCGTCTGGAAAAGGGGCTGCACACAGACAAAT
This sequence comes from Vespertilio murinus, assembly GCA_963924515.1. Lineage (NCBI taxonomy): Eukaryota > Metazoa > Chordata > Mammalia > Chiroptera > Vespertilionidae > Vespertilio > Vespertilio murinus. The sequence goes on along the minus strand of OZ004706.1, from coordinate 140,207,742 downwards.
ACACTAGATAAGAAATATGAATTTAGAAGGCATGAGGGGCCAGGTGGAAAACCCTTATCTAGTGGAAAGGCTCCACTGGGCCCCAGACCCTGTTAGCTTTTATTCGGTTTTAGAACACACATCTTGCCCTTAGGGCAATCCGATAGCAGACTATCTTAAAGGTCAGTAAATATTAGTTAAGATTTACTTTGAGACTATTAGGTCAGGAAATTGCTTGAGCCATCATTATCTCGACAGAACAATTGGTACATAGCTTTTAGCCCTTACTAAAGCGCAAGGTCCATCAGCCTTCGAGTTCTCTGATACACTTTCCTGATAGTGTAGACATTGGACCGCTTCCAGCATTCCTCTTATTCTTGTGAAGGACAAAATTTGTCTTCAAGTAAAACTTTCTTTGTTCCATCATCTTAAATGCATTCTGTTCTTTTCACTTCCTAGTTTATCTTTATATTCTTGAATCAAAATCATATATGTAGAAGGAACAATTTGTTGATTTGGGAGAGGGCAGTTCATGTTTTCATATTTGCTCACTTCTCTACCAACAACCCTGTTATTCAGGGTGAAAAACTAAAGGGATGGTATATGAAAGCATTGAGCATTGTTGTGTAGGAGGAAATGACAACCCCTGGAGTTGCACAACCATGTGACAGCACTAGGCCCTGGGAAGGACATGTCGGAGACTGATACATGGCTCCTTGTTCTCAAAGAGCTCACAGTTTTGTGGGGAAAACGAGATCTAGAAACAGTAGCGATATCAAATAGCATTATACCAGTAAACTGTGTAAAGCATCCCCTTCTGATAAGACCTTAGCAGAGGGAAGTGTTGCTGTGACTATGGAGACTCCTACAGAGTGCCAGGAAAGGTTGTATCAAGAAGATGGGTCATGAGCTGGGCTCTGCACAGTAAGTAGGATGCTCCTAAGTGGAAATGGGGAGACAAAGTGATGACATGGAGTGCAGCCGTTCATACTGGCTGGAGATCATCAAGCATGTGGTTGTGAAGTTCATCAACTTGCAAAAAAGGCTTTGAATGTCAGGACAAGGAGTTTAAATATTATTTTGTAAATAGAGGCAATTTCTTGAAGGTTTTTAAGCAAGATGGGGACCAAATCGATTTTACTTCCTACAGCATGCTGTAGAAATTTTCATTAAAAAAGTCAATATAGGGAGCTCTTTCATAATTCATTTCTGAATTCTCAGGGCCCACTGATTGAGTTTAACTGAAATAGGAATAGCTGGAAACGAATTTGTTGGATAAAGAAGGAAAACTGGAGGTGATTTAAAAGGGAAGCTACATGGGTAAGGGCATAAAGGAGTAGAAACTGAGATGTTTAAGTTAAAAGTGGCTTGTGAAGTTTACATGCCAGAAGACACCTGTAGAAAAAAAATCTAAAGAACTTGAGATTCCATTGACATTAAACTGTTTAAATATAAAAACACTAAATGGGGATTTCATAATGTTCCAATTTTTATTAAGATCTCAGAACTTTTTGTCTCATATCTGTGAATTGTTTTTAATGGGTACTATTTTTTCATTTTAATTACGTTACAAAGCCATTACACACCTACTCACACTCACACACTTGCATAGAAACACATACACAAACATTCCATTAAACACATTTGTAAGATACCACTTTAAAAAAAAATGGGAGAAAATATTTAACTTATAATAATTTTTTACCACAAAACTTTAAAGCAAAAATATCTTAGAGCAGGAAGGCTACCTGAACACTTGTCTAATCCAGCCCCTCATTTTACACTTGGTTAAAGGAAGGCCCAGAGACGGTAAGTAATTCTCTCAAGGTCATGAAGTTAAGAGTAGGTAGTCCAGGACTGGATCCTATTTGATTCTATTTGGTTCAGAGTCAGATGCTTTTTTCTACACCACACAATTCCACACTAAGAAGCTTTCAGGTGATAGTTCCCCAAGACAACCATGTTTTTCAACTATACTGTAAAAGCTGGTTGCAGATGAAAAATAAGAGAAGTAATTAACGAATGACAAGAGATGCTGAAATATATGAGAAAAAAGGATCTATTAGACACAAACTGTACTTTGTGCTGTTTTACTGAAAATCCCTGGTTCTGTGCATCTTGTTTTCTGTTCTAGAAATTGGTTTAGGATATTAAGGTGGGTGATTTTGCTCAAAGAAGGTCGGGATATTAAAAGTGGAGTAAAAAACTCAAAGGTAGCTGCTGCAAACAGAAACCAAGAAATGTCCATGGGATCGAGGGTGTCAGGTAACCCCCACTTCCAGCACTCTTTTGGGCAGCCATTTGTGGAGTACCTCTGGCAACATGCTGTATGGCGCTTCCCTCCGTGGACTCCTGGGTCTCCAGAAACGGAATGGCATCTGAAGCTGATAAACCTGCCGATGTGTCCGTCAGAGAGGCAGGAGGACACACTTGCATTGTCTGGCTCTTGTTAAAGCTCTAAAACAGAAATGTATTGTCTTCCACGTTTTCCCTGGAGGCTACCTGGTGCATTATTGAAAACATTAGCTTTTTCCATTCCTATTCCTGCTGAAGCTGCTCATCCCAAGTGCAGCTGTTAGTGGCACTGCTGTTTTTATGTTCTGCATCATATCTCGGCACACAATCAGATCACTAGTATGTGGTTATTTGTCATTTGTCATTTCCTTTTTCTTTATTTTGTTTATATTTTTATCATCACCATTTTTCTCCCCTATATTTTCCTTCACTTCCACCTACTTCCTGCTCCACCCACCCCACCCCCCCATGGAATCACCACACCTGTGTCTTGTGTTCATGAGCTCATTCCCCTTTTCCTCATTTCCCTTTTAAAAATTCAAGATATTCTTTTGATACCTAGAAATGTCCTAAGATAGTGTTATTACCTTACATGAGAATTTGTTCTATACAGGACAGGAAGTATAGGGCTTTTTTTAAAAGGTGACATCACTTAGAGGAGGAATCTGAAGCTTTGAAACTTTCAGTCACTTGCCCAGTATGTTCTGTTAGTGTTCTGACTTCCTGGTTCTGTAATATGCACCAGTCACCACTAGGTATCATTTGAATTGTTGGTTCTAAGCATCATGGTTCATATTTAAATTTCTATTTAAACCTTTTATATTTTACTAGAGGCCTATGGCATGAAGATTCATGCCATAGGCCTTCCTTCCCCTGGATGGCGGCATTGGTTTTCCTCCGGCATCCGGGACCCAGGCCTTTGCTTTCTGTCTTCACTCTGGCAGAGTCTTTGCTCCAGCTGGAGCCTTCAGACTTCTCCGCTCTGGCTGGTATGCTGCTCCTGTAACTCCCTCCAACCCCTACCCTCCCCCTCATAGCAGGTGCCCCACCTTGCTGCTCCAACCTGCATATGAAAATTAATCTGCCGGGGTTTTTTTGTTGGGTTAATTTGCATACTCATTCCTGATTAGCTGGTAGGCGTTGCATAGGTATGGTAAATTTGCATATTTTCCTTTTATTAATGCATATATTCTTTAGAAATGGCCTTTGTCTGCATGCAGTTATATAATTGTGATGATTATGCCACAAATTCCCTAATTTCATCTTGGAAGCATACTGGGACAGGATGCTTCCCATACAGGAACTCTGTCTTTCATTCAGTGATTATCTGTAGACTGTGTCCGAAACCATTTCTTTAGCTTAGCATTCCCAAGTAAATCACATCTGGTTGAGCTTTTAAGGAATTTAAGTAATTTTTCACTTTCAGAAATATTTATCATCTTTTTAAAAGTATAAAAGTTGGTTTATCTGGAATATTGTCACTGCTGAAGTGAACTGCAAGGGCACTGGAGTGGACCCAGCCTTGTCTCTGGACCCCTGGCTTCTGTGTTTCCACCTTTCCACCTCGACCCACAAACACAGATACCTTAACTAGGTCTTAATATCGCCTGCAAAACCATTATAGAGTAGGCTCCATGCACTATAGTGAACATGCATTTTTGGTACCTATTTTTTTATTATTTGAGTTTATGCTTCAAATATATTTTTTCTTTTTGCCTTTTGATAGTGTCCAAATAATCTTTTCCCTGACAATCAAAATCTCAGTTTTGTTTTGGCTTGTTTATGCTGTAAAAATATGTAATTAACACTTTAGATAAATTTCACACTCCTCCTTTCTGAGCAGATAGTTGTAAATCAAATTTCACATTAATCAGAGCAATGTAGATTCTCCTGTGAAAATTTACGATTTTCACCTAATTATTTAAAGTGCTGTATGGTTTTTGGAGCTTTGTTTTTCTGTGTGTGTGTGTGTGTGTGTGTGTGTGTGTGTTTAATACATTTGTATTGATTTCAGAGAGAAAGGGAGAGGGAGAAAGAGAAACATCAACGAGGAGAGAGAATTATTGATTAGCTGCCTCCTGCACGTCCCCTACTGGGGAATGAGCCGGCAATCCCAGCATGTTCCCTGACCTAGAATTGAACCATGGCCTGCTGGTTCATAGGTCAATGCTCCACCACTGTGTCTCATGGGCCAGGCTAGAGCTTTGTTCTTACCTGTGTTGCTACCTTATTTATTATTCTTATGTCCTCTAAAATTTTTATTGCAGTGTTCTTTAGTCTCATATTAAATATTTTATTTTCATCAAAGTACAATAAAATACAAATACTTATAACCACCTATATTGTACTTTCATTACAAAATCTATCAGTCAATCATTAAGTATTTATTGAATACCAGTTCAATTATTTAATTTATTAGAAAGAAGCAATCCTATCTAATAAAAGAGTAATATGCAAATTGACCATCACTCCAACACACAAGATGGCCATCTTTGACCACATGGAAGATGGCCTGCAGGGGAGGGCAGTTGGGGGGGGGGGGGGCAGGCCTGCAAGGGAGGGCAGTTAGGGGTGACCAGGACTTCAGGGGAGGGCAGTTAGGGGCAATCAGACTGGCAGGGGAGGCATCAATCAGGCTGGCAGGGGAGTGGGTAGAGGGTGATCAAACTGGTAGGCAGAAGTGGTTAGGGGCAATCAGGAAGGCAGGCAGGCCAGCAGTTGGGAGCCATCAGTCCTGGATTGTGAAAAGGATGTCCGACCACCCATTTAGGCCTGATCCCATGGCTTCAGGCCTAAATGGGTGGTTGGACATCCTTCAAGGGGTCCCAGATTGGAGAGGGTTCAGGCTGGGCTGAGGGACCACCCCTCTCATGCACGAATTTCATGCACTGGGCCTCTAGCTAAGTATAATGAAAAATGCTCTTTGCAGAGTTGCTGCTAGTGTTTATCCTGAAATGCATCATTTCAATCAACTTTACTCTCTCTAATTGGTTGTTTCATTCAACTCCTCTGACATAAGTTAAATAAAGTCTATGACTCTAGAGTAGTCTAAAGTAGCTATGTTTTTTTTAAAGAAATAGAACATATTAGAACAGAAATATCTGAGTGTGTCTCTGATAATAGGGTAAAATTGCTTGATGAAACTTTTGTTTCAGTGATATATAGTTTTGTTTTTATACATGCACACATAAACTTGCATATTGAGTCACAGTAAATCATTTTTTTCTTCCTGTAGGTGGCAGTCAAAAAGGTTTTAAAGTCACTTAAGTATATAATAACTGTAGAAAGGTTCTCCTGACACACTGACTTAAGAACTTTGATTTTTTTGTTATGATACCCGAAAGTCCATGAGGAGAATTAAACATTATGTTTAAAAGAAATGGAAATGAATACAGTATTATAAAGAAGTTATTTGATTCCCCTTTACAAGATAAAATCAAGCAGGTAGCTAAACAATATTAGGTTTTAAACTTTGAAGCTAACCCCTGATGCAACATAAGTTCAAAGCTCTATACCTCACTTTTTCAGGGACAGTAAGCATCTACTTACAGGTGGGGCTCAGAAAACCCAGGCTTGAATTCTCAACAGCTGCTTCCAAGGTGTCTCCTAATGGAGGGTCCCTTTGGGAAGGGCATGTAGCTGGTACTTCCTACCTCCACTCAGTCAATTCCCCTAATGTTCATGCAGCTTCCAGGAGCTCTTCCTTAGGAAGAGAATGAACCCGAATCCCTACTAGCCGGGGAAGGAGCTCCATAAGAGCAAGTGCCTGTCTTTGCCTTTGACACATGTCTAGTGGTTAGCAATTATCTTCACAGGGCAGTCCTTCAATCATTTCGTTTAAAGGGTCTGTAAATGAGTCCTTCTTTTTAGATAATCATTTCCCTGGCCAAGTAAGTCCTCCTTTCCCAGATTTACCTTCTTAGTTCCATGTTGACACTTATAAGTCTCATACTAAATTGTTGACAATTCACTTCAGTTTTGTTCCTTTTCCTTCCTCCCAAATTCCTGTCTTCCGTAGGTTTCCCAGATAGCTGGATACCTGCCTCATCTTTTAAAAAAGTATTTTCTTATGTACCTACTAGTGGTCCAGTGCACAAAATTTGTGCACATTAAAAGGGAATTAATTAGAGGAAGTATTTTAATATTGCTATTTGCCCTTTTTCTATAATAGAAGTATCAGAGATGAAAGAAAATTAGTAAAATGTATATGAAAATCTCCCTCCTGTCAAGAGTCTGGGATATGCCACAGGACTCAGAGTCAAGTTCCCGCCCACTAGCGTGAGCCTCAGAAATTGTGCGAGACCCAGACCCTGCTGGCCCCACCCCCGTCAAGCCCCTCCAGGCGGGAGGCACAGCCTCAGGTCCCCCATCAAGCCCCTCCAGGCGGGAGGGTGCAGCCTCAGATCCCCCAGCCCCAGTGCAAGGGCATGAGGGCACAATGACCATTTGCTTTTAGCTCTTTATTATGTAGAATTAGTTTTTCTCCTTCCTCTCCAAAAGGCTTTAGAAGCTATTTTATGATAATCAAAAAATGTAATGTGTCTTTGTGACATGATAGAACAGAATAGTCACTTTTCTGAGGTAATGTCTTAAAGTGCCAGTGCCTTCCATGAGCAGACCCCTTTACACCAGGGATTTTATAGAACAGTTCCTTTTAGCTTAAATGGAAGGTTATGGTGGAGCTAAGTGGAGCAATCCTGGGACTCCTCTGGACTTGTGTTTCATTTATATCACCAAGTAACAAGCTGTAAATTGCTTATCCTTTTTAATGGAAGTGCTTTGTTGCTTAGAAAACAACAACTGGCCGCTGAGTATAACAGGAAGCACGTTCTCCAGCACCACTTTACAAAATGGCAGCATTGGCGTCACCAGAAGCAAGTTCTCCGGCACCACTTTACAGAATGGCAGCATTGGCATCATGCGGAGATCCTAAAGAGAGAGCTGGCTCTAACAAAGGAGGAAACCAGGAAGAAAATGGATGAGCTGTTGAAGGCAGCGTCACTAGGAAAACTCAGTGCAGCTGCGTCAGCAGGCACCAGTCTGCTCAAGGAGGCAACAGCCGCGGTGGAGCCACCTACAGGAGGGGTACTTTGTTTTTCTTTTGCTTAGCCTTCCTGCTTATTAATCACTTGCATTTGAGCTTTGCACTTGGGTAACTTGGGCTACATTAGCCATTGTCAGGTTGCCTCACCTAGGCTATCTAAAAGATGAGCTGCTGTAATGCACAAAGGTTAACTTTCAGTCAGTGTTCATTTTCTTGAACTGTGTCCTCTTTTTATAATCCTATATAGTAAAGAGGTAATATGTAAATTGACCATTATTCCATTATTCCAACACACAAGACCCCCATGTGGGCACAAGATGGCCGAAAGGGGAGGGCAGTTGAGAGGGACCAGGCCTGCAAGAGAGGTTAGTTGGGGGTGATCAGGCTTACAGGGAAGGGTAGTTAAGGGGGACCAGTCCAGCAGCAGGGGGCAGTTAGGGGCAATTGGGCTGGCAGGGGAGCAGTTAGGTGCCAATTAGGCTGGCAGGCAGAAGCAGTTAGGGGCAATCAGGAAGGAAGGCAGGCAAGCAAGCGGTTGGGAGCCATCAGTCCTGGATTGTGAGAGGGATGTCCGACTGCTCGTTTAGGCCCAATCCCACCATGATCAGGCCTAAATGGGCAGTCAGACCTCCCTCGAAAGGTCCTAGATTGGAGAGAGTGCAGGCTTGGCTGAGGCACACCCCGCACCACCCCCCATACACAACCGTGCACAAATTTTGTGCACCAGGCCTCTAGTCTATCTATCTATCTATCTATCTATCTATCTATCTATCTATAAAAGCCTAAGTGACTGTTACAACCAGACAACCAGACGGTAGTTATGATGCACACTGACCACCAGGGGGCAGATGCTCAACACAGGAGCTGCCCCCTGGTGGTCAATGTGCTCCCACAGCCAACCTCCTGGGGTCCCTTCCCCTGGCCAGCAGGCCCCAATCACTCTGATGAGGACTGGGCCAGATAGCCCTGATTGGCCTGATCACTGGCCAGGCCGAGGGACCCCCCCCCTGTGCACGAATTCGTGAACCGGGCCGATAGTCACATATAAACTTTGGTGTAGCTCAAGCTTAGGAGGGACCTAATAGAGGGAATTTAAAACAACTAAGAGAAAGATTCCTTCAGGAACAGATAGCATAAAGCATTGTTTACAATTCTTGAACTCCTCTTATTTGATCATCAGATATTTTCTTCCTAAATGAGCCTTGTGAGATAAAAGAAGGGAATGTTTATGTTTTTATTTTTCTAGTGAGAAAAATCAGATATTAATTGAAGCAGTTTGGTAGGAGAAAATGACTGGGTAAAAAAGAAAAATTGCCTATAATTTCATTATTTGGAAATAACCATCAGTAACATGTTGAAATATAGCCATCTAGTCTTTTTGCTATTCAGGTATATGCAAAATTTGCTCTACAGTATTTTATTTAGCTTTCAATTTTTCTTCAGTCAAATCATTGAGAACATTAATCTGCCAAAATACAGGGGGGGAAAGGCCATGTATTTTTTTAAAAAATAATGTCATTGTTCTGCTTTTCTAAAAGATTTCTTTTGTGTTTTCATAATATGAGAATTTTTTTAAGTCACTAAAAGTCTTCAAAACAGTAGTTCTCAACAGCATATAATGCAGAATCAGACCACTAATTCAGAATCTCAGAGTGCAACCCTTGTATTTTTTTAAAGTTCTGTAGGTGAACCTGATGAATATTCACCCACGAGTTAAGGACTACCATTCTGTGCCATATTGAAATGGCTGCATGATATTCTATCATGAATTATAAGGTAGAATCTGTTTACTTCCTCTTCTATTACTGGACATTTAAGTTGTTTCCAGTTTGCTACGATTGCAAACAGAACTTTAGTGAACATCCTTGTAGTTAAATCTTTGCATACATACATAATGCTTTACCTTGGATAATTATCTAACAATAGAATGCACATTTTAAAGACTCTTACCAAGTTGCCCTTCCAGAAAGGTTGTTCCATAGGAAGTGCCTGTTTTCTTTTCTGATAACATATTTTAGCATATTTTTCATTTTTACAAAGTTAACAGTTAAAATATTTTCATCTTATTGCTTCAACATTTGCACGCGATATTTTTTTTCTCCTGTTGTTGTTTTCGATCCTTATCCAAGGATATTTTTTCCCATTGATTTTCAGACAGAGTGGAAGGGAAGGAATAGTAGGGTGCGGGGAGAACATCCATGTGATAGAGACACATGGATTGGTTGCCTCCCACATGCTCCTCGACCAGGGGCAGGGATCAAACCTGCAGCTGAGGTACAAGGTACGTGCCCTTGATCACGAATTGAATCCGAGGTACCTCAGTGTGCCGGCCAAAGCTCTAATCATTGAGAAACCCAGCCAAGGCTTTGGATTTTGAATTACTACTGAGGTTAAACATTTCTTGTATTTCCCACTTACATATATATATGTAGTACATAAAAATTGATTTAGTAAGATAGATATATAGTGACTTGTCTCTTCATGCCATTTTTTCTACTTTATTATGTATCTTTTTCTTATTTATAAGAGCTCTATATTTTTTAAGACCATTGATGCTTTTATTATTATATGTTTTGGAAATTTTTTTCATTCTGTCATTTGTCTCTTTTGGTTTATTTATGGTGTTTGGTGCTATATACAGTAATGTTTTTTGTGGGGTTTTTTTGTTTCTTTGTTTTTTTTAAATCTATTTTATTGATATTTCACAGAGAGGAAGGGAGAGGGATAGAGAGCTAAAAACATCGATGAGAGAGAAACATCGACCAGCCGCCTCTTGCACACCCCCTACCAGGGATGTGCCCGCAGCCAAGGTACATGCCCTTGACCGGAATCAAACTCTGGACCTTTCAGTCCACAGACCGACGCTCTACCACTGAGCCAAACTGGTTTCGGCCACAGTAATGTTTTTATAAAGGCAATCCTACCAGTTTTTTTCTTTCATAATTGCACTTGTGTTTGAAAAGCCTTTGAAAGGAGGTGCTCTACCCACTCACCTCTGCCCCAGGCCCTTCCATCCCACCACATAATGCTGTTGGGTACTTACCTCAGATCTGTGAAACTGAAGTGGGCACTAGAGGGTCCCCAGCCTTGTTTTTAACCTTGACTCCTGCTAGTCTGTAGTTAGTTTTCATTTAAGCTTAGTCTCTCAGCAAAGGGGATCATGAGGATGCTTATGGTGCCTTATGTAACAAACTGGTCCCTTCCCCCAGGCAGTTTACCTACCTTTATGTCAGTCAAAGGATTTTGTTTCCATTGAGACCCAGGAGAGTCTTCTATCTTGGGAAATAGCTGTGTGGAACCTTTTACCTTACAGAGTTCCACTGTTATCTTTCAATGAAAAAAAAAGGAAGTCAGCAGAAAGTATTTTTTTTTCCTGTGTAAAGCAGAAAAGTTACTAAAATACTTATATAATTTACACTCAAGAAAAAGGGTCTCCAAGTATCTGAAACAAAAATCAAAATAATTTATCTGTATTGTAAAAAAAATTAGAGCAAATAAAAACAAATGGCTATAATAGACTGTAAGTTACTAGATTAAACTCTAATCTTTTCCAGAGTATAGAGTATAACATGAACAATGAAAATATAAAAGCTTTAGTTACATGCGCATGCATTAATTATACAATCATAGGAACTCATGCATTAATTATACAATCATAGGAACTCATGTATCATAAACGCATATATTATATCTTCAAATTTTTCAGAATTATCAGTTAGCTAATAGGTGATTTTCTCTGATTAGGCCAGATTGTTCAGTTCTGTTCTATTAAGTACAATCTGTACCAGTAAGAGTTTCTTTCTTTCTCTAATTTCACCTTAAAGAGTTACTATGATCCAAAGAAATCTTGTTGCTGTACTCAAGGCTTTTACAGCCTTGCTGGGTTAATAATATGTCATTCCCACAAAGTTTAAAAGGGCCTAAAACATGTACTCCGCAGGTGTTCTCGTGAATAAATGTCCACTGACATTTCTGAAATAGAAGGTTATTTTAAAAAATATTTAACATGTCAGAGTTTCCACATATCACATTTTTTCACTTCAGCTGAATATAAAGAAAATATTTCCATCATCATGAAAAATACTTTGAGTATCCAAGTATGGCACCCTGTTAGAACTAGAGGCTTCTAAGACATGTAAGATAGTTCACAGCATTTTTATTCTTATACCACTGCAGATGGCAAAACCAAAAACTGGTTAGACCTTAGTCCATGGCATCAAACCATTCTAGAAGAGACATTTTTAACTATGACATTACTTTGGCTAGAATAAATTTTTCTGATTAAAAATTCTGTTTTCTTTCCTTCTGTATAGAACTTGTAATTGTGATCTATTAAATGAGATATAAATGATATAGCTTTAAAAACTATTAAACCATGTGCTAATACAAAATATTATTAGGTAATATTATTCTTATGTAACACAGATATTTGTCCATCAATCCTGGGTTTGTCAATATTTTCCACAAATAGATTATTTTAGAATAACTAGAGACTCTAAACTTTAATCCAGGCCTTAATCTTAAAATAAACACCCTGTGATTAATTTACTAATGGCAAGAGAAGCATTGAAATAACTATTATTAACAAGCTATTTTAGTGAGTATTATTGATTTATAAAGGTATTCTTTCGTTTTCAAACATTCTTGAGAAAGACTATATCCTTTGCCACAAATTTTTCAATTTCATGCAAAATTCAGTTAATTCATGCAGATTAAAATTCTTGTGATATATATCTGGAGTAATCTTGTCTAATTTACAAATGAACTATCCAAATTAGACATCTATGAGAGCTCACTTTTCTGATTACAAATGTTCTGGCCCATGTCAGTGGTTTGTGCAGCTGTAGCTATCCCCCCCGACTCTTCCCCCCCCCCCCCACACACACACACACTTTTCCTGGCCAGCAGCATTGCCCATTCTAAGAGTGGCTCCCAGGGCGAAGACTGATGGCCTGTGAGATAGCCAGGCCAGGAACACAGGCAGCTCTGACCGGGGTGCCAGGCAGTGGTGCCATTGAACAGAACAGTGCTGATTAAATGAAATTGGATCTCAGCAGCGCAGTCCTTTAAATAGCTGAGCTCTAGAACCTTTTCCTTCTCCCTTAGGTGACTGCCGTGCCCCTTCTGTGGGAAAAGCATCCCTCAGAGAGCAGTGATTGTACGCCTGGCCCCTACCTGGGAAGACCAACGAAGAGCGCCTTGCCAGTTCCCCTGCAGAATGTCCCTCTGAGCACCTCTGACCATAAGCTGCACAAGACCTTGGATGCTGAGGCCTCCCAGCAGCCTGACAGCGATGAGAAGCTCAGAACCACCAGCCAGAAAGCAAAACCCATTTGCATGGGTCATTTCCACAATCGCCATGTCTTCCAGCAGCAGCTGATTGAGAAGCAAAAGAAGAAACTTCAGGAGCAGCACAAAACAATCCTGGAGCTGAAGGAAAGCCAGAGGCTGGCGAAGGCTCGGTGGGCAGCAAAGCGTGATGCGGCCCTCAGGGACACACAAAGCCGCCTGCCGTCAAACCCCAGAGATGAAGAACCTCAAAAAACCAGCCAGGTGCTTTCAAAGTATGTCCACTGAATCAGTACACTCTCTAGACTCATTATTTGGAGTTTTTCACTTTGTAGTAGACGAGCTCCTGAACTTTACCTAGCTTCCAGGCTCCATGATATCTGCTTCCCTTTTGTTGCGCGCTCTCAGACCAAATCCGCCCATGCACTGTGATCGGTACATGGCAGATGCAAATAGGTCTTTAAGGCAAGCGACTGCCTAACTAGAAGGATCCACTTATACGTTACCATTGGTATGGCAGCTGCCTCTGTCTAGTAACTGTTATACCAATAAAAGAGAAAGATACTTACTCGCTCTAGACTGAGTTATGGGGTTTTGATCATGGTAAGTGCTGAGAAGTCAGGTCAGACAATATCGGGTCCAAATGAAGCAATTACCTAGCTTTATTGGGATGGCATTTATCTAGCTTAAACTTATAGTTGTTTTGGATAAAAGTACACATTTATAGCCTGAAATAAGAGTCCAAATTTTTTTAAAGCCATTTGGGATGGTTTCAGAGGTGCTTGAGATATACTCAGTATGTGTGACAGATGGTAAGATAAGAAGTGGGTGACACTGTTGACTTGAAGAACTGGGGTGAGAGTTGGAGTGCCTCACACACTGGAGATGCAGGCCAGTCACCCAACCTTCCCTTGCCTATTACACTAATTTATCCAGTGGGTGTAATAATGTGTGCGTGGTTATCTTAGGAAGGATTAATGAGTTCCTCAGGTGCAAGGGCCTTAAACAACGCTGGTATTGGTCTAATTCTTTTTCTTTTCTCCTTCTCCAGTTCTGTCGCTTCCCCTGGGACTGAAGGCAGTAGAAGCAACTCCCAAAATTATTTTTCTGGACCCAGAAGGAACCCAAGGAAGCTGATGGCACCCCATCCCATACTTAAAGGCAGGGCTGTCTTGGTTTGGCCGTGGTGGTGGTTATCTTCCCTTGTGGGGCAGAGTGTGATGGGACTGAATTCAGACCACTCTTGGGTATTGAGCTTGGCAGAACCTGGTCAGTGTAAGGTGGGTGGACACATAAGAAGTGGAATACACCAGAGTGCTCTACAACTTTTCTCCTGCCTCTTCTGCCAAACTTGGGGCCTTTCCAACCAATAAAAAAAAAATTGCTGAGAGGTGTATCATTTTCTTCTAATTTGATATTTTTATTGTGATTTTTTAAAAAAATTGGACAGATACACAAATGAGAAAATTCTCAGTAGCTGCCTAGAATAAACATTGATCAAGATCAGCTATCATTATATTTTGTTAACATTAAAATTTATAGCAATTTATGTTAAGTTAGTACATCATTTTATAATGAGTTGTGCCTTGATGATAGGCTTTTAGTAATGAAATCTGTAAACCACACATTTTAATTTAATAATATTGTTGATAACATAGAAATAATTATTTAAACCAAACAATACTATTGGGAGAGAAACATTCCTTGGAACCTACCAATGAATCCGCTAATTGTTTTTACTGTATACTAAGTCAACCATTGTACATGTGTTTGTTGTATGTGTGGTAGGCACTTTGACAATTAGATTTTGATAATTAGATTCTGTTGGGGTTTTTTGTTTGTTTATAAAATATATTTTTTTATTTTTTTATTTTTTTATTTTTACAGAGAGCAAGGGAGAGGGATAGAGAGTTAGAAAAATCGATGAGAGAAATATCGATGAGTTGCCTCCTACACAACCCCTACTGGAGATGTGCCCGCAACCAAGGTACATGCCCTTGACCAGAATCTAACGTGGGACCCTTCAGTCCACAGGCCGACGCTCTATCCACTGAGCCAAACCTGTTTAGGTTGTGTTTTGTAAATCTGAGTTTTCTCCTATGGCAAGATTGCTGTCCTAACCAAAATTGAGGTCATCTGAAGGACACTATGCCTGAAGTTCATTCCTGTTAATGAAGAAATTAGCAGTCTTTGCATTGACTCTACTAGTACAGCAGTTTATGCCATCTATGTCCACTGAGGATAATTTAAAAATGCCCACTTATTACTTTTTTTAATTATTTGATCAACAAGTTAGCACCTCACACTACCTTGCAAGTAGTCTTCAATGACTAGCTAGCTCCAGAAAAGATGGGAAGGGACATATTACCAGAGGCTCCACTTCTCAGAGTTCTCTCACTTGATTCCTCTAGTCTGCTTTTGCCTCCTTTAAAGACATCCTCACTCCTGCCATCTGTGGCACACCACTATTCTTTTTTTTTTTAATTTATTTTATTGATATTTTACAGAGAGGAAGGGAAAGAGCTAGAGAGCTAGAAACGTCAATGAGAGAGAAACATCGACCAGCTGCCTCTTGCACACACCCCCACTGGGGATGTGCCCGCAACCAAGGTACATGCCCTTGACCGGAATTGAACCTGGGACCTTCCAGTCTGCGGACCGACACTCTATCCACTGAGCCAAACCGGTTTCGGCACACCCCACTATTCTTTTCCAGCAAAGCGGACACTTAATATCTATAAGATATAGCCTAGTGAGTTTGTAATTTATTACTTCTTAAAACTTGGACTTAAATGTTCTTCCTCTATAATATGGCACAAGGAACCAAAAGTAGCCATTGGCTGACTTGGGTGAGCAGAATTTGGTACTTCTCCCACCCATGCTCCTCTTTCTGTGAAAGTCCTGGCTGATGACAGTCATATTATCAGACCATCTTGCACATTTGCTTTTTTTGGATTGATATTTAATAGACTGTCAAGAACAGGAGTCTGACACTCAGATTCGTTCAGATTCCAGCTCTCCAAATGCTTAGTACAGTTCCATTTCCTGCCCATCTGGATATCCAGGCCTTAAAACTAAATTAAAATGTATTCATCGTGACCCTAAACTTTAGTTTGTGGTTATTGTTGTTGTTACATATACAGACGTATGTATCATGAGTTGGAAAAAATTAGTGGATTCAATGAGAGTAATTCTATTCTCAAAGTATTTGTTACACATAATTAACATCTTCTACATATATTAAAGGAATTATCAAATTAAAATTATGGTTTCTCAGTTTCATATACTAAAAGTATCATCAAGACACATTATCTAATTTAAACCAGTAAACATTATTCTGATAGAAATGTAAGTAAAAACATAATCTGCAAATTGCTCATCATTGTTGAGGATGAGATTATAGGTCTTTAACTTACAGGGGATATACATACACACCTATAGTTTATAAATTTATATTTTATAGAAATTTTATACATATATTTATGAGATTGTGGAAATTCAACTTAAAAGAAAACCTTAATAACACCAAATTTTACTGTAAAATAGAGACATTTGTTTTGCAGTGCTCCTTATATGTTTGATATTGGAACTCTTACTATTTTCTAGCCATGGAAGAGAGAGCAGCTCAGCGAACTGAACGTAGGCGGATCTTGGCAGAGAAGAAACAAAAACAAGAAGAGGAAAAATTGGTAATAAATCAAAAATGCAAACTGAGGCACGAGAAAGGATTTGTATAAGTGTTTACTGAAAAAAATTTAAGCCTAGTTTGTTTAAGCCTATTGAGAAAATAGAGTTATTCCAACTTTGGACATGGCTTTTGGACTACTGGCCTGAACTCTTAACAATTTTAGGAAAATATAGGGGAAAAGATTAATATAATTTGCGTAGCAGGAAATGTTACAGAAGTCGATGAGAACTAACATATTGGAAGATTGACAGATAACCAAGACTAGTGTGTTATAGGTAGATGTCCAACCTGACAAGTTTGCAAAGGTGGAGCGTTCTTATCTTTCGAAGTTTTGACCTGTCAGAAGTAAATGTTGTGCCTACTAAGAAAAAATAGGTACTACTAACAGTTTTGAGGGGTTTTTAAATGAAATGAAAGAACAAATTTTCCCACATTATCTATAGTTTGGACTTAGCATTTCACAGATGAAAAGAAGAAATAGAAAGTAATAATTTTATGATAGAAAGTTAATGGTCTTATTCATGCTTAGTCTCATCTTCCCAAGGAGAAGAGTATTCTTCGGAGAAACTTTCAAGTTGCACAACTGACCACCTGTTGGTTGGGTTTTCTACTTTTATCACAAAGTGCAAGCTTCTTCCAGAGACAGGGTGGACACTTGGGTAGATACTTCTCTCAATCTCAACTTAAGGATCGTATTTCCATACAAATCAAAGCTTCTGATTTTTACAAATTCTAATGTTGATCAGGCCCAGTTAAAGGCCCAAGAGGAGGAGCGTCAGAAGAGGGAGGCAGAAGAAAAGGAGGCTCAACTGGAGAAAAAGCGAGAAGAGAAGAGACTGAAGAAAATGGTTAGTAGTATCTGTCTGGTTAATTGCCTATCTCTTGAAGCCTACTGTGTGCAATGCTGTGACCCTGTGCACTTTCCCCACCTCAGGACTTCTGTTTAAACACTCTTTTCTCACCTGCACCCTTTTTCTCTATTTAGTGAAAAATCTACTCTTCTTTACATTTTAGCTCAATATGACTTCTTCCAGATTAGTCTTGCCCCACTCTCCTCTTCACCCAAGGTTAGGTTAGGTCACTCTCTGTGGATTCGGTGTATATTTCCTTCAAAGCATTGCTAGGGCTTTAATTATGCGTCCATTCCATGGTTGTTTTACTCATATCTGCATCTCCCTAAGCTGTAATCTCCATAAGAGTAGAAGGAACAGTCTGAAGTTGCTCACTATTGTATTGGCTAGCAATGTACTGAGCATTTAGTAAGGACTCAACAAATGTATTGAATGAGTAAATAAATGAACAAATGAAAGAAAATACACAAGGTAGGGGAAAATAAGAGATAAAACTCTTTTTTTAAGGTCATTGAATTCTAGTTGGGAACAGAAGTCCTTAAAATATATACCTATCAAAGATGATATACTAGTAGTATATAGCACATGCCGTTTGGTGCCTCCCAGACCAAAAGAGATCAAAAGAGTTGTGCAGGCAAGATCCATGAAGACTGGGGAGAAAATAGAGGCCTTTTCACAGGAAAGAGATTTGAATTGGAAATTGAATTAGGGTTCTCCAGAGAAAGAAAATATATGTATATTAGGTGTACCAGTTAATAATGAGGATTTTTAAAAAATAGATGGAGTTATACATATGTTTATATATATGCAGTTTGATATGTATGCTATTTTGCTGTATTGACAACAAACTTCAAAACTTCTTATGTCAAATTTGCTGAAGGTGTTAACATCATAGATATTTTTACACTTAAAATGACATATTTCATGCCAAAAATAAAAGTATTTGTGGGAAGTTTTAATTCATTGTTTTGAGGAAAAGTGCTGCTGAATACTTTGGGAAGCTTATGGTGAACATGCTCCATCTCAAAATACTTGTGAACACTGGTTTAAACACTTTAAAAAGTCAATGGTAATATATGTACACAGATAATAATTTAATAAAAAATATTAAAGATGGTGAAAAAATAAATAAATAAACACTTTAAAAAGTGATGATTTCGCCTAAACCGGTTTGGCTCAGTGGTAGAGCATCGGTCTGCGGACTGAAAGGTCCCAGGTTCGATTCCGGCCAAAGGCCTGTACCTTGGTTGCGGGCACATCCCCGCTAGGGGGTGTGCAAGAGGCAGGTGGTTGATATTTCTCTCATCGATGTTTCTAGCTCTCTCTCTCCCTTCCTCTCTGTAAAAAATCAATAAAATATATATATATTTAAAAGTGATGATTTCTATGTGAAAGACAAAGAACGTCCAGGTCAACCAAAAAAGTTTAAAGACCAACAAATACAAGCATTATTGGATGAAGATGCTTGTCAAACTCAAAAACAACTTGCACAAAGATTAAACATTGCTCAGCAAACAATTTCCAATCATTTACAAGCAATGGGAAAGATTTTAAAGGAAGTAAAATGGGTGTCACATCAACTGAACGAAAGACAAATGGAAAACCAAAGAGTCATCAGTGAAATGTTGCTTCAACAGCACGAAAGAAAGTCTTTTTTGCATCGAGTTGTGACTGGCGATGAAAATTGGATTTATTTTCAGAATTCCAAATGCACAAAATTATGGATTGATCCAGGTCAACCATCAATATCGACTTTAAGGCCAAATCACTTCGGAAAGAAGACAATGCTCTGTGTGTGGTGGGATTAGGAAGGTGTGGTGTATTATGAGCTTCTAAAACCAGGTGAGAGAGACAACAAGATGGCGGCAGAGGTAAAAGCCTAACTGCAGCCACACTCAACAATTTCAAAAAATACAACTAAAATATAGAGTGGACACTATCCAGAACTACAGGAAAGTTGACTGACTGGGAATTCTACAACTAGAAGGAAAGAGAAAACCTGAAGGAAAACCAGAGGAGCTGTAAAAGCCTAAGGTACGGAGGCACTGTGCGCGCAGGGAGAGGACGGAGCTGGAGAGGAGGGGTGGCTGAGTGCCTGGCTGGTGTTCCCTAGCGGGAAGGGGATAAAAGCTCTGGACGGTGCTGAACCCCAGTTCCGAATGCACTGAACCCCAGTTCTGGGCGAGATCCTGGGGTCCAGGCTCATACAGAGGGAAACTGGGCTGTAAGGCGGAAGCTCAGCGGAGAGGCAAAAGGCAGAGCACTGGAGTCGCGCACATTGCGCACTGTTGTTTGGGCTGCGAGATTGCCCTAGCAGGAAGGAGACATAAGCTCCGGACTGTTCTTAACCCCACTTCCAACTGCTCTGAACCCCAGTTGTGGGCTTGTTGGAGGAGAGACTACACTGTCTGGTAGCGGGCGAAGCTCTAGGGTGCCTTTCTCTCAGAGGTGCTTGCAGCGAGTACCAAAGGACACTGAGGTACACTGAGACTCAGGAACCTCAGAGGGCGGGGCTAACCGGAAGCCAAGGCTGTAGGCTCCACCCTGAAGCTCCGCCCCATCCAAGCTGAACTCAGGCTTTTGCAGGTTTCCAAGTCTAGTGGAATAAGGTTGTCTCCTGGCATAGACACAGCTGATCCTCCCAACCTACCAAGCCAGGGAAGCAGCGAAAATGCCGAAACGAAGAAACAGATCACAAATGAAAGAAATGGAGGACAAAAAGCAACTGGATATAGAGTTCAAAGCCACGCTTATAAGGTTGTTCAACAATCTCTTAGAAAAGGCCGATAAAATAAATGAGACCTATGAGGATATGAAAAGGGATCAACTAGAAATAAAGAATACATTCTCTGAAATAAAAAATATTATACAGAGTCCTAAAAACAGATTGGAAGATTGCAAGAATCAAGTCCAATATTTGGAACACAAAGAGCCAGAGGACACTCCTCCACAGAAGCAAGAGGACAAGAGAATCCAGAAAGTTGAAGATGGTGTGAGAAACCTCTGGGACAACTTCAAGCGAACCAACATCAGAATTATGGGCATCCCAGAAGATGACAGAGAGCAAGATACCGAAAACATATTGAAAGAAATAGTGACAGAAAACTTCCCCCACCTGGGGAAAGAAATAGACTTACACATCCAGGAAGCACACAGAACCCCAAACAAAAGGAATCCAAAGAGGACCACACCAAGACACATCATAATTAAAATTCCAAGAGCTAAAGACAAAGAGAGAATATTAAAAGCAGCAAGACAAAAGCAGGTAGTTACCTATAAAGGGGCACCCATAGGACTGTCAGCTGATTTCTCAACAGAAACCATGCAGGCCAGACGGGAATGGCAAGAAATATTCAAGGTGATGAATAACAAGAACCTACAACCAAAAATACTCTACCCAGCAAAGCTATCACTCAGAATCGAAGGCCAGACAAAGAGCTTCACAAATAAATTTAAGCTAAAGGAGTTCATCACTGCCAAGGCAGAATTATATGAATTGCTAAAAGGGGTTCTTTAGGAAGAGGAAGAAAATAAAGATAAAAATTATGAACAAACACGTAACTATCAACAAGTGAGTCTAAAAACCAAGGGAAGTAAAAATCATGATGAACAATATTAACTGGTGAATATAATAGAATCAGAGGTATGGAAGGGGAGTGGACTGATGATTCTCGGGGAAATGGGGAGTGGAGCGGGGCGGGAAGAGACTGAACATAAACTGCACCTATGGATGAGGACAATGGGGGATGGGGAAAGGGCAGAGAATTGAATGGGGAGCAATTGGGGGGGGGGATGAGGAACATTTGTAATAATATGAACAATAAAGATTTAGTTAAAAATAAATAAAACCAGGTGAAACCATTAATACTGATCGCTGCCAACAACAAATAATCCATGTGAACCATGCTTTGATCATGAAATGACCAGAATGTGCCAGAAGACACAGCAAAGTAATTTTACTTCATGATGACGCACCATCACACACTTCAAACCCAGTTAAAGACACATTAAAAGATCTTGCCTGGGAAGTATTAACCCATCCCCTGTATTCACCAGACCTTGCTCCTTCAGATTACCGCTTGTTCTAATCGATAGCACACACACTTTCTGAGCAGCACTTCATAACAGACAAAGAAGTGGAAAATTGGGTCTCTGAATGGTTTGCCTCAAAACAAGAAAAGTTCTATTGGGATGCTATCCACATATTATCTGAAAGATGCAGGAAATGTGTAGCTAGCGATGGACATTACTTTGAATAAAGCACTTTTGATGTTTCTCTTGAAATTATCATGTTTTCTTTAACCGGTACACTATATATATATATATATATATATATATATATATATATATATATAGAGAGAGAGAGAGAGAGAGAGAGAGAGAGAGAGAGAGAGAGAGAGAGAGAGATTTGTTATAAGGAATTGACTCATATGATTATGGAAGCTGAGATGTCCCACAGTCGGCCATCCAGAAGCTGGAGACCTAGGAAAGCCAGTGATATAATTCCAGGCCAAGTTTGAATGCCTGAAACTTGGGAGCTGGTGGTACAAATTCCGGTTCAAGGGCAGGAGACCATGTCCCAGCTCAAGCAGGCAGGCAGGAAGCAAAAGCAGTAAATTCCTTCTTCTGCCTTATTGTCCTATTCAGGCTCATAAAGGATTGGATTATGCCCACACATGTTAGGGAGGTCAATCTACTTTACTGAGTCCATGGATTCAAATATTAATATCATCCAGAAACACCCTCACAGGCACACCCAGAAATAATCTTTAGTCTGGGCACCCTGTGGCACAGGCAAGTTGACACATAAAATTAACCATCACAAGTTCACTCCATTGTCAACTTATTATCCATACACATATAAAACCAACATAATCTTCAAATAAGGACAATAACGACATCGTAATTCTGCCTAACATGATACAACTATCCTGCATACAATCAGAAATGCTCTAACCTCTGCCCCAGAAGATGAGGTAAAGTTTTGAGTGATGTTTACTCTTCTCCTTGATAACCCATAACTAAAATACTGTAAAATGAATAATACTTAAATGCCATAATATAAAGCCAATATACCATATGTTACATAATAAGAGAATCATAAAGGCAAGAAAACAAAGATATATATACAGATAAATATATTCATAGCAAAATAAGAAATGGATACTCATGACAATTACAGTCTTCATTTATGTAATGAGCCAAGTGGGTGTAGCTAGTATTTATAACTTACGTTCTTCCACTTCCCACTGTCCTCTTTGCCTTCAGCGAGTACCTCTGCTAATCACAGTTTTTTTTTTAACCTGGTGAGTGACCCAAACCTTCATTCATGAGTAGTCCAGTGTGGATTGGGTTGTTGTAGTTTTCTTTTGACCTTAACTCCAGGGCATAGTAATACTAAGATATACTCTAACGGGCCTCTTGTATTCCAGAAATACTCTTCCTTACCTCAACTGTGGAATAGTAGACTCTCCAGTTTCACTTAGCAGTCAGGTTTATTCACCCCCGCCAGCACTTTCTTCTTTGCCTGTTGATTTAGTGTGATAAGGAGCCCAATATGACTGGCATTTTTAACTTCTGGTTCAGTGGAATCATTGTTGTGTCTCCTGGTAGAAGCATTCCCCCATTTAAAACCAAGACCTCTAGACTAACAGAACATAAAGCAGGAAAAGGAAGCAAAAATTTTGCTAGTGGGTCAGTGGAGGTAATCATAAGTGGTGCCAATCCCACTTCCACCTCTTGATTCCTGGAACCTGTGAATCCTGGCTGGGGGAGGGGAGGGGGGACAGTGCCATATATTAGATGCTGACTCAGAGCTTATACAGCCCTCTGGAGAACTTTATCATAGACCTGCAAGGTATTGCCACCTAACTGGAACTACAACTGAGGCTTCACAAGATCATGCCAGCTCTGCACATACCCGGTCAAAGAACATGGCCAGGGTTTTGGGCACTATACCCAGTAAGGGGTGTGCAGGAAGTGAAGTACCCAATTGTGTCTCTCTCACATCAATGTTTCTCCCTCTCCCTTCTTCTCTCTCTCTAAAATCAATTCAAAGACATATTTATAAGAGACCATGCCACCATTCTGTCAAGCCAGCTTCTTCAGGATGATAGGACACATAAGTTCCATGTGTGTAGGCCCATTGTCACACTTCTTTTGTTGTAAAAATGAGTTCTATGATTAGAAGCCATGTCATGTGGAATACAATGATGGTGGATAAGTTCTCTAAGTCCACAGATGAGACCATGTAAGTCCATAGGTAGTAGTTTGGGGCAAAAGCATTGTGTAGAGGAAAGGCAAATCTATATCTAGAGTGTCTATTCTGGTAAAGACAAAACTCTGCTCCTTCTGTGATGGAAACAGTCTAATATAATCAACTGCCATCTGATAGCTGTCTGATCAACCCAGAAAATGGTGCCATTTTGAATACTCAGTGTTAGTCTCTGGTGCTGGTTGATTGGGCAATCAGCAGCAGCCACAGTCAGTCGGCCTTGATGAATAGAAGTCTGCATTGCTGAGTCCTTGTATAGTCTCCATCCCTGCCACCATGGCCACTTTGTTTATGAGCCCATTGGGTAATGGTAGGAGTGATTGGAAAAAGGCTGACTGGGTATCCACAGAATGGTTCAGCCTGTCCATGGAGTAAAAGGCATGTACTATAATTCATCCCTAGCTAAGTAAGCCTAAGAAATCTGTAGAAACAGCCCAGTTACCTCCCTTAAAAATTACATAAGGGTTCTGAAGTAGCATTTCCCAACATGAGTTCCATGTAATTTTAGTGGTTTCTAATATTAAGTTGTTTTGAATTACCTTTATACCTTTGTCAAAAATCAATTGACTGTATTTATGTGGGTCTATTTCTGAACTCTCTGTTCTGTTCTGTTGATCATATGTATATTTCTTTAACAGTGCCAGTCTTTGATTGCCGTAGCTTTACAGTAAATCTTGAATATAGTAAATGTGAATTCTCCCTTTTATTCTTTTATACAATGTTTTGGCTATTCTAGTTCTTTTGCCATTTTGATATAAAATTTAGACTAATCTTGTTGATACGTATAAAAACTCTTGCTAAAATTTTGTTTGTAATCATACTGAATTATAGATCAAATTGGAAAAATAGACATCTTAACAACATTGAGTCTTTATGAACATTTATTTAGATTTTTTACTCATTTCATGAGTGTTTTTATTTCTTTTCACAGATCTTGTATGTTTTTTGTTAGATTTATACCTAAGGATTTCTTTTTGTGTTATACATTTTGGGGGGAACCCTGTATATATTTGACATATCAACATGTCTATATATATATATATATAAGCCAAGCAACCGGAACACTAGAACCACGGGAACGACCAGTGCACTATGATGCGCACTGCAGCCCCCACCTAGCTGACCTGGCCCCAGTCAGCTTCCCTATGCCCCCATGTTCCCCTTCCCCCCCCCCAGGGGCCTGACCCCACCCATGCATGAATTCGTGCACCAGGCCTCTAGTGTGTGTGTGTGTGTGTGTGTGTGTGTATCAGGCATGTTGTCATGTTGTCCAGAACAATAGAAACTGAGATAAATAGGCTTTTAGTATGGGGATGTGTGCCAGTCTAGCCAGGAGTTGGGCTGTTTTTGAAGTGTGTTAATGATTACTATTGTTGAGGTTTGTTGTTGCTGCGGTGGGTACTATGCACTTCAGTTTCCTCTAGTGACTTATTTTGTCTCCTCTTTTGGCCTTAGGTCTTCCCTTTGTACTATTCCCCAGAGAGAATCTGTCTCTTAGCAGCTCTCTCAGCTGTATTCCATTGTTATTACTGGAGGTTTGTTAGCATGCTGAGTAGGGAATGGACGAGGAGTAGCATTCTCTAATGTTCTGATTAAATCTCACTCTTTGGAGTGCACAATATTGAGCATTCAGGAGAGTTTCTGCTACTAATTTAGTAGTAGAGATTTTTCCCTGCCCTTCTGTTCCCTTCTTTTAGTATCCAGTGTACAGTATATGAGCTTAAAGTCCATCACTCCGTGAGATTCCCCCTCCACTTAGGTAGTGGCCTAGACTGAGTTCTCTTCCTCAGCTGCGGTGGCATTCCACTAGTGCTCTCAGGTGGTGCCACTTGCAAATGAAGTCTTTTTTTTTCTTTTTTTTTTTAAATAAATCTTTATTGTTCATATTATTACAAATGTTCCTCATTCCCCCCCCATTGCTCCCCTACACCAAGTTTCCATTCAATTCTCTGCCCTTTCCCCATCCCCCATTGTCCTAATCTATAGGTGCAGTTTATGTTCAGTCTCTTCCCACCCCGCACCACTCCCCATTTCCCCGAGAATCATCAGTCCACTCCCCTTCCATACCTCTGATTCTATTATATTCACCAGTTAATATTGTTCATCATGATTTTTACTTCCCTTGGTTTTTAGACTCACTTGTTGATAGTAACGTGTTTGTTCATAATTTTTATCTTTATTTTCTTCCTCTTCCTAAAGAACCCCTTTTAGCAATTCATATAATTCTGGCTTGGCAGTGATGAATTCCTTTAGCTTAAATTTATTTGTGAAGCTCTTTATCTGGCCTTCTATTCTGAGTGATAGCTTTGCTGGGTAGAGTATTTTTGGCTGTAGGTTCTTGTTATTCATCACCTTGAATATTTCTTGCCATTCCCGTCTGGCCTGTATGGTTTCTGTTGAGAAATCAGCTGACAGTCGTATGGGTGCCCCTTTATAGGTAACTACCTGCTTTTGTCTTGCTGCTTTTAATATTCTCTCTTTGTCTTTAGCTCTTGGAATTTTAATTATGATGTGTCTTGGTGTAGTTCTTTTTGGATTTCTTTTGTTTGGGGTTCTGTGTGCTTCCTGGACGTGTAAGTCTATTTCTTTCACCAGGTGGGGGAACTTTTCTGTCACTATTTCTTTCAATATGTTTTCAGTATCTTGCTCTCTGTCGTCTTCTGGGACACCCATAATTCTGATGTTGGTTCGCTTGAAGTTGTCCCAGAGGTTTCTTACACTATCTTCAACTTTCTGGATTCTCTTGTCTTCTTGCTTCTGCGGAGGAGTGTCCTCTGGCTCTTTGTGTTCCAAATCTTGGACTTGATTCTTGCAATCTTCTAATCTGTTTTTAGGACTCTGTATAATATTATTTATTTCAGAGATTGTATTCTTTATTTCTAGTTGACCCTTCATTATTTCTTGTTGATCCCTTATCATATCCTCATAGGTCTCATTTATTTTATCGGCCTTTTCTAAGAGATTGTTGAACAACCTTATAAGCGTGGCTTTGAACTCTATATCCAGTCGCTTTTTGTCCTCCATTTCTTTCGTTTGTGATCTGTTTCCTCGTTTCGGCATTTTCGCTGCTTCCCTGAGTTGGTAGGTTGGGAGGATCAGCTGTGTCTATGCCAGCAGACAACCTTATTCCACTAGACTTGGAAACCTGCAAAAGCCTCTCTGAGTTCAGCTTGGATGGGGCAGAGTTTCTGGGTGGAGCCTACAGCCTTGGCTTCTGGTTAGCCCCGCCCTCTGAGGTTCCTGAGTCTCAGTGTTCCTCAGTGTCCTTTGGTATTCGCTGCAAGCACCTCTGAGAGAAAGGCACCCTAGAGCTTCGCCCGCTACCAGACAGTGTAGTCTTACCCCCAACAAGCCCACAACTGGGGTTCAGAGCAGTTGGAAGTGGGGTTAAGAACAGTCCGGAGCTTATGTCTCCTTCCTGCTAGGGCAATCTCGCGGCCCAAACTACAGCCTGTCCTCTGTGCGCGCAATGTGCACGACTCAGGGGCTCTGCTTTTCGCTGCTCCCCTGAGCTTCTGTCTTACAGCCCAGATTCCCTCTGTATGAGGCTGGGGCCTGAGGGTCTTGCCCAGGACTGGGGTTCAGTGCAGTCAGAACTGGGGCTCAGCACATTCCTGAGCTTTTGAGTCCTTCCCGCTGGGATAATTCAGCAGCTCAGCGAACAGTCCCTCCTCTGCGCGCAATGTGCGGGACTCAGGGTCTCTGCCTTTCGCTGCTCCGCTGAGCTTCCGCCTTACAGCCCAGATTCCCTCTGTATGAGCCTGGGACCCCCGGGGTATCGCCAGAACTGGGGTTCAGTGCAGTCGGAGTTGGGGTTCAGCACAGTCCGGAGCTTTTATCTCCTTCCCACTAGGGAACGCCAGCCAGGCACTCAGCCACCCCTTCTCTCCGGCTCCGTCCTCTCTGCACGCGCACAGTGCGTAGGTACTTTAGGCTTTTACAGCTCCTCTGGTTTTCCTTCTGGTTTTCTCTTTCCTTCTAGTTGTAGAATTTCCAGTCAGTCAACTTTCCTGTAGTTCTGGATAGTGTCCACTCTATATTTTAGTTGTATTTTTTGAAATTGTTGAGTGCGGCTGCAGTTAGGCTTTTACCTCTGCCGCCATCTTGTTGTGAGTCCTCTTGATTATTCCTTTTTTTTTTTCTTAAGGAAGAATGGTCTGGGCAGATTTTGCAGTGGTTGCTTTTTCTCCCTGCCAGCGAAACCATGGTGGGAACTTGTCTGGGCTCTCCTTGATCTTCTCTTTGAGAGCCTGATGGAGTTCCCAGAACAAAGGCCTGCACAAGGGAGGGAAACTTCCCTATAACTATGACCCCAAGAGCCTAGCCTTTCTCATGCTGGCCTATCCTTGGCCTCCAGCAATTCGCCAAAATATCTAGTTTAATCATCTTACTGGCTCATAAGGTGTATAGTGGCTTCTGCCTCAGATAAGCAAATGCTTGGATCCTATGTCTCCCTAAAGGTGCCTGTCTCTTCATATTTGTAATGGCTTCAATTCTCTGATTGGTACATAAAAAGTTATTAATTTGGTATCTGTCCAGCTTTTTCTTGCTGGAAGAATACAGCTTGTGCAAGGCAAGAAGGATGAGAAATACATTACTGACCAATAAGTTATTTAATTTCTTTCACTATACCAAGCTGAAATCTTCCCTTTTTAGGAAAAGTGGTTTCAGTCCCCAACAATAGGCAAAAAGATGTTGTCACATAGACTAGCTTCTATTGAGTAAGTCAGATGTTTGTAGCTGTCTCAATTGAGATAAATGCATTTACTGACTGGCTGTGTTTGAGCTTTCTTTGCCAAGAGCTTTAGCTCTAAAGTGCCCTGGGCATTTGTCTCCTTTTTGCTCTAGCATGGATGCTCTACACAGTGTGTTTCTCCACCCAGTTTATCTTTTGTGGTCTAATTCCTTTGACGCATTATATTCTGCACAGATAATTCTTTACTTCCTTTTTACTTTATAGAGCCGTTCACAGTAAGCGACTTTCAAGGCCATAGCAGTGTTATTCTTCTGGACATCAAAAAGATAATTACATTTCTGAGCCTGTGCCTGATATCTCAAAGTCAGTCATATTCTGTATGTATTTGAGGGAAGCCTGCTTCACCTCCGTTAGTTGGGTACTTTTTGCTCAACTTTATCAGCAAATTGATCAATAGTGGTACCATCATTTCTAATTACATAGGTAATCGACCCTACTCTTGATATGGTAAAGAAGGTTTCTAGAGCACTCACATGTTTATTTGGATAGAAAATGCAAGGTAAGTTCTATGTTATCAGTTTAAGGATAAAGGAACTGGAAGAATTTCTCAAGAAAAAGCTCATGTCCTATTTGTTCTCCATATTGAGGAAAAAGCCCTCCAGGTTCAGGATCAAGACTTGGCTGTCCTCTCTGAAAGATCCTTGTTACCTACAATTTCCCTGAACCTAGATGTGCTTCATTCTTCAGAGAGGGAGCCACTGTGGTAATGGCAGGAACTATCACCTTGGGCAGCATGGTCAGTGATAGTCCAATGGTGGCTTAGTGACCTTTAGTGTCAAGTGCAGCAGTAACCTGGCCACTCGCAGGTCTCACACAATGACCTTTCAAAAGTAAAAATCTAAACCCCTCCTAACATCTCAGTGCTCATTTTTGTTAAAAGCTCACTTTCTAGTAACCCTTATCAGACAAGGACTTTTATGGCTATGTAAATATGCTTTTGATTGATAAGACAATTGATGAAGTTTGTGGTTGAAAAGATAAATTTATCAGAGAAGACCAGGTAAGATTTTAAGCCTTCCATAATTGCTTAACAAGCATATTTGTTTAACAAATATCTTTAGAGAACCTACTATGTATTAGGCATTGTTCTAGGTGTTAGAATAGAGCAGTGGAGAAGACAGACAAAAGCCCTGCCCTATAAAATGTATATGCTAGCTGGGGAAAACAGGTAATATGTAACAGCTAAAGAAGTAGGGAAGGGAAGGTCTGATAGGAGAAGCAAGATGGGAAGATCTCTCTGGGAGGAGATATTTGAGCTGCTGGATGCAGAGGGGGAAAGCTATCTACAAGAGGGACATGTTAAATGTGAGATGCCTATTAGACATTCAAATAAATATGTCAGATAGGCAGGTGAATATATAAGTTCCAGACACCAAGATTATACTAAGGAATCTGGGAGTTAAAAACATGTCAATATTTTTCATGCTCTGGAAGGAAATAAAATCAATTAGGAAGATTTATTGTATAAATCATCTATATTAATAAAAGGATAATATGCAAATTGGTTGGGATGCCCTCATGCAACGACCAAACAGCAGGCTGCGGGGGGAGAAGGGGGTGCTGCATGAGGCAACCAGGCCAGCAGTGGAGGGGGGGGGCAGTGAGGGGCAGCCAAACAACTGAATAGCAGGCTGCATGAGATGACCAGGGGGGTGAGGGGAGGGGAGGGAGTTGGGAGTGACCAGGCTGATGGGGGTGGGCAGTTAGGGGCAATCAGGCAGACAGAAAGAGGCCATTAGGGGCGATCAGGCAAACAGGCAGGCAGGCAGGTGAGCTGTTAGGAGCCAGCTATCCTGGATTGCGAGAGGGATATCCCAGATTGGAGAGGATGCAGGCTGGGCTGAGGGGACCACCCCCCCCCCCGCCGCCATGCACGAATTTGTGCACCAGGCCTCTAGTAAATATATTATTGATTTCTAATTCAATAGCATCATGGTCAGAAAAGACACTTGATATGATTTAAATCTTATTAAATTTATTAAGACTTGTTTTTTAGCCCAACATATGATCTATCCTGGAGAATGTTTCATGCACACAAGAAAATGTGCATTCTGCTGCAGTTAGATGTAATGTTCTATATATGTCTGTTAGATGCATCTGGTTTAACATGTATCTTAAGTCCAATGTTTCCTATTGATTTTTCTGTCTGGATGATCTATCCATTGTTTAAAGTGAGTTATTGGGGGAGAAACCAAGATGGCGGCATAGGGTAGACACCTAAATGCAGCCTACCACAATAATTTTAAATTTACAACTGGAAAACAGAGGAATTATCACCCTGAAACACCAGACGACTGGCTGAGCGGAAGCTCTACCATCTAGGAAGGGAAGGAAGGGACTCTGAGCCTCAGGAACTGTGCAGGTGCAGAGATCTGTGTGCCGAAAAAGGCGGCTGCTGAGTTTGCTGCTGGCTTACTAGCAGCACACAGAGAGAACGGACAGCTAACACATGCTTGGCTTTCTTGTTCGGGAGGAAAACAAAACCACCCTATTGCTCTGATAGACAGCCCCAGTCAGGGAGAGGCTGGACTATCAGGCAGTGGGCAAAGCTCTCTAGGCAGCAGCCATTACTGCAGGACTCAGAAACCAAACCCTCTTAGGGAGGGGCTGACGGGAAACCAAGGCTTGTCTGCACCATCCCAAGACTCCGTTCCATCCAAGTGGAGCACGGAAGCCCTCCTAGCTGAGACACTGCTGATCCTCACAGCCAATTGGCTTGGACCTCAACGCTCTCCAGTGATACCAAGAACAAGCAAGGCTTAACAACAAGACTGCACACAGAGCCCAAAAGGGCTGCACCAAGACTGTCCATCTCAGGTAACTGGGAAGGCTGTGCTACCGGGTTCTGCCAGGACACCTAGCACACAAAACTATTCCATCAAATCAGGGAAGCAGCTAAAATGCAGAGGAGAGGCAGGAGAAAAAGGAAGGAAATGGAGGAAAGTAAAAGAATGGACATTGAGTTCAAAACCACAGTTATAAGGTTTTTCAAGAATTTCCCAGTAAAGGCCGATAAAGTAAATGAGACCTTTAAGGATATGAAAAGGGATCAACTAGAAATAAAGAATATATTGTCTGAAATAAAAAATATTATACAGAGTCCTAAGAACAGACTGGAAGATCGCAAGAATCAAGTCAAAGATTTGGAACACAAAGAGCCAGAGGACACTCCTCCACAGAAGCAAGAAGACAAGAGAATCCATAAAGTTGAAGATAGTGTAAGAAACCTCTGGGACAACTTCAAGAGAACCAACATCAGAATTATGGGGGTCCCAGAAGAAGAGAGAGAGCAAGACACTGATAATATACTGGAAGAAATAGTGACAGAAAACTTCCCCCACCTGGTGAAAGAAATAGACTTACAAGTCCAGGAAGCGCACTAAACCCAAAACAAAAGGAATCCAAAGAGGACCATACCAAGACACATCATAATTAAAATGCCAAGAGTGAAAGACAAAGAGAGAATATTAAAAGAAGCGAGAGAAAAGCAGGTAGTTACCTATAAAGGAGCACCGATATGATTGTCAGCTGATTTCTCAACAGAAACCATGCAGGCCAGACGGGAATGGCAAGAAATATTCAAGGTGATGAATAACAAGAACCTACAGCCAAAATTACTCTACCCAGCAAAGCTATCTCTTAGAATTGAAGGCCAGATAAAGAGCTTCACAAATTAAAAAAAAGCTAAAGGAGTTCATCACTGCCAAACCTGAATTATATGAATTGCTGAAGGGGGTTCTTTAGGAAGAGGAAGAAGATAAAGATAAAAATTAGGAACAACAAATACTATCAACAAGTGAAACTAAAAACCAAGGGAATTAAAAAATCTGATGAACAATATTAACTGGTAAATATAATAGAATCAGAGGTATGGAAGGGGAGTGGACTGGCGATTCTCGGGGGAAAAGGGGAATGGGGGTGCGGAAAGAGACTGAACATAAACTGTGAACCTATGGATGAGGACAATGGGGGGGTGGGGAAAGGGCAGAGGGTGGGGTGGAAACCTGGTGGAGGGAAGCTACTTTTAAGATTCTGTCCTTGTCTTTAACTTTTGACAGTTCCATTATAATGTATATTGGTGTGTGTCTCTTTAGAGTCATTCTATATAATAAAGAGCTAATATGCTAATTAGATCGGACAGTAGAATGACCTTCCAGAACGACCAATGGGCAAGGGGAAGGTGCGAGGGGCCGCGAGGCAGTCGTGCCTTTGAGGGCCAAGCCCCTTGCACAAATTTCATGCATCAGGCCTCTAGTATTTACTGCATATATTCTTTGAGTTTCTTGGATTTGGATGTCTGTTTCTTTCTCCAGGTTAGGGAAATTTTCAGCCAGTAAGGATTGTTTCTTTGCTGTAGTTTAGTATGTCTTGTGGACATAAGCTCCAGTGTTTTTCAAATCGAGGTGTTTTGGGTGGTTGTTTTAAAAACTGAGGTTTTATATGTGCAGTCCAAACCCACATTGGGAGTTGGGAGTTCCTTCCCTCTTGTATGGTGCTGTGCCAACTATGAGTTTATAAGAAAAGTGTGTCTCAGCCTTTCAATGTGGGTATTTTCTCACTTGCCCACTATGGAAGAGTCATTCGACTGGTTTCTATATTTCTTCCAGAGGTAATTCTCTGTGGGTAGCTGTATATTCAGTGTATTTGAAGGAAAGAGGTACATTTAAGAGCCTCCTATATTGTCATCTTTATCCCTCCTCATCGCTTTTACTTAATTTGTTTTCAGAAAGAACTGGAGAAGCAGAAGAGAATTAAGAGGAACCAACAGCTGGAAGCAATAGCCAAAGATCATTATGAAAGGGTGTTGCTAAGGGAAAAAGGTCTGGAGCCTTGGAAGAGATTGAGAATGCAAAGCAAGCTAAACACCCAGGTATAGTGTCATACTCATACCCTTCAAAATTAGAAAATTGACTTCTCAAATAGCATAAAATTAGATTTGGGTGTTGTTTGGTGGTTGAAAAGTCAGAAAGATAAATGAAGTAGGTGTTTATATTTATTTGTTTTGGATAAGAATTTAGATTTCATCTTCCAAGATAGAGAAAAATTTCTATAATTGAATAGGTTGAAAAAGCTAGAGTAAATTTTTATTATAGACCTACCAGGTAAGACAAATAGAGGCCTCTCTCACTATTAGCAGTGTTTAATAAAACAAAAAATAATTACCATAGGTCTGTTGGTCAGTTTTCTGCCTCAGTAAAGCTACATAACAGACAGCCCCAAATATCAGTGGCATATATATAATTCAGGCATTTATTAATTACTCACATGTCTGTGGGCCAGTTGTGGATTGGGTTCAGGTCTCTCCACAGCCACACTTTCTGGCTATAGCAGCTATTCAGGGCATGCCTTTTACCTGGCAAATGTCTGAGATAGAAAGGCCAAACCCTTTTATGTAAACACATGTGAAACCTCTGCTTGTGTTTACTAACATTCTGTTGGCCAGAGCAAATCATAGTGCTAAACTGAAAGTCACTAATGGGTAAAAGAGTCTCATCTACTTCATTGGGAGACACTATAAAATCACACACAGCGAATATGGCTATATAATCCTATTACAAAGAACAGCAATCCATTCTGCCACACAAAGATACGTATATGAAACCAAATACCATCAAAATTATCTAGTGCATAGATCATTCAACTAAATGATTATGAAGCTCAAAATGCATAAAATGTTGCCTTTAGAATTCTAGTTAATAATAAGCTCAGTAATGTGTACCAGTAATGGCCACTCTTATTTATACATTTGACCAGATTAATACTAAAAAGTAAGACTAGTAGTTTTGGTTGTGAAAACCAGGATTAAAGATGAATAATAATGCTTCATATCATAAGAGCCCCACTAAATCAAGTAATGTTGCAGGTTATACCTCTGTGAATGTGAATTAGGCTACTTTTTATTCTGACTCACAAGTCTATTCATTCTTCATTCTCCTTGTTTTCTTCCTATTTTCACAGTTTTATTCCTTCTTTCATTTTTCCCAAATGCCCTTCCCACTATCTTTCTTCTGTCCCTGACTCTCTTTGTCCTCAGCCTCCTTACCAGTGGCTCTAGAACTATTGAGTATTCTAAAACACCTGAGGGTGCACATTTGTGGTGGTTAGGCCTGAGCGCATTGGAATCCATCCTATCTGGAGGCCTGGACCCATCTGTGCCCCCAGCCATTGCTAATTTGCTTTGGCTTTCCTAGTAGTGAGATGGGCGAGCTGATGTCTTAGTCTTCTCAGTGAATAAATATGAAAATGGAATCTGAAATTTGAATTAAAATTTGCTTCTTAACTATATATATAAAAGTCTAAGTGACCAGAACAATGGGAACGAGCAGTCACTCTGACACGCACTGACCACCAGGAGGCAGACACTCAATGCAGGAGTTGCATACAGCCCATAGGCCCTGATTGCCAATGGGGCCTGCTGGCCAACCTGGTCCCTCCCCCCTGGCCAGCAGGCCCCGATCAACAGATCACCTGGGATGGGAAACCGGGGATGAGTAGCAGCAGACACAGCCCCTTTCCTAGGGGAGTCAAGGACTGTTCCCTTCTTGGGGCTGGTGGCCCACCTCCTGGGTCCCTCCCCCCAGGCTAGGATGGGGAATTGGGGGTGGGTGGTGACAGACTTGGGCAGCGAGGTAAGGAGGAGACAGGGAAGCGGAGAACCTGGTCGCTGGCCAGGCCTAGGGACCACACCTGTGCACAAATTTCATGCACCAAGCCTCCAGTAATATATAACCACAAAGATTGGTCTTATCAGATAATTTGCTATCCAGTTGAGTGCTCCTACTTTTATCTGGCTTTTATCTAGTTCTTGATTGTTAGCTATTAATACACAAAGGAAAGGCAGAAAGGATTAGTTCTTCTTTTTTTGGTCTTTGTTTTTGATGGAGTAAAATCAAGAAAGGTGTGGAATTTAGAAACAAAATAGAATTTATGAGTGAATAATCAAATTAAATTTTTAAAAATTTATTCAGAAGAATGTAAAAATAGAAACAGGAATCTGAGCTCAAAATAACAATTATAGGCTTTAAATATAGAAAAACCCAATTAAAATAAAAAACGTATCACAGATCTGAAACCAGCATTTCCAAAATTTCTTGATCACAAAACCATCTGGAGAACTTATGAAAATGTACTTTCCCGGTCCCACCCCAAGTATTTTCAGTAAGTCTGGGTTCTTGGCTGGGGCGGGGACTGGGAAGGGGGTGGGTATCAGGGACTCTGCATGTTTAAAAGGTAGTCCAGGGGATTTTGATACAGATTGTCTGAGCACCATATTTTGAGAATCACTCTCTAGTTCATACAGTGTATTTGTTTTCTGTTGTTGTTATAACAAATGACTACAACCTTAGTGATTTAAAACAACACAAACTTATTATCCTAAAATTCTGGAGGTCATAAGTCCAAAACCAGACCTACTAGGCTAAGGTCACACTGTGAGTGGGACAGGTTCCTTCTGGAGGTTCCAAGGGGAGAGTATCTCATTTCCATTTTTAGCTTCTAACAGTCACCTGCATTCCCCTGCTCACAGCCTCTTCCTCAAATCACTCTAATCAATTCCTGAACCTCCTGGGTCCCTCTTATAAGGAACCTGTGACTACATTTAGGACTTTCCCTTACAATCCAGGATATTCTCACCATTTTAAGATCCTTCACTTAATCACATCTGCAAAATCCCCTTTACCAAGTAAGGTCACCTACTTATAGGTTCCAGGGACCAGGGCCAGGCCATCCCCGAGGGGCCGCTCTTCAGCCTGTCACCACAAAATAGAATTTTAGAACATCCGTAGTCCTCTGCACCGCCTTCACTTTGTAGACAGGGAACTGAGCCCGAGAGGAGCGAACTGGCGAGCTCAGTCACACGCGTTGGTCACAAAGCTAGAGGGGCCCAGCTCCTCCTTCCACGGACCCTGCCCATTCTGGCAGCCTTCGGGTGGTGCGGAAATCGGAGGGTCGTGTACTAGTAGGTGCCAGGCACCAGCTGAAAGTTAAAAAAAAAAAAAAAAGTAAAAGTAAAAAGGAAAGTTCTGGCCGAAACCGGTTTGGCTCAGTGGTAGAGCATCGGTCTGCGGACTGAAAGGTCCCGGGTTCGATTCCGGTCAAGGGCATGTACATTGGTTGCGGGCACATCCCCAGTAGGGGGTGTGCAAGAGGCAGCTGGTCGATGTTTCTCTCTCATCGATGTTTCTAGCTCTCTATTCTATCCCTTCCTCTCTGTAAAATATCAATAAAATATATTTTTTTTTAAAAAAAAGGAAAGTTCTGGAGGGCAGTAAGAGGAAGGAATGGCTTCTTCACCCATCAGAGTTGGCTTCCAGGAAGGGATAGAAAAAATTAAAAGATTAAGAAAGGAGAAGGGTCCAGTTACACCATTCCTCATTTGTTTCTATCACTTTCTTCAGAAGGATTATTTAGCATTTTCCCTTAAACTCACATGTGCTTGTTAAAGAAAATTAACTTCCATGACAACCGTATTTTTAAATAAGGTTTATTGGTCCAAAATGCTAGCCAAAAGCATAGATTCTAATCCAAATCACCAGGAACATGGCTGAGTAGAACAGACAGTGTGCCCGTGGTCCCAGAGTTCTGCAAGCATTTCTGTGCATGGAGCAGAGGGAGGGCGGAGGAAAGGTAATCTGAAAGAATTTCCATTAGCTGAAGGCAAAGATGGGGGGGAAAGGGGAAGCAGGACCAGCACAGAGAAATGTTCCCTCCTGCAGATGGGCTGCGGGCAGCATTCTGGAGAGTGCCCGCACGTGCAGACAAGCCGAGGCTCCTGGGGTTCGGTGGTGCCTGGTGAAATAACCTGTGCCAATAGCCACCTGAGAGTGACCTGAAGCTACAACAGCCAGTGGGAGGAGTGTGAGCAGTCATTAACAGCTAACAGTCTGTCTTTCTCTCACTTCCGGTCACTGTGGTTTAATTTAGACATTTCAGAATTTTCTCTTTCTCATGCTATATTCCATTTACTTCAGCAACCATTTTGAGAACTTTTAAGGAGCCTTCTGAGAACCGTTTTCTTTCTGGTTATCTCCGTTTTCCCGGAGGATGAAGGAAAGGGAGAGGAGGAAGCTATGGTGTCTGGCTGCCCTTGCCTTTTGGTCCCCAGACAGAAGTCAGGACAGGCAGCATCTCGGGTGCCACAGAGACCGCTTGTGATGCTCATTTTGGCCAACTATAACTGCCAAGAGATTGGCTCCAGTCAATCTCATTCATAATGTTGGGTGGCTAGACAAGGCTTAGAAAAAATGTGTAATTGGGGAGAACAAAGGGGTAAGGATTTTTTTCCTCTTACCCCTTGAAAAAAAAAAATAGCACTTCCTTTTTAAAATCTATAAACTCTGAGTTGTATGTTGATTTTGAAAGAATGATGCGCTGGCCAAAACCGGTTTAGCTCAGTGGATAGAGCGTCGGTCTGCGGACTGAAAGGTCCCGGGTTCGATTCCGGTTAAGGGCATGTACATTGGTTGCGGGAACATCCCTGGTGGGGGGTGTGCAAGAGGCAGCTGGTGGATGTTTCTCTCTCATCGATGTTTCTAACTCTCTGTCCCTCTACCTTCCTCTCTGTGAGAAATCAATAAAATATTTTTTTTAAAAGAAAGAATGACGCTCCGAGCCTTTTAAGTTGGTAAGACATTAAATTATTCATCATGTTACTTTTCTATCAGATGGATTTGTGGCTTATTGATAATGTCTACATTTCAGTGCTGGTGACAGCTCATTCTACAAAACTAATTGAAAGTATTGGCATTTCCTCAATTAGACAGTGGTTAAGTACATTAAAAAAGAGAGGTTTGTTATGGAGTTGCTGTCTGAGTTCCAACAGAACAAACTGAGAATACTGCCAGCCACCCACTTCAAAACTCAGTGCAAGCGAAAGAATGGCCTTGGAGACTGTTTATTCCATTTCCCTGATAGTCAGCCAGTCACTGTGGTCTTCGGGGAATCAGCACTGAGAGGCTAGGCATGCTATGAATCTAAAACCCCCCTAAAATAGAGTCAGTAGTCAAAGCTTTAGGGACATAGGCTGAATGTCCTTAAGATATTCGCTCTACACGTGGTTTGCAGCAGCATTTGCCAAGGGAATGAATGTGTGTTTTCTTAAGTGATCTACAATACAAGGAATAATTCCCTTCTCTTATGTATAAAATGATGCAGGTGGCCGAAGAACATCACACTTTGACCCTGCAGAGGAAATGCCTGCTGAGCTGGTTCCATTTTAGTCGGGAGAGCCTGGCTAGCAAGATGGCCCGGGCCGACCAATGCTATTCCCAAACACTGCTGAGGAGAGTCGTCCAGAGCTGGCAGCGGGTAAGGCACGGGGAAGGGAGCTTTGAATATGACTCTACTTAATCCGTGTAAGAGAATTAGATGCAATCGAGGATGTCCAGTCATTATGTTTTTTTCAAGAGCAATATAAAATAGTCAATCATGTGGAAATACCAAATTAACTTTTTGTTAATATAAAATCTTAGGCCTATTTCTTTTCACACTGTTCATCTCTATAAACTATGTCATTATATCAGCTTTCGATTTTATACTTCTTATCCCATAATTGCTCAAGTGATTTTTCTAGAAATCTACACCCTCGATACTGTAACTGGTTCCCCCCTGGTCCATTATTTCCTTCGGACATTACAGAGGCCGTTTTCTTGGCCGCCACGTTTTCTCTTTATGCCTCCAGTGTCCTTGGTTCTTTTGTCTTGTGTGTGTTTCTATTCCCTTTTGTGCTGTTTATTTGCTCTAATTCTTTGTGACATATTTGACTCATTTCTGTGCCTTTCTTCATCCCCAGTACCTGACTGACCTGGAGGAAGAAGCACAAACACTGTGTGTGCATTTTCTTCAAAAGAAGATTTGCAGGGCCTGGCTTAACGTGGTCAGGGAGGCCCGGATCGATTCCCAGAACAAGCACAAGCTCGCCGCGGAGCACAGTGACAGGTGCGGGTCTGCTCTCTGAGGAAAGCCACTCTGTGACTGCCTAACTGCCCTGCGGTGTGTTCTGTGCCTGGAACACGTCCAGGAAGAGGAGGTGAGGGCTAGGAGAGCGGGGCATCCAGTGACACCAGCAGAGCTGAGCGTTCCAGCTCACCCATTGCCTCGGTGATGAAAGCAAGATTGTAACCCGCCCCTGGAACTCTAGGGGCCCCATCTTTAAAATGAGCAGGGTGCCTGTCTTCTCTGCTTCCCAGGGGCTGGCAGGAGAATAAAATTATGAGAAGTACATGAAAACACACTTAAGCAAATGTATGTATGCTTTATGTCACCTAGGTTTATAAGTTCAATTTTAAAAAAATATTTTTTATTGACTTTTTACAGAGAGGAAGGGAGAGGGTGAGAGAGTTAGAAACATTGATGAGAGAAAGACATCGACCAGCTGCCTCTTGCACACTCCCCACCGGGGATGTGCCTGCAACCAAGGTACATGCCCTTGACCAGAATCGAACCCGGGACCCTTCAGTCCACAGGCCAACGCTCTATCCACTGAGCCAAACCGGTTTTGGCAAGTTCAATTTTTTAACATTGTGAAATATAACACTAATACAGAAGTGCTTAAATCAGGCAAGTCCACCTTAGTGAGTTACTATAAAGGGGACATCTGTGTCACCACCACTGAGGCCCAGAAGTAGGACATTGCTGGCCCGAGTCCCTGCTGGCTCTGCCCAAAGGCCCCGCCTTCCCTCCTCAAGGTGAGCTCCTCCTGAGTTTGTGAGGAGCATGGCCTTGCCTTTTTCTTCACTTCCGCCTTCCAAGCATGGAGCCTTCAAGACTATAGTTTACTTTTACCTGGTTATGTAATTCAAATCACACTGTATGCCACATTAAAATTTATAATATAGTGGTGTCTTATTTAATATAAATTCCTAGAGGAATAAGGTGTAAGTTTCCCTTTGTTTTGTGTGATTTTAAGTGTTTTGGATAGAAATGCCCTATGTTTCATTATGCACTTCCCTTTGAGAGTAAACAAATGGTCTTCCCTTCTGTGGTGACCGGGTGTCTGTCACTTCCTTTGAGCTTAATGTGGTGGCTGCCTCCACGTGCTGAGATGTAAAGATTGCTGTGCAGCCGCCTCCTCACACAGGCCTTCCCTGGCCACCTAAGGGAAAGTAAAAATCACCTGTTGGTCACTCCCATCCCCTTCTGTGGCTTTCTTTTCTTCACAGCATTTCTCAGCCTGAATTCCAATTGTGATTTGCACACCTTTTTAATATGTTTTATTCACCTACGGCTTATTCTTTACATGTACCTCAGATGGAAAGTCAACTCTTCCTTAATATTTCATATTCCCCCCCTTTTTATTCTTAAAGGAGGATTCTCTGGATCACTTTCCAGACATGGAAGAAGTTTGCAAAATTTATGAAAGAAGAAAGGGTAAGAGAAGAAAGGCGAGAGCAACTCCGTCAGAAGGTAGCTGAAATCCTTCCGGACTTCCAGAGGCTGGCCCCACTGTGACTCCGGTTGTCCAGCGTCAGATACTCGCCCTCGTGTAAGAGTCCTCGGTGTCCAGCCGGTGCTGAGGACGGAGCGTCCACGGCCCACACAGGTCTGTGTTGCGCCTCCCCCACCCCCACATGCACATGCACCTACCTGTTGTTCTGTCAGGTATTCCTTGGATTAAAGGACTTCTTTTTGAGTTTGTACTTCCTTCTTTTATTTCTCTTGGGTTGCTAATCACTTCGCTAAAGCATTTATCCCAGCAGGATCAGCCACAGGAACTGTTCCTGTTCCACTGTTCAAATGCAGCGTCTATATTTTTAGCATCATAAACTTTAAAAAAGGATGTGTGTGCTTGCCTGAGCTTGAGGAGGAAAATGTCCTTATAGCTTAACGTGAGTTGTTAGCAAATGTAACTTTAATGAAATAGAAATTAAAAGTAGTGAGCACTTAGAAAAGGAGTCATTGGTGGCCAGGCACCTAGTTAGTGCCTTAGCACCCGCAACAAGCATTCTGCCGGACCCCATCCTTTCCGCCCACCTTGATGGAAAACCATGCATCAAAGGTAGTACTCTTTGCAGCGCAGCAATGGATAACTGCATATCCTAATTTCAGAGAAATTGGGGCACCAAACACTTTTCTTCAGTGCACCTTGATAAGTAGGAAGGGAAATTCAGCAATTTGTTAAAATATCAACTGGTCGTGCTCCCAATTGCTACTTCTAAATATTTGATCTGGCTTCTAGATCTCAGTTTGATCTACTAGTATATGTCAAGATGTTTACCTTTCATTCAAAGAATGTTTTAATCTTTAAGGTGCTAAAGACTATGAAGATATTCCCTTCTGTGAACTGAATTATCTGCTAGAAATTTTCTTTTTCATTACAAAACACATTTATTACAACAAATTCAAGTAGTAGATAAAAGCACAGAGTAAAATGAGAAAGTCCCTTGTACCCTGAGGTAACTGTTTTTTTTTTGGTAGGTTGAAAATATGAGTTGGTAAAGTAAAATTCTGTGTGTTCAATAAATTCTGTCATCATCTCTTACTTCTTCGAAGGGATGCCTAGCTATGGCTATGCCACCCGCAAAATGCTTCTGTCCTGTGGAAGGTGTGTGATTTACTCAGACGTGACAAAACCCCCTAACCAAACTTCATTTCGTCTACATTATTCTTGTCTCCACAGTTATCCTCTAAAAACTTAAGGCTGATGGCCACTATAGAAAATGGGACTAACCGTAACTCATAATCTCTTTCCATCTAAATCACTTTATTCTTAACTGCAGTAAGTTATAGAATATTGGCTGATATTAGCACCCAGAAATCAAATACCAATTTTATTTGAATCCCAAGCCTGTATGTACACATAGGTGAAGCCCTTAAGTAAGCATTCAAGGTTTCTGAATAAACCCATAGAGCTTAAGTTTTCTCTCTTAAGCTCTCATTTTTATTTCACCTCAAGCATCATTTAGAAATTGAGTCTTTAGCAACCCATATTCTGATTGAGCCAGTAAGGACTTTTTATCTACTTATAGAACCTTCTAAGGACACATGGGGGGGGGGGGGAGGAATTAGTAAATGACCTATGTTTCTGGCTGGGCCGTGTGTGTGTGTGTGTGTGTGTGTGTGTGTGTGTGTGTGTGTGTGTATAAAACCTAAAACCATGGGTATGTGCCCTGACTGGGAATTGAACATACAGCCTTTTGTGTATGAGACAACGCTTCAACCAACTGAGCCACACCAGCCAGGCCTTGCTGGGCTATCTTAAAGACATGATTTGAAATTTTACTGCTAACAAATACCCAATAAGCAGTCTCCCTGGCCTACAAAACTGGAGAAGTAACCACCAGGAATATGATAGTTTTAGGTCCACAGCTGGGAACATCCATGTCACCAGAGAGACAGCCCAGCTTCTCTTCAAGCAAAGGAGTTCAGGAGGCACACCAAGAAATAGCAACTAGTCTCCTTAAAACTTTATTTTTCATTTAAATAACTTGGTCACACACACACACAAAAAAAATAACTTGGTCACAGTACATTATTTTATATAAATGGCAGTAAATTTTTAAATCTCCATTTGGAAGGCCTTATGGCTGAGTCCAAGGTGATAGGATGAATATAAGTATAAAAACAATGTAAAATGTGTAGCCCACGGCTTCCAGAGCTGGCTTAAGAAATCCCCTTTAATGCTGCTGGGCGAGTTACATTAAATATTACGGTAAGTTTATTATTAAACAAACATACCTGGGTTTCCTTTAGTCAATAACATCAGACCCAGAAACCTAATCAACTGAAAAGGCTCAAAAGCACGAACAACTGAAACCATCACATCACCCAAACCACAGGATCACAACGAGTTGAGCTCCACGCAAGTTCTATAGCCTGCATCTAGTCAGTGTGACAGCGCCTGAAGAAATGCAGGGTTTTATTTGTATCAATAACTAGAACAGATCTGGTTTCCAGGCTTTGCCTCTAAAGCAGGGGTGGGGAGTGTCTGGCCCGCGGGCCGCATGAGGCCTGAGAAATCATTTGGTCTGGCCCTGCCAAGGCAACCGCAGGCGGGACTCGAAATTCAATAAATCTAGGAGCTTTTTTCATAGCAACATACATTTACATTAAGTGAATTCTATTAAGCGGATGACGTTATAAATATCCAAATGGCCCTTGGCAGAAAAAAAGGTTCCCCATCCCTGCTTTAAAGCACGAATTTCCTAGAAGTGGAAGGTTGCCATCAGGAAGGCTGGAGTAGAAATGAGTCCCAGCTCAGAAACAGCCACTACCTCTAGGAAATGCGTCTTCATTAAGCACTAGGTCTTTGGTCTGCCGCTGCTGCTACGGTGAGACACTTAGTGCCCACTGAAGTGGGATAATTGTCCATTAGCAACAAGATCACATTTAGCTGATGGTACAAAAAGTTGCTATTAGTCACAGCAAACATTTACAAGAGCACACTGGATTTTTCTCCAGCATTAAGCCATGCACAGCTCTCTGCTCGGCCCTGTGTCACCTCCGCAATATTTAATATAAAATCGCATGCTTGTCAAGCTGCTGATGTGAAAACCGGATTCCAAACAAGTGCCTCTCTCTCATCCATTGCTTATTTCAGGAAATTCTCTTTTAAAATGCAGGGTACCAAAATACGGCTGAAATAAAGTCAACTCATAAACCTGCTTGCCTAGGTTAAAGAGTCCCTTAAAACTAAATAAAACATTAATTTTTAAACATCCTAGGTAAAACTGTGCTCCTATGTCATATTTTTGCTTACGTTAATTGAGTTTCATAGTAAAAGTCTAGTGCCCTACCCAATGGAAATATAACTCTATTAAGCAGATGGTCAGTATTACAAAGAACCTTGTATTTCCTGGCAGTGGAAGATTCTAGTATAGAAAATTTTCTCTTGCTAAAAATATTCGAAGTACCGAGAACTATTGCATAAGAGAGAGTTTGTAGCAGTCTCTCTGCTAGGCAGATGGTAGAGTGGAAGACGACAATTACTTCATTCGCTGAAGGAAAACATTGCTGGGGCAGCACAGGTGTACCGTATGCTCCACACAGACGGGGCCGAGGTGAGACCGGCAGCACGGTGTCCCCGAAACACACTCACGGCTCAATGAGCAGCATCGGAGAAACCCACCCACGAGGTGCTAACGTCAGCTAACAACGTGCTCTGGGAGGTCACAAGAAACTTTCTAAATATTAAAGGCTTGCCCGACCGGCATGGCTCAGTGGTTGGGCATCGACCTATGAACCAAGAGTTCCTGATTCGACTCCCAGTCCGGGCACATGCCTGGGTTGCAGGTTCAATCCCCAGTAAGGGACGTGAAAGAGGCAGCCAATCAATGATT
The DNA here is from genome assembly GCA_963924515.1 of Vespertilio murinus. Lineage (NCBI taxonomy): Eukaryota > Metazoa > Chordata > Mammalia > Chiroptera > Vespertilionidae > Vespertilio > Vespertilio murinus. The sequence continues at coordinate 140,163,292 of OZ004706.1, read as the reverse complement.
CTCTCTCATCATAGATGTTTCTCTCTCTCTCCCTTCCTCTCTGAAATCAATAAAAAAATTTTTTTAAAGAAAAAAATATATTGAAGGATTTTTTTTCCCTTTTATGCAATTCTGGCCCTTAAATCTTTCAAATGGGCCCATTTCTCTTCCCCAGGAATAGCACACACGCATGAAAATAATGCCGATTAGAGTATAGATCTTTCCTAAGCTCCACATCCAGGGTGTTTTTTAACAGAGGCTGAGGATGTGAGGGGGAGAGAAGGGGACCCACTTGCCTGGAATTATGTTGGGGGTGGCTTGCTCCGATGGCCACAAGACTGCTGGTATATAGGTTTGCAGGCAGTATCCCATGGCCACCACCACCACCAAATGTTTCTCTGGGACTCATCTGTTCACAGAGGCTTTGTCCTTTAAAGGGCAAAATCCATCCAGTAGTTTCAGAGCATAAAAAGTTATTAAAAACCTAGGAGTCCGGGCCAAGGATGTCCCAAGCCCACAGAGCACTGCTCGTGGAGAGCCGCTTGTCGGCTCTCCTTCTGGCACAAACACTTCAGTGGACTTCCACCCCCACAGAACCACTGAGCCTTGCAAAGGCTTGGGCTTTCTTCTGTGAACTGCCAGTCATGACATTCTCAAGGAACTTAAAACAAGCCTTTTTTGTGTTTGTTAATCCTCTCCTGAGGATATTTTTTCCATTGATTTTTAGAGAGAGTGGAAGAGACAGAGAGAAACATCTATGTGAAAGAGAAACATCGATTGGTTGCCTCCTGCACAACCCTAACAGGATCGAGCCTGCAACCAGAGTGTGTGCCCTTGGCAGGAATCAAACCGGGGACCCTTCAGTCTGTGGTCTGAATTCTCTATCCACTGAGCCAAACCAGCTAGGGAAAAACAAGCCTTTTAATTCCAATAAGCCAGAACAATACACAAGGAGTACTTATCCTAGTGAGGGACACTGAGTTGCCCCATCCAGGTAACATGGGTATCTATACTAATAAACGGGAAATATGCTAATTAGACCAGGATACCTTACGGACGTCCTTCTGGACAAAGCCAGACAAAGTCATGGTGGTGAGGCAGAGACGGTTAGGGGTGATCAGGCCAGGAGGGGAGGGCAGTTGGGGGTGAGCAGGCTGGCATGGGGGACAGCTGGAGCAAGCAGGCAGGTGAGCAGTTAGGAGCCAGGGGTCCCGGATTGGGAGAGGGATGTCCTCCAAGGGATCCCAGATTGGAGAAGGTGCAGGCTGGGCTGAGGGACACCCCTCCCCTGTGCACTAATTTCATGCACCGGGCCACTAGTTGTGTGTGTGTGTGTGTGTGTGTGTGTGTGTGTGTGTGTGTATCTTACCTAATAATAGACAAACATGTAAACTGACCATACCTCTGCTATGCCACCAGCCAATCAAGTGATATGCAAATTAACCCAACAAAGATGGCGGTTAATTTGCATACACAGGCGCCAAGTGACAGGGGTGGGACGCTTGTGTCGTTGCCATGTCCTCTGGGCCTCTGGGCAGCGTGGGAAGGCGGGGCCGGAGCAGAGAGAGGTGGCTCTGGGGCCTGAGCAGAAAGGGGCTGGGCCAGAGTGAAAAGGCAGTGCCGGCAGCCAGGGAAAGGAAAGCCCATTCTAGCATGAATCTTTGTGCATCAGGCCTCTAGAGAGAGAGAGAGAGAGAGAGAGAGAGAGAGAGAGAGAGAGAGAGTGTGTGTGTGTGTGTGTGTGTGTGTGTGTACTGTGTTTCCCCGAAAATAAGACATCCTCCAAAAATAAGACCTACTTACAAGTTTCCTTCTGAGTGAAATATAAGGCATCTCCCCGAAAATAAGGCCCCCAGGCTCTGTCTCAGAATGAAAATTAATTTACCGTAAACTGGTCGCTAGGGCCGCCCCGACTGGCGTCTAGCAACCAGTGACGTTACATGGAGTCCTGACGTCACTGCTGTGTGAATGGAGAGAAATCAGCGTGGAAACTTTGTGAAACCTAAACTGCAAGAAGTTGTGACTTGGGTGAAGAATTCATGGGAGAAAATCACTGACAGTTGCATTGCAAATGCACTGCGAGCAGGCTACCTTGACAAGAAGTACTCATTTAAAGACAGTGCTATTGCTAAACATGAGAGATTTGGTCCACTGATTCTGAAAGAAATGGAGTCGCAAGAAATTCACCAGGAAATTCAGGAATTGGATTGTTATGATGATGTTCCAGAAGATGATGACGTGATTGTCATTGAATAAATGAGTAAATTCTTGATACTGTAGGATTCACAGTTTGTCTGGTTTGTATTGACAACTACCGTACTACCATACTGTATACAGGTAATAAATTTCCTTTATTTTCATTTAATAAATGTGTACCGTATTCTTCTTCATGGAAAAATAAGATGTCCCCTGAAAATAAGACCTAGCGCATCTTTGGGAGCAAAAATTAATATAAGACACTGTCTTATTTTCGGGGATACAGGGTGTGTGTGTGTGTGTACACACACACACACACACACACACACACACACACACACACACACACACACTAGAGGCCCAGTGCACAAAATTCATACATGGGAGTACAGGGTGGGGGGAGGGGGGTCCCTCAGCCTGGCCTTGGCCTGCAAAAACACCAGCATCCCTCACCTGGCCTCTAGCCAGAGGTTCCTCCCCTCCTCCCTCCAAGCATCTGGGAAGATGCTAGTCCTGGGGCCTCCTCAGGGCCCCGGCCCATGATGCCCTGCAGCTCGGGTTCTCAGGTGCTTGGGTTTTCAGGTCTGGCTTCCTTGCCTGGCTGCACATCAGCTGCCTCAGGAGCCTTGCCTCAGGAGTTGCCCCCTTGGACCATACTACTTGCGAGCGTGTATGTGGGGGAGGGAGGCCTCGGCAGCAGTGACTTGATGTCTGTAGCATGCCTGCCAGACCCCCCCCACACACACACACACACTGCAGTGCCACGCTGGTCCTGTCTGGACTGCTGGCAGGAGGCTTCCAGTCTGTGACTGGGGCTGCTGGGCTGTGACTGGGGCTGCAGGTGGAGGACCCTGACACCCATAGGGCTCTGTCAGCATCAGGAACTGGAAAGATCCATTTTTTCTGGTTCCTCCCCTGCCATGGGGACGCTGAGCTTGGGGCCCCACAGGCCTCTTCCTCCCGCAGCAGGCAGGCCAGAGCACAGACTATGGGCATGCAAACTCTGGGCTCCTGGCCCCAGAGGTCCCTTCCCTCCAGCCACACAGCCGTGGTGTGGACGCTGGGCTCAGGGCCCCACAGGCCTCTTCCCTCCCGCCACATGGCAGGCTGGGGAGCGGACTCTGGGCTCACAGCCCCACAGGCTCCTTCCGTCCTGCAACACAGCCATGGCTCGGACACTGAGCTTGAGCCACCACTGGCGATGCGAGCTTAGTGTCCCGCTCCCAGTCCTCTGGCCAGAGGCCACTCCCCTCCCTCCAGCATCTGCTATGGGCACCACCATTTTTTGTGGCAGAGTGATGGGTAATTTACATATTATCCTTTTATTATATGGAATATATATATATATATATTTATGCCCAGCAACAGTTACACAGAACAACTGGTCGCTATGACACACACTGACCACTAGGGGGCAGACGCTCAATGCAGGGGCTGCCCCCTGCTGGTCAGTGTGCTCCCACAGTGGGAGTGCCGCTCCGCCAGAAGCCAGGCTCATGGCTGGCGAGCACAGTGGTGGTGGCGGGAGCCTCTCCTGCCTCTGAGGCAGCGCTAAGGAATGAGCAGGCGGGCAGTAAGGAGCAGCGAGCCAAGCAGTAAGGAGTGAGTAGGCAGGTAGTTAGGGTCCCGGATTGCGAGGACGCAGGCCAGGCTGAGGGACCCCACCCCCATGCACAAATGTCGTGCATTCAGGCCAGTAGTCTATATATATAAAAGCCTAAACAACCAAACGACTGAACGACTGGTCAGCCAGTCGCAATGATGTGCACTGACCACCAGGGAGCAGACACTCAACACAGAGCTGGCCCCTGGTGGTCAGTGGGCTCCCACAGCAGTTGACTGCCAGGCGCCAGATGCAGGGCTCATGGCTGGTGAGCTCCACTGTGGTGGCACGAGCCCCTCCTGATCGGAACTGACTGGGCACAAGCCTGTGTCAGCAGCAGCAGGACCAGGAGGAGCAAGTAGGAACAGGAGGCACTGGACTACCAGTTTTGGCCCGATCGCCACAGGACATGACGAGGGACCACACTGGTGCACGAATCCATGCACCAGACTGCTAGTCTTTCCTAATAATAGACAAACATGTAAAATTAACCGTACCTCTGCTACACCCACAGCCAATCAGAGTGAGTATGCAAATTAGAAGGCCAAGCAGAGTGAGTATGCAAATTAGAAGGCCAAAGATGGTGGCCGCCCAGCTGCTCCAGGCGCAGAGTGGCCAGGAAGGGGAAGGGCAGGGGGCGAAGGGATCTACAGGAGCGGAGTGCCGCAGCAAAGACATGACTGCAGACTCCGGAGTCTGCAGCAAAGACGAAGGCGGCAGATTCTGGCCGGAACTAAGGCCTGGGGCCCAGGTGCCGGAGGAAAACTGGTGCTGGAAGCCAAAGGAAGGAAGGCCTAATGCACAAATCTTTTCGTGCAACAGGCCTCAGGTGTGGTTATAAAGATGGTGACCATTCCTAATACTCACAAATGACTGGTCTTTTTGGTGGGATTCATCTTCATCATGTCATATTTTGATTGTTTTTAAAGATATGGCAAGAGGCTACAGTTACTGACTATACTAACATTTCTATGAATGTTATCAACTTGTGGCCTGGTGCACGAAATTCATCCACATTAATTAGAGAAAATATTTTAATATTGCTATTTGCCCTTTCTCTGTAATAGAAGTGTCAGAGATGAAATAAAATTGGTTAAATGTATATGAAAATAATATATAACTTTATTGCCCATGGGGACACAGCGCCAAGTCTCGCCAGCACCGCGAAACCCAGAGTCAAGTCCTGAGTTTGGGTATCCGGCTCCCTCCTCCCGCCTGTCAGAACCTGGGCCAGCACCTGCAGGGACACAGCATCAAGTCTCACCAGCGCCACGAGACCCAGAGTCAATACCCCACCCACCCAAGTGTGCCTTGCCAAGAACGCAGCCCCACCCACCTGCAGGCACCTTGAAATCATGCAAGACCCAGACCCGCCAGTGCGCGTGGAAACTCAGCGTCAAGCCTCCACTGGCACCCACAGGGATGCAGCATCAAGCCCCCACCCACCCACACACGCCTCGCCACACACACAGCCCAGCCCACTCACGTGCACCTGATGCGCACACGGCCACCCGGTGATTGGCTGTTACAGCATGAGGGCGTCACAACCACGGGCTTTTTATAATATAGAATTGCTGGACAGTCAGTGTTGGCTATCCATCTGGCATTCAAGAGACTACAACTAGAGATTTCTGACTAGATGTGCTGTCCATGACATTATTACTCTCTTATCACAAATGTACACAGAAGGAATTAATTGTATCAGATCTAATGATAATTTCAAGTGAATAGTTGACTAGGCTGGGGAGAATGCATCACTGTAGAAACCACAGCCTCTGCTAACACCCCCGGGGTTGCTGTTCGGCTCATCGCAGGGGAATATGGAGCCTATCATTTGTTGTTTTTTGTTGATTTTCTTTAATATATTTTATTGATTTTTTATAGAGAGGAAGAGAGAGATAGAGAGCTAGAAACATCGATGAGAGAGAAACATCAACCAGCTGCCTCCTGCACACTCTCCACTGGGGATGTGCCCGCAACCAAGGTACATGCCCTTGACCGGAATGGAACCTGGGACCTTTCAGTCCGCAGGCCGACGCTCTATCCACTGAGCCAAACCGGTTTCAGCAAGCCTATCATTTGTTAACCATCTCTGTGAAGAGCAGCAACAAGCTGTCTTAGGGACAGCCTCGATCAAGGGCAGGACCAGGGATGGTGCTAGCTGCAAAGGGTAGAGTTGCAGGAAGTTAGTCCTATTTCCTCTTAACATTTATAAACCTCTTGTTATACAGCATGCACAAAAAGACTGAACAACCTGGTGATTGTTCAGTCTTTAGATAATATAGGCAATATCTTTCCTATATTAAGTTATAAATCAAGGTGAATTTAAGGACTAATGAATTACCTTTGGAAAAAAAGAAAAAAACTTGACTTGGTTGATGTGGCTCAGTAGTTGAGTGTTGACCTATGAACCAGGAGTTCTCTGTTCCATTCCCAGTCAGAGCACATACCCGAGTTTTGGACAATATCCCCAGTAGAGGGCAGGCAAGAGGCAGCCGATCAACGATTTCCCCTCATCATTGATGTTTCTATCACTCTTTCTCTTTCCCTAACTCTGTGAAACCAATGAAAACATATTAAGGAAAAAAAAAACTTGACTTGGGGTAGTGAACACACAATATAATATACACTAGCGACCTGTTGTAGGAATATTCCTACAAGACTTCTGGTGGGCTTCCCTCCCGTCACACCCACCTCTCCCGCTGCAGGCGGGACAGGGCAGGGCAAGCAGGAGAGCCCTGCCCATCCTGGCCGTCCCACAGTGCCCGCGGGCACGTGCACTGACACCACTGCTGCACACCTTGCCCTGCATGCCTGACCCGCTGCACCTGCCACCCCTGCTGCCTCCCACCACAGCTGCCTCTGCGGCCACACACACCACCGCTGCGTGCCTCACAACGCCCCACCCCACAAGCGCTGCCAGTGCTTTCCCTCCAGCAGCTGCAGCTGCCTTGCCTTCCACTTTCCCTCCCTCTTCCTCCCATGCTGTCTTCAGTCTTCAATCCTCCCTCCCTCTGTGTATGCAAATTAACTGCCATATTTGCTGGGTTAATTTGCATACTCACTCTGATTGGCTGGTGGGTGTGGGTTGGTGGACGTGGCTTGTGGGTGTAGTGGAGTGATGGTTAATTTGCATATTACTCTATTATTAGGTAGGATTTGATGTATTATAGAATTGTGTAACCTGAAACCTGTATAATTTTATCAACCAGTGTCACCCCAATGAATTCAATTTAAAAATTACAGGTACAAAACCAAATATTTCAAGATGGTTTCTTCCCCATCTGAAACCGCCTCATCTTAATTCTGTGACAGAATAGACCCATTATACATAAACATTTAATCCTTCATCCATTTTCAGTTTTGAGATATGATTAAAGAAATAACTTTCTATTTTAGGAAGAACTAGGGAACAACAGTAATCCATTGATTAGCAGAAACCACATATACCCTGTTTTGTCTAGGGAAAGGTGAACAAGGATGTACAAGTTAAAGGGGAAGATGTCAATCAACCCCTCAGAGAGAGTCCATGGCTGAATAATGTGAATGCTGGAAGACAGATTATTGCAACACAGTGATGGAGCTGACCGCATTCAAATCACTTACACAAACAAAAAGTCAAGCCCTTAATATTAACTGGCCACCGTACCCAGGAAAGGTAAAGTGTTCGCTGTAGGAAGGCCTGTTTTCCTCTTCCAGCCATCGTCACAGTGTGGCTAGCACCTTACCACGTGAGACATGGGAAGAGGAAGAAACACTAATGCCTAGTGGAGTTATTTAGAGAACATTTAAACAACAAATACCTAAGAAATAAGATGCATCACCCCAAACTCATGACCACTGTACATTACACCAGCAATAATTAGCTTCAAAATTGGTATCAACTCTCCTTTTCAGACCAGGTAACTGAAAATCCATCTGGTCATCTGCTGCCCTGAGTAGTCACTGTCTGATGCTCCCCAAAGAGAAACTCCCACAACTGTACAGCATAGTATTTGGGGATCGTTATTTCACTCTGAAATGCCTACAAGGAGATTACTCTAATAAGAATGGCTTCAATATTCTGAACTACGAACATTTCTCTCGGTCTGGGATTTTCCTAGTACTACTTCAGACCTCTCTGGTGCTTTATTTTCCAGAGCTTTTCACATATCTCATCCATCACGTGACCTCACAGCTGCTTGGGGGGGGGGGGCAGGACAGACGTCAGGCCCCCACTTTACCAATGACCCTGAGATTCGGGGAAGTGACTCGAAGAAGGGTCACATGGCTATTAGGAATTAAAAGGAGTAGAAACTATCCTAATCCAAGACTCTTCCTCCCACACTGAGGGACGGAATTGCTTCGATCAATTTGTGCATCAGCAATCCACCTCCTTTGCAGCCTCCGGTGACTGAGTTAGCTAACAAGGCGTCTGGACAGGAATGGCTCTGCTTCTACGGCTTCGATATAAAAAAATCTCTCTCAAGCTGTGAAGTCAGCGAGATTCACTCCTCCAGTCTCAACCTGAGCGTGACCCTATAATGCCTTTAAGAAACTAGGCATAAAAGCGAGCATCCCAAGTGCACACTGAAGTGTAGGATGGAGGGAAGGGGGGGGGGGATCCTTCCCCCCGCCCCCCCACCTGGAGCGCACAGAAGGCACGTCTCAGACGATGTCCTCGGCAGGGTGCCGGAACGGGGCGGTGCCCAGGGTGGAGAACTGGTGCCAGTTCCGCAGGAAGCCCCTGTTGTACTGGCCTGTGTCCACGATGAGCCCACAGAGGAGCCGGCGCCCCGTCTTCTGCCGCAGGGCCTGCTGCACCTCCCTCTCGGTCACGTTGTAGCTGATGTTGATCAGCTGTATCAGGAAGATGTAGCCCATGCCCGCGGTGATGACGGCAGAGTACCACACGCAGGTGAAGGTCAGCGCCGAGCTGGGGAGGGGAACGGGCGGGTCAGGGCTGCCGATGTCTCACATTCAGAAAGCTGTCCCCGAGCTAAGCTTTTATACACGTCATACTTGTTACCGAGGACTTTGGCACCTTCCCCAATCATCCCGCGGGACAGCAGTCTTCTAGCCTCAAAATGCCAGTAACCCGCTTACATTATGACCATTAACATGTGCTGTCTTAGCTGTTAATTACTAGTGCCTCTTTTCCCAGTATTTTTTACTTAGACTAGCAAAGACTGTTTCCTGCACTTTGAACCCCCCAACACAACCAACACACAGTGCCCGGCATAACAGGATTCAAAATCTGTTTGTTGAATGAAGAATTCCTAACTTGTTCTTAACTCAGGAGAAAACGAAGGCTCCACAAGATGGCTATGAACACCCTCAAGGAAGCTGTGGGTGGGAAGCTCCTCAATTTCCATGCTTTTTCAGTCCGAGGCTGCTGAATGCAAATACAGAGACACCGCCCGACGCCAGAAGCCCTCCACACGCACGATGTGTAGGAGCACCAGCACATTTCAAACTCTGCTTCCTACAGCCAAACACAGGACAAGACAGCTCCTCCAGCTCCTCCAAGACTGTGAGGAGAGGCTACTGATCCACGTCTGCCAAATGATTATTTTCATTCAAACATTTGCAAATGAGTTACATGGAAAGAAATTCATTCAGAGTCTAAGCCAAAAGGACCTGAGAGATGATTAAATCACCACAAAGATGAGAAAAAACTGAGGCCCAACTGGAAGAGAGGAATGGCTGTCCAGAGCAGGGAGGACCAATGGCAGGGCTATTTTGTGTAAGTGGCCCACAGAACGTCTACAGAACTCATGCTTTGTAACATACATGCTTTGTGACAGACATGCTCTGCTTTAGGACATTTGTCACAACCCATTAAGAATAGTAGTTTACACCGAAACCGGTTTGGCTCAGTGGATAGAGCATTGGCCTGTGGACTGAAAGGCCCCAGGTTCGATTCCAGTCAAGGGCATGTACCTTGGTTGCGGGCACATCCCCAGTAGAGGTTGTGCAGGAGGCAGCTGATCGATGTTTCTCTCTCATCAGTGTTTCTAACTCTCTATCCTTCTCCCTTTCTCTCACTAAAAAACAAAACAAAACAAAAAAACCCACAATAAAATATATATATTTTTAAAAATAGTAGTTATTGAAGAATTTCACAACCCACAAAGACTCAACATGGAAAAAGCAAAGGAACTTATTATCTCTGAGGAGGAGGGCCAATCTATTCTAATAAAGCCCATAAAAGTCTAGATCTGTAACGGCAATGGGGGGATTTGTCCAGGGACTGACACAAACACACACCCGCACAGAGACACTCTGCAGATGAAGCAGGGATTGCTGGTTCTGAAAACAAAGAACGGGCTAGAGGGGCGAGCCGGTGGCTTTCAGGGGAGGGATGGCTCGGGCCATCGCTGAGCAATCCCAGCTTCTTCCAAAGCATGGAAATCTTCTAGAAATGTGCCCGAACGAACAAAGCTGAAGGAAATTTTGACCTAGATACCACAGTAATCATGAGTGGTAATTCAAAAAAAAAAAAAAGTAGAACAGGAAAAAGCAATAGAGGTTAAATAGAAGAAAATGAAGGGCATATAAATTGTAAATGCTTCACAAAAAGGGTCAGAAGCAGTAAATTAATTCTGGGCCAAAAAGCACCAGGAAATAGTAAAGTAAGGAGTTCGCTGATTATGACAAAATGCCCCCCCCCCCCCACACACACACACCCTGAGGCTGCTAGTTTGTCGGTTCTCAAGTTTCACTGTCACTTGGTTGGGCATGTGAGTAGTCACCTGACCCTGGAAGTCCCTGACGGAGCTGGCTGGGCCTACTTCTGCAGCACTACTTCCTCCCTTTTGAAGGGTCAATGATCCTTTCAACTTCACCCTAGAAAACTGCACCTACCCACGACACAATTTTGTTGGCAATTTCAGGGATGATCAAAAGCCCCATAACCTAGCAGCAAATCATAGTCCCTTACAGTGAATGGCAACACCCCCCCCCCCCCCCCCCCCCGCTCCAGGGCATCCATGTTGGGGTGTCCACATCTCACCTGTAATCTGCATAAACTCCAGGACAATAGAAGAGAGCTGTGAAGACACTTCTATCTCTACAAATGGTGTCCAAGGTCAGTGTGATCCCATACACCGAGGTGAGCAAGAAGATCGAAAGGGCAAGTATAAATGCTTGATGATTGCATTCTCCAACACAGCCATTTATCCTCAAAACAGCACAGGGAGGGGGAAAGCAAACATGTTTTTAAAAGTTCTCTATATGGCTCAGATAATAAACAAAAAAAGTTTTAAAAACAGGAACAGTGTGAATGCCAGTTATTACAAAGCTATCTTAACTTTTCAATTTTCGAGAATTAAAAACTTGTCCTCTGAGAGGTGCCGTCTTACAGTCTCTGCTCGTCAGAAAGTGAAATCCTATCCTTCGTGGAAGTACAAGACTAGGTAAGAGGCAGAACCCGGCTAACTGACCTTTCTACACATTAGTAAGTGAAGTCTTTACCCAGCTATGAAGAGAGTTGATACTATAATTGCCATGATACGGAAAGGATTATAGCAAACTTAAAAAAACTAAGTCAGAAGAAGTGTTACATAGGCTCTGCCAGGAGCTCCGTAGGTTGGAGCATCGTCCCTGATGTGCTAAGGTTGTGTATTCAATCCCGTTAGGGCACATACAAGAGCCAATCAATGAATGCATAAATAAGTGGAACAACAAACCAATGTTTCTCTCTCCCTTCTTCTCTCTAAGAAAAAAATCAAGAAGTGTTACACAGCATCAGAAATTATATAAAACATATTAGTAAAAAGATCTGACTGGTGTGGGATGGAGACTGCTTGTCAGATAAAAGAGAGTCCGTGGCACGGCCATTTGTAGAACATGTAGGACAGAATGTACAGGGACGCCAGGATGCCCCAGTAGGTAGAAATCTTCTTTTGGGCGAGACTGTCAGGCCTTGTGCAAACCAGAACTCGTAAATGGGCCAGAGAGAGAGAAACGACAAAGAGAAGTGGAAAATCTAAAACTGAAAGCACCTATTCACGCCTAAAGACAACGCCTCAGAAAAGAGCGTTGAAGTCCCTATACTTGAGGTCCATCCAATGCCCTCTGGCCTGCCTGTACCTTACCCTCTGGGTCATCCCCTTCTGAAGGAGGATGCCAGGTAACCAGGATCCTAGGCCTAAAAAGCAGAATTCACTGACCTAGAACGCCTTAAGAGCAATAAAGTTGCAAACATGCTACTTATGGCAGTCACATCTGAATTAATTACATCCCCTTTGGTTTAAGATTTACTCACTAGAGCTGCAACGCTAACTTTTAAGAGTTGTCCTTTGCATCTTATCTTATAGGCCTCATGTGTCCTCATTTGTCACTGGCCAGTGGGTAGGTACCCAAAATGCCCATCTCCCCGCCAATAACCAAACAGGGAGGTATCTGGCAAGACCTCAGCTCAATAATGTGGACCAGGAGCATCAGAATGATTAAGGATGTCTGCTGAGAGGAGAAAAAAAGTCACCTGAAAATATGGGAACACTTGCTTGAACTCTGTGTTCAAGAGAAAATGAGACTACACTGATTTTGATAAATTCTTTTTTTTAAAAAATCATTCAACTGTAGATGCTTCTCTTTTAGAAAGAAGATAAATGAGGGGCAGCTCAAAAGAGACCGGCAAAAAAAAAAGAAGGAAAAAAAAAACACCTTCAGGAAATGACTGTGAAAGAACTAAATTTGTGAAACTAGGAAAAACTGATGACTAAGTGGGAACATCCGAACAGCCCACAAACATCTATGAGATGCAAAGCCGGGAAGGAGAGAGGCTTTAGGATTGATACAAAGGACGATCAAACACCACCAGAGTCCCGCGTGACTTTACACTTGGCGAGCCTCCAATCTCCCCCCACATACCAGACACAATGGTGATCCATCCTCCTCACACAGATGCCACATATGCGGCAATGCCATGCCCGGGCAGGCCGCACGAGCTGGCACTGGGCACACCAGTCTTCCTTCGCCTTCATGGGGCTTCCAGCCGACAAGCGGGAAGAGCCCTTCTGGTCGTCCCTCAGGGAGCGGCTGCTGAGGATGCCCGACGCTTCCCCGCCGGGGGACCCTTTGGTCTTCGGCCCTTTTCTGTTCGGGCACTCGGTGCGGCGGCTGCCCGGGGAGGTGTCTTCGCTGGCTGGGTTTCTGAGGTAGCCTGGGTTCTTCTTGGCTCTGTACAAGGCGAAGAGGATCAGAACCAGCCCGCAGGTAAGAAGAGCCAGCCGGGTGGGCCCCACGCGCCCTTTGGGGACCACTTCCCGGAGGAACACGTAGTACATGTAGCCCAGAGAGAACAGCCCGAGGCTCAGGAAGAAGAGAGTGCGCTCTTTCCGGCGGTGAGTGAGGTAGTAGTACCACAGGGCCAGCACGGGCAGGGAGGTCAGCACCACCACCCCCAGGAGGAAATGCCAGGAGGCCACTCGGAGGAAGATGGGCAGGAGGACCAGAGGGGGGATGATGCTAATGTTGACTTTCTTGGCTCCTCGAAGCCAAGGGATTCGGAGGCGATCGGAGATGGTGTCCATGATTCTTTCGCAAGTCTCTGGCTGCGCAGATTTACACGTGATCCATCTGTTCAGGAAGAGCACAAAGAGAAGGCACTTCACACATGGGTGTGTGGAATTAAAAACCAAAGGACACCGTAAATCAAGCAGCAGGATAAATGACAAAGGAGGCCAAAGGCCAAGTATTCTCCTGCCTGACTCCTACACATGCTATTTCCAAAATCGTGTATCGTTTTTTTTTTTTTTTTTTTTTTTTTTTTTTTTTTTTTTTTTTTTTTTTTTTTTAATTGATTTTTATTAATTATGGTATCACATAATTGTCCTTATCCCCCCATTCCCAACCCAAACCCATCCCTACATATTCCCCTACCCCCTTATTGTCCATAGTGCATGCACACAAGTCCTTTGGTTGATCTCTTCCCTTTACCCCCACCCTCCCCTACTTTCCCTCTGAGGTTTGAGAGTCTGATCGCTGCTTCTCTTTTTCTGGGTCTATCTTTGTTCACCAGTCTATGTTGTTCATTATTTCGTCTAGATGTGTGAGGTCATGTGATCCAAGAAATACCCTTATAAAAACCTAAACTGCGATAAGCCTTAATGGTTATCCTGAGAGGCAAATGAATCAGTCTGTAGTGAGTTCCGTTCTGGGCCAGCAGTTCTTTTGAGTCCCAGTTTCAATGTCAAATAGTTCCTTGTGTGTACATGTCAGCCATGATATTTCAGATCTGGTTGGTGGACAAATGGTGGTAATGCAGGTCCGACCATCTCTTGTTTGATCGTGGGTATCCTTCAGCAATAGGCAGCCGCTGTCTGTTGGTATGGTGAGGCGTCCTCAGCATCTTCCATCTCTGAATTGTCTCTTCTGTCTTCATGGCTGGAGCACTTCTGTCTATTCCTCTCTGTTACTGGATTCCAGGTGGTCTCAGAGTTGTTTTCTGAAACTATACAAACATATTCTCGACCAAAAGTTAATACAGAGATATTCTCTTTAAATTTGACTTGGGATTCTTTTTCATCCCCACCCCACTCCCCCAAATAATTTTCCTCTTGCTTATTTTGACTCCATGTGTGTATTTGTATGGATATCTTGCTGTTAGCGTTTCAAATAAAGGTTAATTTTCTTAAGTACAAAAAAAGTTTTTAGATGTAAATTATTCTCAGTATATTTTTCCTTACATGATATTCTTCCACTGTCACCCCCTTTTTTACTTTAGATAATTGGAGACTTCTGGGGATTTTATTGTTAGTCTTGATATCTTTTACATTTTAATTATTTGCGCTACACTATGACTGCATTAGGTTCATAACATGTTGTGCAATTTTACCATGAGGCGCTCTGCCAATAAGAATTTTTGTTAATACTATAGGAACAGCATTTTGTACAGTACACTCAGTTTTTCTAGAATATTAATTTACTTCTATTAGCCACATTGATTTTCTCTGAGAAATTGGGTACTATTCATATGTCAGACTCAACACTCTAGCAACTATCTTATTTACCATGTGTGTATTAGTGGAATTGATTGTTTGGCTTCTTGAGAAGGGCCTGAGCATTCTAGCTATTAGGCTGGACTTGGAAATTAGAAACCCACTTGCCCCCACCATGGATACAAGGCCTCTCAAACAAGTCTTGTTGCAGTGAAATGGCAGCTGCTGTCAGCCACGTCTCTGTTACATGGGTCCCAAATTGAGCTGTGCATGGGTAGTGAAGCAGCCATGGGGGAAGGAGACCTCCCTCAGAATGGGAGAATGTTCAGGCGCCTGCCAGGTTGCAGGAGGGGTGGTAAGGGTCTGTGCCCCACCTCCGTTGCTCCCCAAGTTCTCTCCTGATGGCCCCTCTGTGACTGTGCCTGTCTTAGGTTGTTCCTTCCATGAGGAATCTTACCCGTCTCTGGCTAACCAGCCATCCTCCGGGGCCAAGCAGGGTGATGTGAGGTTTAGTTCTGTCTCCTTGGTGACCTATGCCCCATGGGCTCCACACCCAGCACCTGCCTCGGGAACCCCTCACCTGCTGGCAAGGTCCGGGCGTTGAGCTCATATTTTTGGGACTCCATGTTTCTTCTCCAGAGAGGGCCTAGCTCCCCCCACTGGGCGGGTGGGACATCCGTGGTGCCAGCCACGTTGGTGCTTCAGCCTTGGCATGAACTAAAAGGTCAGGTAACAGTTGTGGGCATCTGGACCATGAGAAAAGGTTCATTTTTGGCCACAAGGGCAAGACAGGCCAATATAGAATGCTCAGGTGCCTTCTCAGGAGGCCCTCTGCCTAGTGGAAGGGATGAGGTCCTTTCATATAGTTTTTAAATTGCTGTCAGACATTCAAAGGATTGGTTTGTATGTTTTTTGGGGATAATTGTATAATATGCTGTTGTAATTCTAAAATATCTATAGTTGTGTTGCTTTTGTCTCCAACCGCCAACAAAGTGTGTGTGTGTGTATTAATAAAATAAATCATTCTTTATTGATAGTCCTTGATGGGAGATACTATTATAGGTAATGGGGATAACCCAAATCTGGGAACAATTGTAATGACCTTGTAGAATAATATCATGTAAGGATATTCTTTGCTCTAGGTCATGGAAATTCCATTTTAAACTGGTTGTCAATTTCTTTTTGCTTAGGCAAGGTTTTTGTTTCATTTTCTACACCTTTCCCAGGAGGAAGTAGTGATGGTCCCTTCCTTTGGTGTCCTCACAAGCCAGAATCTTCTATTTAATTTTACACACAAAGGAGCAGTAGCTTAATTTTGTGTCCTACAAAAGGGGAGCTGGGTGGTGCGCTCTATGTAGTTATACTTCCTTGTCCCACCAGTAGTCCTCCTGGATGACTAAGGTGTTTGGTATCATCAGTGACTACTTTGGGCAGGAGGATCAACCCAGGTAAGGGCTCCCACCCATGCAGGATTAGGAACATAGGTCCAGAAATACTTACCCAATAGCCCCAGGTTATATTACCGTACAGCTGATTCCTGCTAGCCTGGCGGTAAAGGCGTTCTCAGGTGTTCTTGGGGTTCTGGTTACCTCACACTTTCTTCTCTCTCTCTCTCTCTCTCTCTCTCTCTCTCTCTCTCTCTCTCTCCTCTTTCTCTCTTATAATAATATTATTATTATTGTTTTACATATGTGTTCTTATCCCTCCCTTATCCCCCACCCTCCACCTATACTCCACCCCCATTTATCTGTGGCCATTAATGAGGCTCATGAGTATGCCCACAAGTCTCTCGGTTGATTTCTCCCCCTTTCTCCCAGCGATCCCCTCCTTCTCTGGTGTTTGGGGTTCTGATCAATATTACTCAGTCTCTGGGTCTGTTATTATTCATCAGTCTATGCCATTCACTATATTCCATAAATGAGTGATATCATGTGATGTTTATCTTTCTCTGCCTGGCTTATTTCACTTAGCATAATGGACTCCATCTCCCTCCAAGTTGCTGCAAATGGTAGGAAGTCTTTCTTTTTTAACGCAGCATAGTATTCCATTGAATAGATGTACCACAGTTTTTTAATCCATTCATCTGCTGATGGGCATTTCGGCTGTTTCCAAATCTTAGCTATGGTGAATTGTGCTGCTATAAACATAGGGGTGCATATATCCTTTCTGATCCGTGTTTCCATTTTCTTGGGATATATTCCTAGGAGTGGAATCATTGGGTCAAATGGGAGTTCCATTTTTAGTTTTTTGAGGAAACGCCATACTGTTCTCCACAGTGGCTGCACCAGTCTGCATTCCCACCAGCAGTGTAAAAGAGTTCCTTTTCCTCCGCATCCTCGCCAACACTTGTCGTTTGCTGTTTTGTTGATGATAGCCATTCTGACTGGTGTAAGATGGTACCGCATTGTTGTTTTGATTTGCATCTCTCTGATGATTAATGACTTTGAGCATGTTTTCATATGTCTCTTGGCCTTCCTTCTGTCTTCTTTAGAAAAGTGTCTATTTAGCTCAGTTGCCCATTTTTTAATTGGGTTGTTTATATTCTTTTTGTTAAGTTGTATGAGTTCTCTGTAAATTTTGGAGATTAAACCCTTATCAGTGATATCGTTGGCAAATATGTTCTCCCATGCAGTGGGGTTTCTTGTTGTTTTACTGATGGTTTCCTTTGCTGTGAAAAAGCTTTTTATTTTGATGTAGTCCCATTTGTTTATTTTATTTTTAGCTTCCATTGCCTTAGGAGCAGTATCAGTGAAGAAGTTCTTTCGGCATATGTCTGAGATTTTCCTGCCTGTGGATTCCTCTAATATTTTTATGGTTTCCTGTCTTATGTTTAAGTCCTGTGTCCACTTTGAGTTTATTTTTGTGTATGGTGTAAGTTGGAGGTCTAGTTTCATTCTTTTGCATGTATCTGTCCAATTTTCCCAGCACCATTTGTTGAAGAGACTGTCTTGTCTCCATTGTATATTCATGCCTCCTTTGTCGAATATTAATTGAGCGTAGTGCCTTGGGTCAATATCTTGATTCTCTATTCTATTCCATTGGTCTATATGTCTGTTCTTGTGCCAGTACCAGGCTGTTTTGAGAACAGTGGCTTTGTAATACAGCTTGAAGTCTGGTACAGAGATCCCTCCTACTTGATTCTTCTTTCTCAGGATTGCTGTGGCTATTCGGGGTCTTTTTTTATTCCAGATAAATTTTTGGAGACTTCTTTCTAGGTCTGTGAAATATGCTGTTGATATTTTAATGGGGAGTGCATTAAATCTATAGATTGCTTTGGGTAGTATGGACATTTTGATGATGTTGATTCTACCAATCCATGAACATGGTATGTTCTTCCATCTGTTTACATCTTCCTCTATCTCTTTTTTCAGTGTTGTGTAGTTTTCTGCGTATAAGTCTTTTACCTCCTTAGTTAAGTTTATTCCTAGGTATCTTAATTTTTTTGGTGCGATGGTAAATGGGATTGCTTTCTTTGTCTCTCTTTCTGTAAGTTCATTATTGGTGTATAGAAATGCCATAGATTTCTTGGCGTTGATTTTGTATCCTGCTACCTTGCCGAATTCATTTATTAAGTCTAATAATTTTTTTATGGACTCTTTAGGGTTTTCTATGTATAGTATCATGTCATCTGCGAATAAGGACAGTTTTACTTCTTCTTTTCCAATTTGGATGCCTTTTATTTCTTCTTCTTGTCTGATCGCTATAGCTAGTACTTCCAGCACTATGTTGAACAGGAGTGGTGAGAGTGGGCATCCCTGTCTTGTTCCTGTTCTTAGAGGGAATGGTTTTAGTTTTTGCCCATTGAGTATGATGTTGGCTGTGGGTTTGTCATAAATGGCTTTTATTATGTTGAGATATGAACCTTCTATCCCTACCTTACTGAGAGTTTTTATCAAGAAAGGGTGTTGGATTTTGTCAAATGCTTTTTCTGCATCAATGGATATAACTATGTGATTTTTATCTCTCAATTTGTTTATGTGATGTATCACATTTATTGATTTGCGGATATTGTACCATCCTTGCATCCCTGGTATAAATCCTACTTGATCATGGTGTATGATCTTTCTGATGTACTGCTGGATCCGATTTGCTAGAATTTTGTTGAGGATTTTGGCATCTATGTTCATGAGGGATATTGGCCTGTAATTCTCTTTCATTGTGTTGTCTTTATCTGGTTTTGGTATTAGGGTGATGCTGGCTTCATAGAAGGAGCTTGGAAGTGTTCCTTCTTCTTGAATTTTCTGGAGTAGTCTGAGGAGGATAGGTTTTAGTTCTTCCTTGAATGTTCGGTAAAACTCTCCTGTGAAGCCATCTGGCCCCGGGCTTTTGTTTGCTGGAAGCTTTTTGATGATTGCTTCAATTTCATCCATAGTTATCTGCCTATTGAGATTTTTAGTATCTTCTTGATTAAGTTTTGGAATGTTGTATTTTTCTAGGAATGTGTCCATTTCCTCCAAGTTGTTCAGTTTATTAGAATAGAGTTGCTCATAGTATTTTGTAACAATCCTTTGTATTTCATCTGGGTCTGTTGTTATTTCACCTCTTTCATTTCTGATTTTGTTTATTTGGGTCCCCTCTCTTTGCTTTTTGGTGAGCCTGGCTAGTGGTTCATCAATCTTGTTTATCCTTTCAAAGAACCAGCTCTTGGTTTTATTGATTTTTTGTATTGTTTCTTTGGTCTCTATGTCATTCATTTCTGCTCTGATCTTTATTATTTCCTTCCTTCTGTTCACTGTGGGTTTTTCTTGTTGCTGTCTTTCTAACTCTTTGAGTTGTTGAGTTAGATTATTTATTAACACTTTTTGTTGTTTTTTGAGGTATGCCTGTATAGCTATAAATTTTCCTCTCAGTACTGCTTTCATTGTATCCCATAGTATTGATATTGTTGTGTTTTTATTGTCATTAGTCTCCAGGAATTTTTTAATTTCTTCTTTGATCTCATTGTTTACCCAATCATTGTTTAATAGCATGTTATTCAATCTCCAAGTGTTTAAATTTTGGGGGGTGTTTTTCTTATAGTTTATTTCTAATATTATGCCATTGTGGTCTGAGAAAATGCTTGGAATGATTTCAATCTTTTTGAATTTAGGGAGACTTTGTTTGTGACCCAAAATGTGGTCTATTTTTGAAAATGTCCCATGTGCACTTGAGAAGAATGTATATTCTGTGGCTTTGGGGTGAAATGTTCTGAAGATATCAATTAAGTCCATCTGATCTAGTGAGTCATTCAGAATTGCTGTTTCTTTGCTGATTTTTTGTTTAGTTGATTTATCCATTGATGTCAGTGGCGTATTAAAGTCTCCTACTATGATTGTGTTGTTGTCAATTTCTCCCTTGATATCTTCCAGGAGATTTTTTATGTATTTGGGTGCTCCTACATTGGGTGCATATATGTTTATTAGGGTTATATCTTCTTGTTGTATCGATCCCTTTATTATTATGAAGTGGCCTTCTTTATCTTTTGTTATGGCCTTTACTTTGAGGTCTATTTTGTCAGAAATAAGTACTGCTACCCCAGCTTTTTTTTCATTTCCATTTGCCTGAAATATGTTTTTCCATCCCTTCACTCTCAATCTATATGAGTCATTTTTTCTGAGGTGGGTCTCTTGTAGACAGCATATATATGGGTCATGTTTTTTTATCCATTCAGCCACTCGATGTCTTTTGAGTGGAGCATTTAGTCCGTTTACATTTAAGGTTATTATTGAAATGAAATTGTTTGTAGCCATTTTTATTTTTTTGAGACTATTCCTTCTTAACATTTTGTTTTACACCAGCCCTTTTAGCATTTCTTGCATTGCTGGCTTGGTCGTGATAAACTCCCTTAGCATTTTTTTGTCTGTGACGCTCCTTATTTGCCCTTCAATTTTGAATGATAACCTTGCTGGATAGAGTATTCTTGGATTTAATCCCTTGGTTTGCATCACTTTGTAGATTTCTTTCCATTCTTTTCTGGCCTGATGTGTTTCTGTTGAGAAATCATTTGATAATCTAATGGGGGTTCCCTTGTATGTAACTTTCTGTCTCTCTCTTGAAGCCTTTAAGATTCTCTCTTTGTCCTGAATATTTGCCATAGTAATTATGATGTGTCTTGGTGTGGGTCTATTCGGGTTCATTCTGTTTGGGACTCTCTGGGCTTGTATGACTTTTTTCTTTGCTACCTCAGGGAAGTTTTCTGACATTATTTCTTCAAATATTTCTTCTAAACCTTGTTCTTCCTTTTGTTCTGGCACCCCTATTATTCTTATGTTGCTTCGTTTCATGTTGTCCCATAGCTCCCTTAGGCTTTCCTCCTGTCTTTTAAGTTTTTTCTCCAATTGCAATTCAACTTGGCTGTGTTTTGCTTCCCTGTCTTCTAATTCACTAATTCGGTCCTCTGCTTCTCCTAGTCTACTGTTGAAGCTTCCCATGGCGTTTTTTATTGCATCTATATCATTCTTCATTTCTTCTTGATTTTTCCATAAGTTGTTGATTTTTTCATCCATTTCTTCTTGTTTCTTGCATATGGTGTTAATTTTTCCTTCCAACCGATTTAAGACCTCCATGATCCTTATTCTGAATTCTTTTTCTGGCAAATTGCAGGCTTCTGTGTCACTTAGCTGTCTTTCTGGTGTTTCCTCATTTTCCTTCCTTTGGTGAGATCTTTGCTTACCCATTTTTGGTCTTACTGACTGATCTAGATGTTGAGCTTTGCAGGGGCTACTCCTTGGGTGTCAATAGCTTCTCTATCTGCCGTTTCTCTATGGCAGTAGCTACGGTTAGCTGCAGTTCCTCTGGTGGGTGCTGTTCGCAGCAATGGTGCCTCCTCTGGTTTGTGGGGGAAGTTGCTCGTATAGCTTCTGTTCCTTGGGCGGTGTTGGGATGATTATGAGGTTGCTATGGATCTGGATGCTCCCTCAGCTGCTGCTCCCTGGGCCAACAAGACTCAACACCGAGGGAACTAAACACAGATGTACTCACGACACCTAAAACCCCAGTATAAGTGACCCCCTGAGAAAATAGATATTGGACAGCGAAAAGAGAGCACAAATGCTATAGAGGAGAGAGGAAGATATATGGAATAAAAGACAGAAGAATAAGAGGATTGAAGCAGAATTTGTAGAGGCTAAACTTATATAGTGAAAATAAGATTGAGAATTGGATGACTATGGGGAAGGCCTCAATTTAGTATTAAGGAAGTAGAAAGGGAATAATTGGATGAAAGGAAAGAGAATTTAAAAAATGGTAAATTTACATAAAGAAATTAACTTCAAAAATGGTATAAAAAATTAAAAATAGCAAATAAAAAATACTGATGAGAAATAAGGTGGACAGATATAAAAGAAAAGTATCAGACCCGAACCAGAAAACAAAGAAGAAAAGAAGAAAAAAATGCAGAAAGGGAGAAAGAAAGAAAGAAAGAGGAAAAAAGAAAGAAAAATAGAAAAAAAGGAAGGAAGGAAGGAAGAAAAAAGGAAAGGAGAAAAAAGGAAAAATAAAAATAAAAGTGGGGGTAAAAAAGTAGAGTGTCTTCTTTTGGCTGGGTTATGATTCCGTTTGTATTGTTCTATCAGTTTCCTGGTTGCTATATCCTCAGGGATTATTCAGATTCCTTGTTTTACTCAATGGGTGATCGGGGTGTGGCTACGTTGGTTGCCTGGAGACTGGAGGGCGGGGCTGTCTCTCGGGAGAAAATGGCGACTGTGCTTACGGAGATGACTCAGCACCAGGTCTGTGACCACCTCCCCCAGATCACCCACTCTTCCCCAATTCCACAAGCCCACACCCTCTCCCGCACCTCAGCCACGGGTAAGTGTATCTCAAAGGTCCTGCGAACCAGGTTTAGTGGGAGGAGGCACAGGCACCAGCGCGAGGAGGGATTGCGTTTCTAAGAGCTTCTCTGTTGTCGGCACTGTGAGATCCAGTTTACCCTTCAGAGTTTGCTCAAATCTAAATCCAGACCCTTAGGATCAGAATCCCCGACCTCCCTAAGTCCCTTGGTCCCCCTCCCTTTTATTTTCTCACAGAAATGCTTAGCCTGTCCTCAGGGACGCGGCCCAGCACCCTGTGGATTCCCCCCTGCCTCTGGTCGCTGAGGCTCCGCAGATTCTCCCGCTTTGATCTTTGATTTTACCTTACTTCCGGAACTTCTGCCCTTCCTGGGTGTAAACTAGCTCACCAGCTGTGTCTCCTCACCAAATTTGGGCTGAATTCCACTCGTTTCAGCTGCTCCCTCCACCTGCTCTGGGACTAGGCTCTGGACGCGTCCTTCCACTACGCCGCCATCTTCCGAGTCTGCAGGCCCTGGAAGCAAGCAGTGAGGCTTCTGGGAGAGAGAGAGCGCGAGAGCGCAGAGCGTGTATCGTTTTTTTTAATATAAACCAGAATATAATGTCTAAACAATTAAAAGGACTTCTCCCTGAAACAAATACATATAAATATGCACATTCCATACACAGACTGTCTAGACTTGGGTGGCTGTAGAGAGACATAAAAGCCTCCAACAAATTCACAAGGTCGTTGCAAAGATAAGACAACACGGGAACTCAAGAATTATTAGGTAAGTGACAAAGCAGTGAAGTCGCCCAGTGAACTATGATGGCCAAACATCAAAAGGAGAGCGAACCCGTCTGAGTGGAGTCATTAGAGGGGTCTTTGTGGAAAGGGTGGGATCTGCGCTCGACCTCGACGGCTGGCTAGCAGCTGTACACGGGAGGAGGGTGGGGGGGGAGGGAGGGGGGGGCTTCCTGGTGTGAGGCGCACACTCCGTCCTGGGCCCAGGGAGGGAGCCTGTTCCGGGGGAGGGGGAGGGGCCTGCATGGGGGAGAATGGAGATCAAACTAGTGGGAGTCAAATGACCCAGGCGTGGAGGACACGTGGCATACAGCTGACTTTTTTTTTTTTTTTGCATGCTTAAGCTAGTAAGGCAAGGGACAGTTTAAGGAATGATCTCTCTGATTTTACTTTATTTTTCTTTATTTTTTAAATATATTTTATTGCTATTTTACAGAAAGGGAGAGAGAGAGAGAGCTAGAAATGTCGATGAGAGAGGAACATTGACCAGCTGCCTCCTGCACACCCCCCACCGGGGATGTGCCCGCAACCAAGGTACATGCTCTTGACCAGAATCAAACCGGGGACCTTTCAGTCCACAGATCGATGCTCTACCACTGAGCCAAACCGGTTTCGGAGATCTGATTTTAGACAACTCAGAAAAAGTAGGGTTAGAACTTGGAAGCGGGATAACTATATGGGAAGGAGTCTGTGGGAGCCTAGCTCCCGAGCAGTATTTGGGGAGAGCAGGGAATTCAGGCACAGCCCAGTTCCCCAGGCCGGGAGGGAGAAGAGTTAGGCTCACAGAAGAGCTGCCGTCTTCAATGAAGGAGATTACGGAAGCAGCATTTCTCCATTCGTTAGCACAAAGTGCTCCATTTTCTCGTGGGTTTTCAGACTAAGTCTGAAGAAACTATAAAGACTGTAAAAAAAAAAAGGCGACAGACACTGTCTAGTAAGAAGCGTGAGGTATCCAGGTGTCAAGGCTGGTCCTAGACCACAGTGGTCCCAGAGGATGCCTCGTCATGCCAGATTAATGCACAGAGTTTTAAATCGGCAATCTGCCGCTGCAATGACTTTTTAAGCAGAAGGAGTTATTATTAATAGGAAAAGCCACTTTCCAACATTCTCATTCTTCCCACATTATGCTTTCCATATGGCAACAATGTTTAAATATATTACTTAGAAAAGGGGGGGGGAGCCAAGTTATTAATGTTTGACACAAAAGTCTTTCAGTGATGTGAAAAATCATTTTTCTGGGTAGTAATTTTCATCACTTGGATTAGCGGTGAAAATAAAAGCCAAATACAATACAACGGAACCAAACAGCGCTGCCGCTCGTGTGGAAAACAGCCAGTGCAGGAGAGGAATGCGTTTCCTCGCTGGACCTCCTCCCCAGTAACAAGGGTTGCGACCAGGTCCAGCTGCAGGAAAAGCATCTGTCCGCCCCCAGGGCCCCCAACGTCCCACCTCCTCCGTCCCCAATCACTGAGATCACTGAGAACGCAGCAACTTTATGGCACAGTGCTCCTTCTTAAAATTACAGATTCTGCCGGGCTGCGTTTTATTTTATTTTATTTTTACACATTTAATTTGCCTTCTATCCCTTTATCTGCCTATCCCTCTCCATCTTCTCCCTGTAAGTGAAAAATCAGGTCCTAGTAAACTGAGCTGAACAGACAGCTGTGCACGGCTGAGCAATTCATCTTTGTGAAATCCTTACCCTTGACGTCGAAAGACTACTTGCTCTCAATGTTAGATCTTTGGAAAGAGAACCGGAGCCAATCCCAGTGTTCTGGGTGGCTGCGCTGAAAGCATACATCGCCGTTCTCAAAAGGGCCAGCGAGGCGCCCTCCGCTCTTACCTCTCACACCCTTCGTCCAGGTCCTGGCAGTCACACAGGAAAGCGGCCACGTGGTTCCTCTCCCCATTCCGATCTATGTACTCGCAGCAGCACAGGGGCTCCAGTTCGGGTTCTTCCGCTTTGGGTTTCCTCCCCGACTTCACACCGCCCTTCGGTGCCATGACTGCCACCTGTCACCAAGAGCCCTCGGAAGAAGGTGAAGGAGGAGAGAACACAACTCGCATCTTCCGAACGCATCCACGCCGCTCTCTGCTCACCCGCCGACGCCTGAGAAGTCGAACATGAGAAGAGGGGAAGGAGGGTCCCATTTTCATCGGGCTTTTCTGACCCGGGCTGGCCAGACGGAGAGCACTAAGGCTCTAGGGCCGCTTTCACCGTCCCGTCCCATCCCATCCCGGGCCGGGCTCCCGGGGAGCAGCCGTTCCCATGGCGACGGCGGACCACGCCGCCCCGGGACGGCCGGGCCGGGACAGCCGGGACGCGGGCGGCCGGGCGCCCCGCAGGCGCGGGCTGAGCGGGCTGCCCGGACCTGGGCGCCGAGGGAAACTCACCCTCGGGGCTGCGGGCAGCGGCGCGCGGTGCACCCGCGGGGCCGGCAAACGCGCCCGGCTGGCGGCAGGGGCCGGCGCCCCGGCTCCCGGGAAGCCCACCAGCAGCTCGGGTGGCGCTCGGGTCGCCGCCCAGCCCCGCTCCCCCGGCCCCGCGCCGGGCTCGCCCCGCCGCCCCCACCGGCGCGAGGACGAGGGCGGCCCGCGCGCCGCCGCCGCCGGCGGGAGGATGACCTTGGAGGGAAGTTACCTGCGCTCCGGGCGGAGGTGCGGCTGCAGCCCGGGAGCCGAGGAGGAGGCGGAGGGAGCGGGTCGGCTGCTCCGGCGGCGCGGACCGTGCCCGGTCTCAGCTCCGCTGGGCTCCCGAGTGAGAGCCGGAGTCCCCGGGCTCCGCCGCCGCCGCCCACCTGTGACCGCGGCCGCCGCGCCCGGGACGCGCCCACCGCCCCGCGGCCGCCCGGCTGGCGCGGCCCGTCCGCGCGCGCTTCCTGGTGCCCCGCCCCCGGCGCCGGGATCCCCGCCCGCCCGCCCCCCGCCCCGCGGAGCCCGCAGCGAGGCCCCGCCCTCAGCCGGGGACGGGAGGACCGGGTCCGGCTCCGGGGGGGTGGAGGGGACCCGGACGGCGGGGAGCCGGGGAGCCGGCCTGGCCCGCCCCCGCCCCGCCCCCGGCCGCCGCGGAGACCCGGCCCGACCCCACGGTTGCCGGCGGGCGGCGCGTGGGCGGGGCGGCCTCTAAGCCGGGCGGGGAGGGGCGGGCGGAAATGGGGGAAACCCGAGAACCCCAGGGATTTCCAAGGCACGTGAAGCCCGCGGGGCCGCCGGCGCTCACTCACACGCCCGCCCGCAACAGGCGCTGGGGAGCTCGCCGCCGCCGAAGGGGACCGAGGTGCCTCCAAATGGGCCAGCCTCCCCCTAAGGCCCTCACTGCCCGGGGCTGGTCATCACCTGATTTGTTCCTTATTTTTTTCTAGTGAGCAGTCTTTTTCTTTTTTAAAAAATATATTTTATTTTTTACAGAGAGGAAGGGAGAGGAATAGAGAGTTAGAAACATGATCTGCTCCTCCTGCACACCCCCTACCAGGGATGTGCCCGCAACCAAGGTACACGCCTTTGGCCGGAATTGAACCTGGGACCCTTCAGTCCGCAGGCCCGTTGCACTACCCACTGGGCAAATCGGCTTTGGTAGTGAGCAGTCTTCATTAGACCCGCAGGCCTATCTAGTGTTTTTGTTCCAATAGCATGCATAGTTGAAATTGATGTAAGGAGTCCTCTTTGGTTTTTACACACCATTTTTAAAAGTGTAGGCCCATGCACATGTTTTCACAACAGCAGACTATACTCTTTGAATTTTGTTGTGTGTGTGTGTGTGTTGTGTTTGTTTGTTTGTTTGTTTGTTTGTTTTTAACAGAAAAGGAAGAAAAGTGACAACTCAGATTCTGGGTTTTATTGATATTCAATTTCTATAACACTCAAATACAATTGATTGAATTTTGCATACATGCTTGTTTAGTCGTGATTTATAAAGCAACTTTGGTCATTTTCTTTGAGGTATGTATTGAAGTACAAGTTTTACAGAAACATCTCAAAAATATTCAGCTTGTCACTGATTATTTTTGTGAATTTAAGAGAACAAGGTTTCAAGTTTATAATCCAGTCACTCTTGCTCACAGCCAGAGACCCTTCATAAATCCTTATTTTAAAAACAAAGAAACCCAGGTAGGTACACTGGTTCCCTGAAGTAGCTGAGTTGGGATTCACTCAAGGAAACCCATTTTCCCTCTAATGGAGCCAATACTTTGGTTCTCTACAGGCATCTCAAAGACGACTTTAGCAATCCCATGTGGCTGTGGCGACTCTGGGAGGAAAAAATAAATTTAAAGGCAATAGGTGGTGAAACAGGACAAATAAATACACATCATTCTGCACTATCTTGCTCTTGTTCTGGAGACATCACTTGTATTGAGACATACATGCCTACAACCTTTGTATGAAAGAGCCAAAGCTTGTGTCTGACATCTTCAGTCAGTATACTTGTATTGGGAGATAATGAACCCAGAGTTGTATTAAAGAGCTAGTTTGTGTCTCACAACTGACTAAAACAAGCCACTCACATGGAGGAATAAATGAAGCTATCTGTGGCTACTGAAAACAAATCCACAAGTTAGACTGCTAAGCTGAAGCCAGGCTTAGTTCAAGTATTTATTTGATTACTAAATGCCCAGATTTTAACCTAATCTGGCTTTTAAAACTCAGAGCATGATTCTTCATTTTGAGTGTTGGAATCCTACATATTTCCTTTTCTGAAATTGACTCTTCAATTCATTTGATGTATGAAGGGGCAAGATAATCTCACCTCTGATAGCTACTTGAAGAAGAAAACTTTCTTTCATGAAGATACAATATGACTGAAGAACTTCAGATAATTATCATCAATGTGCAGAATCAAAAAGTCTATTGAATTTGTGTGCTAAATAAATGAAGACATTGTAATATTTACAGTATGCAAATCTAGAAATGTATATGCCTAAAAACTGATCCTTCAAAATTCGTAATGGCTTAGAGGTTTCTTCTTATATTGATTGTCTTTAGGCTGCTGAATGTATATCAACTGTGAAAACAGCCAATTGGACACATACTGATTCTGTGCTAACAGATAAAGCATCAAACTTCAAACCTCCCTGTAAAAATGAGGCCAAAGTGTCCCATTTTCTTTTTGCATCACAGAAATTCAATTCCACAGTGTAGTTCATGCTTCACTGGAGAAATTCACAGCTTAGAATAATGTATAAGAAGCAAATGGATAGATTCTTAAGGCCATCGGAGACTAATTATGAAATAAATGTTATTTACAAGACTGTTCATATTAGAAGTACCAATAATGAAAAAAACATGGAAATGTTCGTCTGACGATGAAAATCCTTCATCCTCTTGCTTTCTCCTAGATGTTTTCGTTTACTTCCAAGTATCGGTCCAATTTCAGTCCTTAAGATCACTAACTCTCCACCGCTGTGCCGGTCTTGTTTTTATTTAGTAGATCAAAGGTTCTCTGAAGCATAATAAGTGAGCTCTTCAACTGCAAACAAAATAATTTTCAAAATAAATTGTTTACATTTTTCTGGTCATTTTTATGCCAAAGTTCACATTTGCATTTGACATAGTTTTGTTTATACTGATGTCCAAATAAAACACAGAATATGAAACACCTGATTTCTTAGGGTATCTATGTCAGTATGATTGCTACAGAGTTCTTCCCATTTGCTCTAGGATCGCACTTCTTCCTACATACTGGGTATTCTATCTCTCATTAGGTCTACAATCAAATTATCCAAAGGGACAGGCTGACTTGTTTCCTTAAATGGCTTCTGAAATTGCAGTGGTCTCACTATCTCCTCAACGACTCAGGTTTCACTTCCAGGCCTGTGCTCACAATTGTCCTCATCCATCCAAAACGGACTCATCCCCCTGTCCGTGTAGTTTTCCCTCATCAGCCTGCCTCCAAACTCCCAATGCATTACTACTTACTTTGACATTTAATTTTGTACTTTTTAAAAAATAGTTTTTAACAATACACACGGACCTTTGATTTCTCTAATAAAATTGTAGTCAACTTCAAAGCATTAAGTCTTATTTTTCTTTATATTCATTCATTCAAATATTGACTGTTTATCTATTCCATGTACTGTGCTAAGCACTGAGTATCAATGGTGAACCGAAGAGCCACTCTTGCCACTGTCTCTGCCTCCATGGAGCTTATAGGTTAGTAACAATATAGAACTAAAACACATAATCACACCAAATATATTCACACACTGTATTAAGTTTTTTACTTAAGCAACTGGAGGATAGTACTATAATTTTCTAAAATTAGGTCAATTAGAGGAGAAGTGGGTTTGGCTCAGGATGAAAGCAGAATTCTGTTTTGGACATGATCGGTTTGGGATGCCTGTTATCATCCAGGTGAAGATGCCAAGTCAGCAAGTGACTTGGCAGCAAAGTGAGCCTGGAGCTCAAAGCAGAGATCAGGTCAGAGATGGATTTGGGAGCCACTGGCACATGTGGTATTCAGAGCCAGGGGAGTGGATGTGGTCCCCTGAAGGGGAAGCGGAGGAGAAGGGAAGAGAATCTAACACAGCCTGGAGCACTAGGCCAGAAAGAGGTCAGGTACAGGAGAAAGTTTTACAGCAAAAAGGAGTTTCCCGTTATGCTAAATGATAGAAGCCAGTCACGAAAGATTCCATTTATAGGTTCTTTTAGGGGCGATGCAAATGCTCTGGAATTAGTGGTGATGGTTGCATAACCTTGTGAATATATTAAAAAGCCTTTGAAAGGGTGAATTTCATAACATGAATTACTTCGCAACAAAGCTGGAGGTTTTTAGATACATTTCAAGAAAAGAGTGGTCAGCTCTCAAAATGTCGACACTGTAAATCGAAACTAAAAGAAAGGTACATTTATGCTAAAAGCTGGAGGTCACTAGGGATCTCAGCTCAAGCAATATCGGTGGAAGGTAGGGGAGAGGAAAGCAAGGCAGGAGCCTTGAGCTGAACAACGAGGAAGTGGGTTAAATACATGCATCCAGTTTTGTTCCCTTCTGAACAAAATCCACTAGGGGATTTTTTTAATCCTCATGAATATGTTTTCTTTTTAATTATTATTGATTTTGGAGAGAGGAAGGGAGAGATAGAAAGTCAGACAGACAGATAGGCAGACAGATTGATGTGAGAAACATCAAGTGGTTGCTCTCATATGCGCCCCAACTGGGGATTGAACTTGGAATCTTTTAGTGTACCAGACGATGCTCCAACCAACTGAGCTACAAGGGCCAGGCCAGGATTTGTCGTTGCTTTTAAAAGACATAAACCAAGGGCTGGAGCACAGAAAGAGTGACAACAGCAACACAACTTGGGAACCTGGAAAGCAGATGGATGACTTCACAGGCCTGAAAAGGCTGAATCCTAAGCTAACACTAGAGAAAGCTGAGACCAACCAAATTTACCCTGAAGAATCCTCAAAAGCCTCAGGAATTGATGGCCAGGAATCTTTGGAAGTGGGAATTAAGAGGAAGGGGCTAAAATAAGGATTGGATGAACCTTTGGGCATCTGACCTCTCTCACTACCTGGGCAAAAGTCTAAAATGTTATTTTCTGGACAGGATAAAACAGAAGTTCTCTGGCTGTCTTGCTCAGGGGACACCAAGACATCGTTAAAGTCAGTGTTACCCTACCAAAAGCAGGGGGATTATAGGAAAAAAGTGTATACTGAATATTGAAACCATCTCCTCTGCCCTGACCTCCCCTTTCATCTCTCACTCCATTCCTAAAATGCTGGCAGCCAGCCCTCAAATCCTTCAGATAGACTAGAAGATTATTCTCTGTCGAAACTGACCAATCCAAGAGGAAACACCTAAAAATACTGAGACCAGGATTTCTCAACCAGCCAAATGTACAGAAAAGTTCAGGGTAGACCAATAGGACGCACATGTTGAAAGCTTCTGATCCACACAAGCAGTCAACCAAGGACTATCGACATCTAAAGAAATTCTCTAACACTAAGGATGGAAATCAAAACAGAAGGGAATGGATTATGATGGAAAGTGAGTGTGCAAGAAGAATAAAAAATTGTTTATTAGAAATATGGTCACAGAGATAAACATAGCTATTTTAAAAAGATCACAATGCCTTAAAATTTTTCAGAGGAACAATAGCTCTTTGAAATTAAAAACTTGTTAGCAAAAATTGAAAAACTCAATAGAAGAATGTGAAGATTGAGTAAATCACAGAGGAAGCAGTGTTTTTAAAAAAGCAGAGATGAAAGCTGGAAGAAAAAAGGTTACAAAGATTAGACAACCTGTCCAATTAATTGAAAGCCAGCATCTGAGTTTCAGGAGCTGTAGAAAGTGGAATGAAGAAAACTATCAGCTATCTAACTTAATACTTCCCAGAACTAAAGGGCAGGATTTTCCTCATTAAAGGATTAGGAATGATAACATCCTCCAGAGTTCTCAATAGTAACACCGGAAGCCAAAAGACGGTGGTGCAATGACTGAAACCTTCTGAGAACACACTATTTCCAAGTTAGAATTCTACCCCCAGCCAAACTATAGTCAAAGGACAGAATTTAAAAAATTTTCAGACAGATGAAATCTTAAAATATTTACCTCCATACTCTTTCTTAGGTAGCCTCTAAAGGATATGCTTCATTAAAAAGAGAACATAAATCAAGAAAGCAGGAAACATGGGCTACAGGAAATAGAGATGAGAAACAGGAACCCCTTGGATGATAGCTGTGAACCTACACAGAGGGCCACCGGTCAGAGGCTCCACTGATGGAATGCCTGAAGCGAAGGAAGATTATAACAGATTTATACGACAGGGGATGAAATATTCGTAAATAATATTGATAAACTAATCAGCCATAATGAAATTCAGGGATAAGGAAAAACACAGAAAATAAAAAGAAACCATGGTTTATTCTATGATGTAGCTCAGAATAGCAAAATTGGTCAAAACAAAGCAAACAGTAAATAAATATTGATTTAACCAAAATTATAACTTCATTTGGGAGAATGGGGTAATTAGAAATTGGGGGCAAGATGAAGTGAAAGAAAACAAAACCCCTGTTTTCTTTTTGACTTTCCTAATAGGAATGTCTAAAACTGAAAAATCAAGACTTTATCAATATATGGTGTTTATAAATGTGGAGGTACACACCAACACTACAAACTAAAAGTTAAAGACTGTTGTCTTTAGGAAAGAAATAGGGATGAGGGTGCTGGGATTGCTCATTTTCTCAACAAACCTTGTAGAACAAGTTAACTCTTTAAAATATGTGAACTGCTTATTTGAGAGAAAATGAAAACTTTAAAAAGTGAATGAGTTATGAAGGATAAAGTAGTGACAGGCAGAGCAGACAACTCTAAAAGAGTTCAGCTGTGAAAGGGAGTAGAGAGATGAGTAGATAGGGAAGGATATGCATGTACAAGGGAGATGCATGGAGTCTCCTACTAACATGCTGGGATGAATATAATAGGAGGAGAGAAGATAGGGGTGCAGCTATATGAGGGTCTCTGGACTGGGTTACAGAAGGAGAGGGAAAGTTTCTTTTTCCCTTAACGCATAGTCATCAGTTGAGAGTGAGGGGGGGATATGGGAGGGGGTGAGGAGGAGAAAAGTGAGAATATGATCTACTCTCTGCTGAGAGTGGGAGGAGAAAGCTGCTAAGGAGCTATAGATACTGTGCATCTGAAGAGTACTTCATTGAAGTAGTAATCTTCAGTGCCCTGAGTGATATCCTAAGAAATGCTCAATAGTTGAATCTGCTAAAAAACAAACTTATACATAAAAGAAAAAGATGAAAGGTAATAAAATGTTAAAAGTAATTATGTCTGAATGCTAGAACTTAGGTTTTCTTCTATTCTCTATTTTTCAATTTTGAAAAGTAAGCATATACATATATTATAACTAGAAGCCCGTTGGAGGAAGATTCCTGCAAGGGGCCTCCATGGCTGCCACACTGCGCACCCCCCCCCCCCTCGCCCGCGCTTTCCTTCTGGCAGCGGCCTTACTTTCCGCTTTTCCTCCCTCTTCCTTCTATGCTGTCTTCAGTCTTCACTCCTCCCTCCTTCAGCATATGCAAATTAACCACCATCTTTGCTGGGTAAATTTGCATACTCACTCTGATTGGCTGTGGTTAAGGTACGATCAATTAGCATTTTTCTCTTTTATTAGTGTAGATGGAAACATTCATCTTTATCTTTCAAAGGGAATCCTAAATTTTGGTTCATGGAACTAAGTGGCACATATTAATAATACTGTGTTCAAGAGATAATGTTTATAGCAAAACATTGAAATACAGTAAATATTCATTCTTCAATGGAAAACTGGTAAAAATAGGGCACATTTATACAGTTGAATTCTATGCAGCTGTTAAAAGTTGAGAAAGTGCTTTATATACTGATAAGGAAGTATCTCCAAGATATATGGTCAATAAATAAAAACAAAATAATGATGTGTATACAGTATCTGTTAACCAAGAGTTAATATTAAGCACATAAAATTTCATATAGAAGGATTAATAAAAAGAATCAGGTCGGTGTATATACGATGATATGGAAACATCTTCAAAATATATTACCAATTAAAAAAAGGAAAAATGCAATGGTGTGTGTAGTATGCTCCCATTTTGTAAAAACAAAACAAACAAAAAAAACAAACAAGTGGCTATCTATATATATAAAAGCCTAAGCGACTGAATGAACAGAATGATGTGCATTGAGCACTGACTCAGACCTTGCTGCTAGAGCCCTGACAGCCCGGAATCTGGTTTGCCTGCACCCCGGACCCCAATCAACCCCGATCACTGGCCAGGCTGAGGGACTCCACCTGTGCACAAGTTCATGCACCGGGCCTCTAGTAGAAGTCACATGCAAAATCCAGAAACTGGCAAGGGCAGTACCTGGAGGAGGAAGTTTCTTCAAATAATGACATATGAAATATCCTCTTATAACCAGAGACCTACAAGCGGACCCAGAGCTGCCTACCTCTTCAAGCATCACGATGGAGTCTCGGAGCACTCCTTTTAAACGATGGGCCTGATCGTGATGCTTTTGATTGTTTTCTGCTCTTGACACCATGTCAGAGGCTAAACTGAAAGAAAAATACCATTTAAAAATCAGGGGGATAGCTGCTAATCTTTTATTTCTAGAAATCACCAGTGCTCCGTAAATTTGCAAACAAAACAGGAAATTAAGGAACAAAAACGGCGTGACTACAGAAAAGTTAGCAGGCCAAAAATCTCTAAAACAGGAAACGTGTTTTACATTAAGGGATTACTGAAATAATACCAGGTTGGAGGGAGGGAAAACTTACTTTAAGGATTTCTCTTCTTGGAGGTGGAGACGGTAAACAGCCTGAGCAGCATGTTCTATCCTTGACAGTTTCATAAACAGGGTCACGTTCAACAACACCAGGAACAGCAGGCTGGGCAGAGCAAAGCATACCCGGTCAGTCCCCTCTTATCCAGACCAGAGCACTGCTAATGCAGAGTAAACATGCCACGCCTTCAAAGATGTATATTACCCAGCCGATTACCAATTACTGTTAGTATTTAAATCCGTTATCCCTATTACATAACATCATTACTTTTAAGTGTTACATGGACCCTGAGAAAAAGGTTGGAAAGTAACTGGAATGACAACAGTCCCTGACAGCTCTCCTCTCTGTGTCGAGGGGTGACCCCCAGCTTAGACCTCTACCCGGCAAGCTTTCCATATCGGTTTTTGGGTGCTTTTTGGCTTAAGCAGTTGTAAGCCCATAACGCTATACTTCCAACAGAAAGTGAAGATCAATATGCACTAATCTGAGGTACATCGTGATGGACCTGGTATTCCCAGTGGAAACCAAAATAACTTTTTAAAAATAACCATTCAGCAAAAATTTCCACAAGTTCAACTTGGACAAAGAAAGTATCAAATCTGAAGTATATGTTAATTGTATCAGATATAAAATGTTACATGCTACATGAACTTCCTCTGTTGGTTCTCACAGCAGCCTTTCACGTAAAATGGATATATTTCTTATTATACATATATGCAAGTATATAGGTGGCATATATATTTTTTGCTGTTAAAATATTGATTTGCCCTTAAAAATATACAATATTCCACTTTATACATCCAGAAGAGGATATTTTTTTAAATGAAAACTAATGTAGTAGCAAGAAAATCAAATTATGAAATTATTATGGCACTGAAATGATACATACATGAACATTTCAACATTTTGAGTATGAACTTTCTGCAAAGTAATAATGCAAAAGACCACTGATAATATTTACTATCCAAAATTGTCATGGCAAACTGAACCCAGAATATGAAAACCTTTTTATAAAACTCAAAGGCACAACAATTATTTCCTATCTTCTGAAATTTGTAATTAGAAAAACAGTTGATAAAATAACTTCATTCCAAAAAAATTTCAGAGTATATGACCTGTTAAAACCAATTAAATGGGATCTAATGGACTACCTCAAGATTCACAAATGGCCATGTAGATGACAATACTCTAAACATGACTGGTTAAATGGACTCCTATAGAACACTCTGAGATTCACACTAATTGCCCACTATTTCCCTTCATGTGACCCTCAGACCACTTTGATCAGAATAACCTATAGTATTTTAAAATACTGATTCCTGATCCCTATT
Organism: Vespertilio murinus; assembly: GCA_963924515.1. Taxonomy (NCBI): domain Eukaryota; kingdom Metazoa; phylum Chordata; class Mammalia; order Chiroptera; family Vespertilionidae; genus Vespertilio; species Vespertilio murinus. The sequence continues at coordinate 140,127,441 of OZ004706.1, read as the reverse complement.
TAAGACCTACACACAATCTCTAAAACTGAGGCTGAGAAATCTACATTTTAGCAAGTGATTCTTATTCACAATAAAGGGCAAGGACTACTGGTCTAATAAAAAAGAGTAATATAACATTATTGGGATTTCACCAGTCTGCATATATAAATACACTAGAGGCTTGGTGCAGGAAACTTGTGCACTCGAGGCGGGTCCCCTCAGCCTGGCCTGCACCCTCTGGCAATCCGGGACCCCTCAGGGGATGTGCAACTTCCTGTTTAAGCCCGATTCCCATGGCAGTCGGACATCCCCTGAGGGAGATAGCAGTGAGCCAAGCAGCAAGCGGCCAGGGAGGAGCCCGAACTGGGGCTGGGCAATGCTCACACTCATCCCTGCCCCGCTGTGTCTGCTCCCGCCACTCTCCACTCGCCAGCTGTGAGCCTGGCTTCTGGCTGAGTGGCACTCCCCCTATGGGAGAGCACTTACCACCAGGGGGCAGCTCCTGCATGGAGCATCTGCCCGCTGGTGGTCAGTGCACATCATAGCGACTGGTCCACCGGTCGTTATGGTCATTCCATAATAATGGTCACTTGGGCTTATATATAGATATTTCATTTAAATTTATGGGACATCTCATAAAAACTTACGATACAAGAAATAAATTAGTTTAAAAAATAAAAGCATTTACTGAATGTGTATTTAGTAATCCTTCAAATTTAATAATTCTTCTAAAAATCATATATCAACAACTATGAAACAGAAGACTATAAAATTACTGTATCTGTAGGCCCAAAATGGTCAAATAGTGGCAAGTTCTACACAATAATATACAGATGCATCAATCCTTTTAAAAGTGAAATCTTAAGCTAAGTAAGCATTCAAAATAAATACTTACAAAATACTCATCACCACAATAAGGGCGGTGTGATAGCTTTCCGTTTCTTTTTTCTTTCCTACAGATCACACACAGAGAAGGCTGCTTTAAAACCAGGATTATGATTATAACCAATAAAATTTTAATTTCATTTGAAAATAACTAGAAAAGAGATTTTTTAGACTTAGGGTAAATTCCCTGCACCTTTTTATGGTTTCTGATATCCTGAGTAATAGGAAAACACATTTACAATAAGAAAACTTTCATGAGTCCTCCAAATTTGGCCTATACTCTAAAATTAAATATGCAATTCAACACATCATGTATGATCTCCAGCTGAGTTCTATCTTGGCAAACAATATTTGAGCTAAGTGTATAATACTTCCCTCCTTGAAAAAAAATTTAAATCATCTTCACCTGTTCTCTATTGCCCATACTTTGAAATTCCAAAATTGGACTGTTGGCTTGAACATAGTCACACTAAGAAATAAGAAGGCTAAGGAAGGAGGAGGCGGGAGGGGTGGATTTGGGCAAAGGGGAGGAAAGGGGGACACCTGCAATGTCAACATTAAACATTTTTTATTTTTAAAAAGTGGAGGAAAATAGCCTTAGAAGAGCATTTTATAATGTAGAAGGACGAGAAAGTATTGCAGCTTTAGAGTTCCAAGAGGGAGGGAATAACGTTACTACAGGCAGGGTGTCTTCAACATTGAGAGCAGCAAGGATAATAAAGTCAAATTCCACCCTAGCCCGTTTTGCTCAGTGGATAGAGCATCGCCTGCAGACCAAAGAGTCCAAGGTTCAGTCTCAGTCAAGGGTGCAGGCTCCTCTCCAGTTTGGAGCCTGGTCAGGGTGTGTGTGCAGGAGGCAACCAACCTATGTGTTACTCTCACATCGATGCTTCTCTCTGTCTTTCCCTCTCTCTTCCACTCTCTCTAAAAATCAATGGGAAAAATGTCCTCAGGTGAGGATTTAAAAAAAAAGAAGTCAAATTCCATCTTTGCAATTTTGCTGCACTGGCCCTGACAGTATATAAGGATTAAAAACATGTAATCGCTGTAGTACATTCACAGGTAGAACTCGAATGTCTGTAAGTGCTGAGCGAAGTCCCCAGCAGCTGGGACAAATGGTGGGGACGGGTGACTGGGGACATGGTCTAATGCAGCAGCTGCTATGAAGTTCCAACCGTTGCTATGAAAGGATTTGATCCAGGGGTGTCAGGTTTGAGTTTTTATACAAAATGTCCTTTTTTTAAAAAAATGCCATGTGATCCAATAAGATACTCCTATTGGCCATACGCCTGCTATTTTGCAACTGCTCAAGAGACATCTTCTGGGCCATATAAGTAAACTAACGCCTTCCACCAGATAATAGCTACCTGCGGCATCCCCTTTGTCATCCACACCCCCGTCTCCAGAAGAACGCTGAGAAGAAAGTTTGGGAACCGTGTCTGCTGTCCGGTTGAATGTCCGCCTTCTCCTTCGTAGGCCACTAAGTTTCCCAGGGTCTTCAATGGACTGACTCAACGTAGATTCTTCCATTAACAGATCTGACTCTGCGAAGGAAGAAGGTCTTTAGGTATTGGAGTAAGCTTCTCAACTGTAAGATACAGTGGATGTGGTGCTTGTTTTGTGTTCTGTTTGTTTTTTTAAGCCTTAGAAACTTTCTTTAACAATTACCTGGGTTCTTACGGCCTACATCCAAACCTTACTCTTAATGAAAAGTTTTAGAGAGTACAGCGATCCCATAATAAGGCTTCGTTATTCTAGGAAGAATGAACTCTATTAATAAATGATGGGATCATCAGAGCAAATTTGCCAGGTGCTATATTAAATATTAATGTAACGATTTCAGTTATAAGAAACAACAGGCTACCCACTAATATTGGATCATTAGAAAGATTTCCAAGATAGATTATGATACCTCATGGTCAAAGGAAGGAGTAGCAAATTATAGTTCTGATTTACAACAAGGATTTGCAAAAAAGGAAGCCCTAACAAAGAAAATTTGCAAACAACATAAAAAACTCATTTCTGTCAATTGTTTCAACCTTTACCTTTACAAGATTTTTTCATTAGAAGTTCATTATCCAGTGGCCAAACTAACTTTTGATTTTCATTTTTTTTGCTCCTGATTAGGAGTTTAATAATGAAATAACTAGAAAGAGAAAAGCGAAGAAATAAAATAATCTATACTCTAGAGCAGTGTTTCCCAAACTTTTGACATATGTGTACCCCTTCTATAATTTTCATAACACTGAGTACCCCTGGTCAAAAAAAAGGATATATTTTAATAACAATCAAAATATATTTATTTTTATTTTTTGGTACATACACAAAATAATAACAAATGAAAAATAAAATTATTCATAATAAAATATAAATAAAAGTTATATTATAAATAACATTAATTTGCACACCGGACCATCTCACGCCTCACAAGACTGTCTTGACTTGACTCATGAGAACAGAAAATAGAATTAGGTGCAGCTAAGCACGGTGCAGTGCATATCCCCACCAAACTCCAGTGCAACGCGTACCCCCACCAAACTCTTCCCATACGCCTGGGGGTATGCATACCACACTTTGGGAAACACTAATCTAGAGGATGATAGACAAATTACCTGAGTTGACTATCAGCTTTGCTTTAACTAAAATTAATTATGCTCATGTAGCTAGATAATTTTTCTCGTGTTTAAGGAATTTTAAGGACTATCCAAACAGAATTACTGTATTACTTCCCCTCATCTAGTACCCACCTCCACAAAATTCACGCATGTACATTATACTATTGTGTAGTACGCCTGCACAAACCCAGGAAAGCTGAGTTGATAAGACAGATGTGGGTTGAGGACTGTTCATACATTAACAAGCACAGGTGCACATGTGTGATCCAGTATGTAGGTCCTCACTGCAGTCAGCTTCCTTGGCTTCCTGCAGAGTCAGGCAAGTGTGACATCTCCTAACTGTGCTCTTGGGCTAATCATTTAACCTCTTCCTCTGTGTTTCAATACTTCTTGTTTAGTAAAATGGAAAATAAATAATAACACTTATCTCGTATGTCATAATGAGTTGATATTTATAAAGCACATAGAGCAATATCTGGCTTATAGTAAGAATTATATAAGTGTTTGTTAGATCAATGAAAATTAAAAGTGTGAAATTCCAAGTGGGGTAGTCATAATCACACTTGAGTGGGAGTCATTCCAACATCATCTACCAGTTTCTGCTATGAATCCAAATTATTAATTAGTCCACTTTGTTAATAAATGCTATATTTACAAAAATAGATAAATCAAGAAATTTACAAACCAAGCTGTTTGAAATAGTCTTCCAATGAACTCCAGGAATTCTTCTCAATTACAGATTTGATAATGGCCCACGGCTGTTTTCTGTATTTCAAGTCTGTGGAAACTCTAACAGAATGAGAATACTATTTATTTAAATGACAGAATTTAGTTATATTAACATTGCAATTAAATATAATATTGTATTCAGTGGGGAACTGAAAGGATTTAAAGTCATTTATATTATAAAAGAAAATATGTTCACTGATAATGACTTCTCTCAAAAATTACTACCCTGTTTCCCCGAAAATAAGACTGTGTCTTATATTAATTTTTGCTCCCAAAAATTCGCTAGGTCTTATTTTCAAGGGATGTATTATTTTTCCATGAAGTAGGTCTTATTTTCGGAGGATGTTTTATTTTCGAGGAAACACCGTATGTATGATTGCTAACGTCATCAAATTTTCCTTCTAAGTACTTGGCACATTATTTCTTTCCTTTCTCTGATCCTGAAGTTCCTTTACTTAAATAGCAGAAAAGGCTCAAAATAAAGTCTAAATATTCCAAACACCTTGTATAAAAAATCTCCAGTGCTCATAAAGTAGTTGAAAATAACGACATTGGCTAAGACCAGGCCGAGCATCTGATGGCCCATCACTAATTTTAATGCACCGACATTTCTTCTTTCCCATTGCAACCATGTGCTCCTTAAAAATTCCCAGGGCCCTGGCCACTAAACGGGGTCTAGTGCTTAGTTCTGGCTCCTGAATTGTGAGCACAGTTCTCCCTGTAGCAGCTGAAATGACACATGCTCTTGGATTGTGCAGCTGCAGGATGTCTGACCCTTCATGGGCTTGGACGTGGAAGGAGGGGCCCCATCTCTCTGCTGACCAATGGTGGATGTGTAGTTTGGATGAAAAAATAAGCTTTGTTGTGTAAAGCTACCACTAAGATCTTAGGACTACTATTATATTACCAGAGCATAATCTAACCTGTCTCTCCTGACTAACACATTCATCTGCAGTCGCTCACCTCAACCGGCATTTCTGCTCTGAAGATGGGAAGATGTGGAATCTGTTCACGGTATAGAAGTAGTCGTGGTAGGGGACATGATGCGTTACCACTTCGGAATCCACCAAATAAAATTGGGTTTCCCGACTTTCTTTATACAGTGTCTGCCAAAATATGACAAAAAATAGTTTGCATGTGCATGTTTAATATATCAGATTCCTTGTCCATTCCAAACATATATGTATTAGAATTCTTTTTCAGACATTACAAAAGACACGCCAGGCCTATGTTCGAAGCCAGAAGAGCCTTCACGTTGGCAGTGCTGTCTATGAACTGGGAAGAAGGGACCTGCCTCTCCGCCATTTCATAGTGTAATTATTTTTCTTCCTTTTAGACATGAGGGGGAGAAAGCAACCATATAATCTCTTATGTATACTATTAGTTTATAAAGAATTTTAAATGTCCCTGTTAGGAAACAATTCAAAAATCGCTTGAACAAATTAAGGACCCCACTCCCAAATTCATCAAAGTATCATAAAACCACCCTTCATCAAAAAAGCAGGCCACCAAACAAAAAACTGTTTTTCCTAAACAGGTTGAAGTGGTTGCTGGCCAAACATTTCTTACTGTAATCATACCTATTCTCCAAGGTTATCAAAGAACCTCATACCAAAATACCAAACTTTTCTTAATTGTCTGAAACTCTTTTGAAAAAAATTGAAGATGTTTTTAACACTGATGAACAAAAGTACAATAGCATAATTAGTTCAGATGTTAACAGATATTTTAAAACTATTTGCACACCAGATGCACTATACTTCAACACAAATTGGCCAAACACAAGCTCTGCTATAAAACAGTGCCATGCCAACACAGAGCGGGGCATTAAATACTTATCATGTGTTCCCCATATGTCACAGCAGCCATCGAGTTATTTGACCCTAACCCTTGGCATGATTCTGCAAATCAAATTCCAATAGCGTTCTTTTTATTTTATTATTATTATTTTAATCCTCACCTGAGGACATGCTGAGAGAGAGAGAGAGAGAGAGAGAGAGAGAGAGAGAGAGAGAGAAAGAGATTGATCAGTTGCCTCATATATGTACCCCATGGGAATGGAACCAGTGCCCAGGACAACACTCAACCAACTGAGCCACCCAGCCCTGCCAATAGAGCTCTTTTTAAAACCCACTTTTTTTTAAGGTTCAAACATACACAAGAATAGAAATGAAGCATAATGGACCCTCATAAGCTCATCCACCAGCTTCAACAACATTAACCCTACCTAGTCCTGTTTCATCTATACCCCAGTCCCACAATCCCTCTCACACACACCCACCATCTTCTGCCTGGCTAGTTACTTTTAAAGGATATCCCAGACATCAGTAGAATATCATCCATCCTATCTAACAAAAAGGTAATATGCAAATTGTCCCCTTGACTAGGAATTCAACTGGAGTTCGACCAAAGGGTAGGGCTGGCCTGCCGGGTCCCCTCCCTCCAGCAGCCCTGCCACCAATGGATGGGGAGGTTTGGGGTGGGGAGGGTCAACCTTGCAAGTCCCCTTCTCCTGGCTGGCCTGGCCTGGCCCTGATCGGGGCGGGCTGGCCAAACCCACCCGGGCATGAATCCGTGCACTAGACCTCTAGCAAACACATAAATATGTGTATCTCTTTATACATTTTTCATTATGTCTCTTTAAAAGATAAATATTCTTTTCTTTAAAATATAGCTATAACACCATTACAGACAAAAAAAAGTTAACAATTTCTTAAATCTCATGAGTACCTTTTTTTACAGTTGGTTTGTTTGAATTAGGATTGGGTTGAAACGTCTCTTAAGTCTCTTTTAACCGATAACCATTTCTGCTCCCTTTTCTTCTTGCCATTTATTTGTTGACATTGTTTTATGAACTCGTGACTGGGAAAGGCATTTTCTCTCTTCCCACATGTGTGGCTCTTCTGGAGAACTGATGAGGGGACATACCTGCTTTTCTGTGGCAGCGGTGCTCTTCCCAGTGAGCGGATTATTAAGAATTATGGTGTAGGTCATGGTTCTCAGTTGATTGCCTCCAGGTTCCACAGTCCAAGGGGTAGATACTACATCTAATCACAGCAAGCATAAAATGAGTTAGTTCTAGAAATCTGAAGGGTGTGACTCGAAATGAATGAAAGAGGTAGTTTTTGAGTTATTTAAATTTTATTTTTGACCAGTCCAAAAGTAAAAGTAGTTGTTAGGCACTCTTCTTAAATGTGACATATAAGATCTATTTACTTTTATCAGGTATGGGGAACCTTTTTTCTGCCAAGGGCCATTTGATATTTATAACATCATTTGGAGGCCAAACAAAATTGTCAACTTAAAAAATAAGCCTGCTATATTTGGTCAGACATTTAACTAACTCACCCCTTAATGCAGTGGCAGGGCCAGACCATGTGATTTCACAGGCCTTATACGGCCCACGGGCCAGAGGTTCCTCCATAAGTATTGTCTATTAATATGTTTTTTACTTTTCTTTCTAAGATAAAAGTAAAAGCTGGTTCATCTGTAGGCTTCTTTTTAAAGTCCTCAGTTACTGGCCTTGCCAGTGTGGCTCAGTGGTTAAGGGTCATCCATGCACCGAGAAGTCGCTGATTCCATTCACGGTCAGGGCACATGCTCAGGTTTGTGGGCTCTATCCCCAGAAGGGGGTGTGCAGGGGGTGTGTTTCTCTCTCTCATCAATGTCTCTCTCTCTCTCTCTTTCTCTCCCTCTCTCTCTCTAATCAATGAAAACATTTTAAAAATAAATAACTCCCCCCAGAATCTACAAAGAGAAGTGATAGCACCAGCCTTATTAGAGACCAAAAAACACCCAGCATTCCCAGCATTTAAGACAAAACCTTGTGTCATTATGCGAGAATGTGGCCTGGATCCCAACGTGTGGAGAAAGCATGTCAATGAGAGGTCATATAATGGCTTAGCTGCTGAAATCTTTAAATAAGGAGGGGATGGTGGAATACAAATAATTATGTAGCCTATAGCACACGTTACAGGATAATCTCTCTGTATTTATAGCAAGACCTTCATCAAAATTCTCGTTTATTTGCTTAGCAACAACACAGGGGTAAAGACACACTTTGGACAGAAATGAATCTGTAGACTATAGCACTACACAGCAAAGGTCATCTTACAAGCCAAAGACTAGGAAAGTAGAGGTAACAGCATCATGAGCTCTATTCAAAGATATGACTAAATCATCTAATGCTGTTAGCACAAATGGACTTGGGCAATTCATACGTCTGGCTGCTATTCATCAGCATCCTAAAATACAGGCGCCTTTAGTTAACCTATTACCTATCATCAAAGGAATGAAGCCAGGCGTTATGATCTATCCAATTTTATTCAATTTCTTTCCTACAGCCAGGCCTAGGGATTTAATGAGGGACCCTGAGGCTGCCTTCTGAGTATATGAAAAAACCTTACAACCCAATTAAAAAAGCAACATCACAAACCATGAAATATATCACCCAGAATTTTCTATACAAATGATTTATTTACATGAAAGCTGTAAAATTCTAAAATGCTATTCAAAGATTATTTTTGTCACATGCCAGCCTGTTTCAGAAAAATTATACCAATAATCCATTGGGAATCAGCAATAGAATTGAGAGATATTGTTGAATTCTGCTGTTAAAACTATTCAACAAAGCAGCCATCAACAAGGATAACAAAAAAGTGTTTTCTACTTATATTTCCACCAGTGTTACCAACAAACCTACTGAATCTCACGTGCCATGGCATCATCTAACTAACAACATCTTGGAAAAGTCAAGTTCCCCAATACCTGTGTAAAGCTCATCAAGGTATAAAAAAAAATGGGCATGAAATTTTAAGAAAATGGCAACGGCATACAAAAAAGGCAAGAGAGCCATTTTGATTCAATGAGTTGAAATAATGAAAATCAGGAATTTCAGAACAAATACTTTAAGAATCCTTTGATGTAAGAAGGCTTATATTTGGTGAATCTTCACAACTATTAAGATGGCTATTATCACACACACAAAAAAAAGAAAATAACATTTTGATGAGGATGTAGAGAAACTGCAATCTTTATGCATTGCTGGTGGGAATGTAAAATGATGTTGCCACTATGGAAAACAGTCAAAAAATTAAACATAGAATTACTTTATGATTCAGAAATTCCACTTTTAGGTATGTAGCTAAAAGAATTGAAAGCACGGGCTCAAACAGATATCTGTACATCAGTGTTCACAGCAGCATTATCCACACTAACCAAAAACCGGAAACAGTCCTAGCCAGCGTGGTCACCAAGGGGTCACGGTTTGATTCCCAGTCAAGGGCACTTACTTGGGGTGTGGGTCGCTTCCCACCCCTAGTCTAGGACGCATTCAGAAGGCAACTAGTGGATATGTCTTCACATCTCTCTCCTCTCTTGTTTAGAGTTATATGACTACTTACGTATTTCAAAGCTTAGTTTTGTCCTTTTATTCAACTTTTTAACTTTGAAAAAATGTAAATCTTCAGAAAAGTTTCATGAATAGACTAATAAAATATACATACTTATCACCTAGATTCACCGAGAGAGAGAGAGAGAGAGAGAGAGAGAGAGAGAGAGAGAGAGAAACATCAATCAGTTGCCTCCTATACATAAGGAATCAAGACTGCAACTAGGGTATGTGCCCTGACCAGGATTTGAACCCACAACCTTTTGATGTATAAGACACAACCCAACTTGGGGTGTGGGTCGCTTCCCACCCCTAGTCTAGGACGCATTCAGAAGGCAACTAGTGGATATGTCTTCACATCTCTCTCCTCTCTTCTCTTCTCTCTCTCTCTCTCTCTCTCTCTCTCTCTCTCTCTCTCTCTCCCTCTCCCTCTCTCTCTCTCCCTCTCCCTCCCCTTTTCCTTCTCCACCCCCCCTCTCTCCCTTCCATCTTTCTCTTCCCTCCATCTCTCCCCTCCCTCTCTCCCTCTCTTGCATTCTCTCTAAAAAGCAATGGAAAAAAATATCCTCAAGTGAGGATTAACACACACACACACACAAATGGAAACAGCTCAGAACTCCATCAATATATGAATGGATAAACTAAATGTAGTATATACATATAATGGAATATTATTCGGTCTTTAAAAGGAATGAAATTATGACACATGATAAAATGTGGATAAACCTTAAATACATTGTGGTAAGTGAAATAAGCCAGTTACAAAGAGATAAATATAGTATGATTCCATTTATAGGCAGTACCTAGCATAGTCAAATTAAAAGAGAAAGCAGAATGGTGATCATCAGGAGTTGGGAGGAGGGGCAATGGATAATTATTGCTTAATGGGTACAGAGTTTCAGTTTGGGAAAATGGTAAGTTCTGGAGCTGGGTGGTGGTAATGGCTGCACAACAATATGAATGTATTTAATACCACTAAATTGTATACTTTAAAATGGCATTTTATCTTCATACATTTATCATAATAAAAAATTGGTGAATCTAGGTGATAGGTATGTATATTTTATTAGACTATTCATGAAACTTTTCTGAAGATTTACACTTTTTCAAAGTTAAAAAGTTGAATAAAAGGACAAAACTAAGCTTTGAAATACATAAGTAGTCATATAACTATAAACAAAGGCTTAAAAGAATACTGATTTAAAAGCTCCCTAGTTAAAAAAATATATATATAATTAGATCCAGTTGTAGCAATGTTAGTGCTAATTAGATTAAATTTACAAATTGACTATGAAAATATTTTCATTATATTCATATTTTAAAACATAAATTTCTATTGATTTTAGAGAGGGGAAGGGAGACGGAGAGGGAGAGAGAGAAACATCAATCGATTGCCTCCCAAATGCCCCCCAACCAGGGGCCAAACCCACAAGCTGGGCTGGTGCCCTGACCAGGACTCAAACAGGCAGACCTTTGGTCACAGGACAGTGTTCCAACCAACTGAGCCACACCAGCCAGGCCCGCAATACTTTTTAAAAGAAGCCTTTGAAATCCATTATCAAGAAATATAACTGATTACCAGGTAACAAGTTCAGAAGACATCATAATGGTGTGCAATCATAAACACATTCTCTTTTTTGGAGAAAACCTTCCGAGTAATTCTAGGTCTAAATAACACTGTGCCTATAACGGTTTAGATTTAGAACTAGCCCGAAGCCTTTGCCTCCCAAAGCCGCTTACAACACCAGAGAGCACATATACTCATCCACACTGAAGCCAGGAGTGATGCTGGACACTAAACACGGTTGTGATTCAAAGCACAAACCTCTTTTAAGAATAACATGCTAGCTCCTCATGGGCCTTTTCAGCCACAAAACAGCAGTGCAGTGTCAACAGGCTTCCTCTTAAAAAATTAAGAGAAATAATGCATCCAACTCTTCTGAAATGTCAAGTTCAACAGGCAAACATGAATAGCAAGAAAATACAAAATAGATTCAGAAGACATAATAAAAGACTTTTTAAACTATGAAATAATATAATCACAAGACTCTAATAACTCTTAGTTAGAAAGTGCTTTGCTACTCTACTATGAATAATAAACAATTATTTTTTTTGTGCCTAGAACTGATGGAGTTTTGGGTTTTGAGTTTTGGGGCATTCTAAATAATGTTGCTATGAATAATAGTACATGTCATTCAGAGTACACATGTATCCATTTCTGAAGGATACATGCTTAGTAGTAGAATTGCTGAGTCAGAGAGAATGTATAGGATCAGCTCTAGTAGATTCTACTAAACCATATTGCAAAGTGATTGTACCAATTTACACTCTACTGGCATCCAGCTGTTCCACAACCACCCCTTTAAAATGGGTTCAACCAGCCGAAACCAGTTTGGCTCAGTTGATAGAGCATCGGCCTGTGGACCGAAAGGTCCCAGGTTCGATTCCGGTCAAGGGCATGTACATTGGTTGCGGACACATCCCCGATGGGGGGTGTGCAGGAGGCAGCTGGTCGATGTACCTCTATCATCGATGTTTCTAGCTCTCTATCTCTCTCCCTTCCTCTCTGTGAAAAAATCAATAAAATATATTAAAAAAATAAAAATAAAATAAAAAAATAAAATGGGTTCAACCCAAATGAACTGCCACGTTAATAAATGAATAGAGCTTTAGTTTTCAAAGGCTTGAATGGATCTGACTAACTGAATAACTATTGTTTATATGCCAATTTAACCAAAATACTTAAACACTAGTTTACATTTCACCAAAGTACAGTCAAACCTGTCTGATTTCCCCCCTGACAATGTATATCAATTTATATAGGCTCAACCTTCTAGAGAGAATAAAATCTTCCTAAATTTTTCAGATAAGAACACAAAAACCAACCTATTATATTTCTAGAATTGGCAAATCTCTGCATAAATCGTGAACTGGTGAAGAGCAATTCAAACATTTTATCAGCACTGATGTGAAAAACACGGTCGATATAAAGTCTTCCATGAAGCTCTTTCTCAGGAATATTTTCTGTGGAGGGAAAAAAAAAACACAGAACCATAAGAGAAGAAACCAAGGAAAGGTAATTTTAGGCTTAGGTTTTGGTACAAAATAGTTTTAAAATGTGATTTAAATGTAATCAGCACATTCAGGGCACTATAAAAACTCTAAATTGGTGTATATATAGGTATATATACGTATGTATGATGTATAACTATACATCAGAGTATATAGTTAATTAAATTATAATGATCAATACTTCAGGTGTCAATACCCAAAAGATAGAAAAATATTTAACTTGGAATGATATCAAACTCCCATATTGTATCATTCAAAAGAATATTTCAAAGGTTTCAAGGGCAAAACTAGATGCATGGCACAGCATATACCACCGCACTTAGCAGGACGCATTTCTGAATGCTCACACAGCCAGTAAACATAAAGTATGGATGGCTCTAGTGCCTGTTGCACTCACTCATTTACTAGCCTGAATATGTTCTCAAAGCTCACTCCCCCAAGTCAGGTCACACTGTATTCATACCCTATTCTTAGTGCCACACATTAAAAGAAGAAATCCTTCCAAAAAGTGTGCACTTCAAAGTTAAATAATGTCCAACAAAATATTACATATTTCCTGGGAACGTAATAATGATAATGAGGTTGAAAACTACTAGCCACCAATGAAGAAGCAGTCTCTGCTCACCTCTCCTCACAGTCCTAGGGGACATTGTATAAAATAGCCCATGCTTCCGTGGCACTTACTATATGCCATACATCGTGCTAAGCACCTTACAAATATTCACTCATCCTCACGGCAATCCTGGGAGATAAGTGGAATCATCATTGTTTCCATTGCACAGATGAGCAAACTGAAGCACGGAGTGATCACCGAAGCTCCACAGTTAGGGAGAGACTGAACCGGAACTGGAATTCACTACAGCTCCAAAACATGCAAAATTAACCTCTATTTTATATTTCCAGGAGTTTAACTTAGAATAATCAGAAAGAAAAGACAGCTAGGAATAGGAGCTTAGTAAAGTAAGGAAAATAGAGTCAAGCAATACAATATGTAATGTTAATGATTTCAGGACTGGGTTATTTACTATTTCAAGGATTATGCAATACAAAATGGAAACTGTGCCCAAAACTCCCCATATTTCAGAAATCAAGCTCTAAAAATTGTCTGTGTAGAGCATCCACCAATATTACACCTCAGGAAGCAGTCTGGGAAAGGAAAAGACTGGTCTAAGAATCAGAAAACCTTTTCTAGCTCTGTCTTCATCTCAACTATTGCTTTTTCTCCATCATTAAGTCATTTGTGTCTCTACTTTGCTATAGATGCACAGGAGACATCAAGTAAATACTGACTTACTCTTGTAGGCACAAGCTCTTCACTGCAATTTCAAATAAAGGCTCCTTGGGCATAGAAATGAATCACTGAAACTAGGCAATTTGCTAAGATTTTATGAGTCAGCTTCCCAATTAGGCTTGATAAATAGCCTTTCTGACATAGAAGTAATATATGTTCATTGTAAAAATAATTCAGATATTCACCAAGAATACAGATAAGTACAGGTGATTCTCTTGATCTAGCTCATTTCTTCACAGAACTTGTAATTATATTTTTGTTGGCTTATTGACTTGCCTATTGTCTCTCTGCTGCATTGAATTCTAAGTTCCTCATGAGCAGGAACAAGGTGGACTTTAAACACCAATGTATATTATGTGCTTGATACATAATGAGTATAAAAAACTTTTGATTGAACAAATTTAGAATTTGTGGTATCACTAAAGGAAATTAACAATAATACCTCTGGTATGTAAATTTGTTTAGTGGCTATTGAAATCACTAAAAATATCTTAGGGTCTATTTTTATTTATAGAACTCCGAATTTGCAACCATACTTTTAAACATTTTATTTTTGAGTAATTGTAGATGTACAATTAACTAACCTAGCTTTAATACCCCCCCCCCAACCCTGCAGCCAATAATGTCTTTTTCTGAACTAAAAGCCCATCCAAAATACCATGTTGCATTTACTTGTTATATCTCATTAATCTCCTCCAATCTGTGACAGTCCCTCCTCCTGCTTTCCTTTTTATTTTATTTTTTAATGGCCTTAACACATTTGAAGAGCACTGTGAGATGTTTTATAGCATGTCACTCACTCAGGGCTCATGATTGGACCAGGGCTGTGGATTTGGGGGAAGAACACCACAAAGGTGAAGTGCCCTCCACACCAAACTGGGGAGGGGGGTAGACATGTCAACATGGTTTTGATGCTGCTAACCTTGGCCGCTTGGTTAAGGTGGTGTCTGGCGGGTTTCTCCATTGTCAAGTTACCACATTCCCCCTCCAATTTGTTAGGAATGAGTCACTTTGAGGAGAGAACTACCCTCCACTTCCTGGAAGGGGAGTATCTACATACATTATTTGGAACTTTGTGAGGAAGATTTGTGTTTCCTCCTCCATTGTGTATTTATTCAATCATTTATGTCAGTATGAACTTACTTCATTCTCTAGTCCATGCGAACTATTAATTTTGTTGCTCAAACTTTTTTATTTGGCAGCAGGAGCTCTTCCAGGTGGACTCCTGTGTCCTTGGCCACGCCTCCCTTTTATTGTAGGTACTTTATTTTCTGGCACTACAAGCACCCTAGGCACATTGTGTATATTCCCCACCCCAGCCCTTGAAGCAGTCTTTTCTCTGAGGAGCCCCAGAGCTATAATTTTTCAAAAGTAAAGTTTTTGTTCACTAAGGAAACAAATCCCACTAGTTAAGTATACAATTTTACCTATATGTTCCCAAAAATTCTAGTTTAGCACTTCTTATTTGGGATTCAGGAATCTGTATTTTAACAACTCCACCAGGTGATTCTCATCATGAGAGAAGTTTGGGAAACACTGACTAAAGGAAAGTAACAGTGATACCTCTGGTATGTAAATTTGTTTGAAGGAGGACGTGAAATGAACTGTTTCCACCTGGGACTAACTATGTATGACACGCATGGTATTTTAGAGCCTCCTATCCAAGGAACATCGCTTTTCACATGCTGTGACCTCCTGAGCCGGCAGCTGGGATTTGCATGGGGGAAGGAACCCAGCTCAGCATCGCAGCAGGTCACCACGTCCAGTGAAGAAGAGGTGTTACTCCAGCATACCACTTTGAAAGTGGCTGGTGGAAGTGGTGGGGAAATTGAGAGATGGGAAAAGGTCATGGACATGGATAAAACTGGAATACGCTGACAGTGCGTTGAAGGAGCATGAAAGAGGACGAGGCAGGCAGGCAAGGAAAGCAGGTGAGTCGGAGCTTCACTGAGGGACTGAGGGCACAGTTTATTATATCTTCTTTCATTTTCTAAAGACTGGTGGCCTGCTGTCTTCTTGACCCGGTTTGAGGGCTTTCTTTCCACCTGAAAAGCCACGTTTAATTTGATAGTGTTGTTCAAAAACCTGAGTCGGGTAACAGTGTCAGGGTTACCCTGTTTAGCTGCTCGCCTGACATGCTAGACCCATGGTCGGCAAACTGCGGCAGGCAAGCCACATGCGGCTCTTTGGCCCCTTGATTGTGGCTCTTCCACAAAATACCACGGCCTGGGAGAGTTTATTTTGAAGAAGTGGCGTTTAAAAAGTTTGGCTCTCAAAAGAAATTTCAATCGTTGTACTGTTGATATTTGGCTCTATTGACTAATGAGTTTGCCGACCATTGTGCTAGACTACGTCACGCTTTTTCTTTGGCTTTCCCCAGAGGTATACTTGTCCTCACCTTTATTAATGAATAAGCATTACTCGATATTCTGATTCCTGTTTCTCTTTGCATGGCTTGGCCTCTAACTCATCTTGTTCTGTCAGCTGTAGACCATGGGTTCCAACTTTGCTATTTTTAAGCAACCCTCCCACCACTTAATCTTTGCCTTAGTTTCCATTCTCGGCATAAGTCACTTTGGTTAGGGAGGCCTCTGCTATACAAAACTAAATTTAACTTCTGTCACATGACACGGCGCAGGTGTCTCAGGCCATGAGCTAGTTTGTCTGCTTCCACTCGAGGCTCCACCTCCTGGGCAGGCTACCCTGGCATGACAGAGGCGGGCATGGGGAAGAAGCAAATCCTGAAAGCAATGTAAATATTAGATCCTTGAACACACAGCCATAACCTCCTGGTCCTTGTGGATGTGGATATATTACATGGTGTCCATTCACCTTCATGTGCCAGGAAACTCCCAGCATCTTCTCCGATGGTTTGAACTCCTCCCCAAAAGTGGGCAAACAGTGAGTTAGGAAAGTCTA